>CM076581.1:1371470129-1371753479 GCA_034641835.2 Pinus albicaulis
TCATAGTTATTAAAACCCAAACCGGTGACCGGACCAGTGGACCTAATGAACCGGGTTTCGAACCGGAACCAGTCTAACTAGTAGCGGTCATATCTCAATGAACCGGTTTTAAAAAAAATACATTAAATAATTATTTTTTAATAAAAAAAAACTATTTTTAAGATTTTCAACCATTATTCCAAGCCAATAGAGACAAAATATGCAAAGTTTGCTCATTTATATACCATGCAAAGGTGAATATATCAAAATGGCGTTGTGCACAGGAGTATGCTGAAGCCTGTATAGAAGTGGCGAAGGAGATGGATGTTGGCGTGGTAGATCTCTGGAATGCTATTCAAAGAAAAAAGGACTGGGAGACAGAATGTCTGAGGTAAATTCATTTCATTTTCCACTTCAAGAAGATGTGGAGAATCGGCAGACTGATAACAAATTTGCAGATACATCTGAAAGAATTAGTATTAGTATACCGAACTCACTGAAGATCAATTCAGTGGGCCTTGTGTTTCACCATTTTTTCAGATTAATTCACAGGATAATGCATACATAAAGTAGTGAAATCAATATACGGGGGCATCAAATAATTATAAGAAAAATTGGCTTTAGAGTTTCAATCTGGTAATGCGACTTTGTCATAGTGATAATTATGAAAAGTTTTCATGCTGATAGTTGTAGTTTGGTATAGTGTAAATTGATAAATGGTTTCACCAGACACATTGAGTGTTGATTTTAAGTATATACATGCTATGGGAGATGTGTGGAATATAACGTTTTACTAAATGGAGTCCATTATACATATTACAGAGTTTGATATCCTTTTATTCATGTGGTTCATGGTTGGGCCACTGACTTCCACTAACTAACTAGATTTTAATGACACTTTATTACCTAGTTCATCGCATTGATGTGTTTACTGCTTATTAACTCGACTCCTAATATTATTGGAGGTTTTTATCACACAATCTCACACCAAAGGATGAAAATTCCTCACACCTAGATGGAGACATGTGAAACTAGGATGTTGGCAATTGTCGCCTCACCGACACTCCTTTGCAATTTAGACAAAGGGTATACCCAAGTCAAGGGAGACTTCCCTATGGTTGCTAGGCTCACTTTGTGTAGTATGAAATGGGAGTAAAGAGAGCTCAACAACAAATAAGAAATAAAATTATAATAAAAGGGCATAGAGATAATGAATGAAAAGGAAATTCCAATGCCTTGTTGCTAGGGCTATGGAGGCCATGAATGCAGTCTAGGAGGGCTATTAATTTAATGGTTAGGGGCTATAGGTAGACAGAATTATATTCTATATTGCAACTCCTAACTTGGTAAGCAAGAGATCACCAAGCACATGCGAAGCGATTCACACTAGGACTGTAGCCTCAAAATCTAGCAGGCCTTGTGTAATATCCCCACTAAAATGTGCCTAACCTTATGATTTTTCTTTCAAGAATTTTTGCAAACACTTACAGAGAAACATTTCATTAAACACTTTGGAGGAAAACAGAGTGAAACTTATAGAGACATTTTTACAAATATATGGCATGTATCTTATATAAAACCTTGTTCAACATATAAACATGGTAACCTTCCTTGAATAGCAATCGACTTTGAGGCTACATATAGAACACATTTGCAAGGCATGGGATATCAGAGAACAGAACCTCAAGAGATTAAATCCTTATTTTGTATATCTACAGGGTAGCCTAACCAGCTACAAGTTCAAGGAAAGGTGGGTATTTTTCCATCTTAGAAGGAAGGACAGACGGCATCCAATGGTAATGTGAATCTTAATCTTCTTGGCACTACAAGTTCAGCAATTCCAACTGGTAATCAATAGCCTATCAATGAATTACTTGCTTATATGATGGGTTGCATCAGAATAAGACAACAACACTAGGGAACCTTAAGATGATGAATTATCACAATCGGCTTGAAGTGAAAATACACCCTGCTTCACAGGGTGGGGAAATTTTCAAAATTACGCCTGATGATAACTTCTTTGGGCAAGGAGTCATTGCTGGAAACAATGATTACAATTTTGGTTCAAACATCCATCTGGTAATGAGAGAGGGATTAAACCTTGATCAAAGCAGGGTCCACGATCAACCTTTTATACATCATTGCCAGGAAATGAATGGAGACATGAAATTTTTCTATGCATATAACAATATTCCAATTGACTATGCAGTCCCATAGATGGTTTCTAAATATGATAATTCAATATGGTATTTTGGAGCATGACAAGAGTTATTATGAATATCTCAACATGGTACTTCTGAAACTATATTCTACAAGGACTTCTAATCCTATTATAGTTCTTGAATCATAGCATTATAGGACCACTCTTACAAACAACTACCTGGAGTCATTTTTATTAGATAGAAACCTATAGAGAGCAATCGTCATCTGTATGGGCACTTTCATGTAAAGAAATGGCAATTCAAGAAGATGATGATCCGTCATCTGTATGATTTGTGCATGATGATTTAGGTTTTTGCTGTGCATTTGGTTTGGAACTTGTGAAAGAATCCTTAATTTATTATGTATGTTACTGTGTAGTTGGTCACAAGTTTGTCTTCTATAGTCAGAGAATGTAGACACATGGAGGTGAATCAAATGGAATTGTGTTTGATCGTTTATTTATTCTATGTGCATGAATTTATTTCATTATGATATGACACTTGATCATCTAAATTGATGTGCTATATAAAATTTGTTGTTTGCTGAATCTACTTCTTTTGGAAAGCAGCCAAAGAAAACCAAAAAAGTTTCTCTCCTTTTGGGCTGTGGAGGCTAAGGGAGATTTAATTCAGGTTCAATTGTCTAGTGCATCCCTTTAATCAACATGTTTATTGGAGGACCCTTAATACTCTTCTAAAACTTATTTGAAGGAGCTACTATAATTTATATGTAGGTAAAATTTATAATTGTTAGTAACCGTGTCATATAAAAATGTATTCGAATTATAATACAGGAATTGACCTTGTACATTGATAAAGTTGCTTAATAGTGATGTTAAATTTTTATAATTGACTTGTCTAGCTACTTTCGTTGTCTATTCAAAAATAGGGTCTTTACTGTAATGTCTTTTAAATTTATTGGCTGATTTCCTTGTCTGTTCAATAATAGGGTCTTTACTAATGAACACACATAAAATAGCACCAGCACAAGATGATATTCCAATGTTGCCAAAGGATGCATACTTCTTATCTGTATCTGATATTCCTGATAGTTTTTACAACCATAAGAAGTGTTTTTGATGATTTTTTAGAATCTGCTAGCATATTTTGACATTTATGTAGATATTTGGCTCAGATTCATACACCATATACACATTGGTGAGAGCAGACATAATCAACCCTCGATCCACCAAAGCGCCACTTCTATGATCCCATATTGATGGCCATCATCTGTCCCTAGGGTTGCAAAAAAGACAAATGAGAAACAATGTACTCATTTCCAGGGAAAACAGACTGCACAGTCTGCCCACTAACATCAGTGAAATTTACTAGAACCATAGTATCTAAAGATAAAGAGTTAATAGTAGCAGTGGTCAAATGAACTGGAGAAGTAAAATCAACTGGTTTTCTTCTGTGAGTCTTGCAAGAAAGTAGTTTAGCAATTTGCAACTGAGTATTCATGATAATCTCAGTCCGTCTAAGATCTAATTTTGCTCACTTTTCCTCAGATTCAACACGCAACCTTTCAACATCTTTATAAATATCCATCTTCGTGTGTTGCAGCTTTAAGATGGAGTCTGCAAATGATTTAATACTTGAAGCAACAAAATCATGAATCCTATTTCCAAATTTGCCCTTATTTGGACGAGTTTCTTTTGGTCTAAGGTTGGGTCGAAGACAATGATTAGGGATATGGCTAGCTACAAGTCTGCATCCAGGGGCACTGGTATCACTTTCAGGAAGTATACTAGGAAAATTCTCATTTGTTTGCAATAACTGGTTTGAGACGTCCTTCTCACGCTAGCAGAAAAGCATGCTAGCAGATAGATACAGGGCATCGATCCAGTCAGTGGTGTAATTGGAAACATCAATGCAGCTCCAGTGACTCCAACATCAATCAAATTGCATCTGAATCCACCGAATCTGCATACATATCGATCACTCGACAGGTACAGGGTTTAATATTAAATCCATTGTACATTCCTATTTCCCTGAATTGTATCCTATCATGGTATTCTTGGGCCAGCCCTAGATCTTTCCTTTAGCTTAAAGCGGTGGTGGAATTGGAACTTCAATGGCGGGACAAACATCAAAGCAACTCTGGTTACTCTAGCATCAATAGTATCGCATCCGCCAGAATTTTAGAGCCGTCGATAACCCCCTCTACTGGAGACACACCGTCGGAGTCTAGGAAAGCAACACATGTGATCAAATTCTCTCAGCTTCAGTGTTTCTTAAGGCCTATGAAAGGAAAGGGAAGGGAGCCACAAAAGTGGGGAGAGGAGTAAAAGGAGCAGCGGCCTGTGAAATAGATTTGGGTTTTCTCTTCGACTATAAGATTCGATTCTTGGTCACTCGTATCTTTCGTAAATGCTTCTTTATCTCTTGAAACAGTGAATAATCGATGTAGCAGAGCAAGTCTTTAGTTTGACTCTATAGAGATCTGTCCGCCATCTGCCACTCATTCACGTGATTGGAGATTGTCTACCGGCTGCCGCTCATTCACGCATGGAATCTTGTTGTGAAAGCGCATGGACGAGAGTTGTGGGTTTGCAGGTAAAGTGTTTGTCATAACTCCTCAGCGAGTACCGATTATCAGGTCTGCTTTGGGCCCTAGCCCATGTTGTTGGCACTAGTACGTCACTCTGGTCTGTTTTCTCCTCGACGATGAGAGATTCTTCAAGAGCTCTTGTGGAAGTGCAGGGATTAGTCTTCAGCAGTGTTATTCCACTTTCAAGATGCAGATCTTCGTTAATGATGTCAACACCATGACGCTTGGATCCCCGGGCACCCAACCACAGCAACAGGATCAACCGCAGGTGACTACGTCGTCACGACCTCCTACCAACATAGCCATAGGTGTCGAAGACTTCTTTCAAATCTTGTCGGAACCATCACCTTTGCCCAATTATGGATTTTGATTCGACAACAGGGCTTTTCAAGAACTATTTAGGAGATTCGAAACCCTTGAATCCTTTAACTAGGCACTAAAAAGAGAGGTCAATGAACTCAAGAACAGAGTAGTTGTAATGGAAGGCAATAATGGTTCACTGAAGTAGTTGTTGATGGACAACAAGGAGCAAGCAGTTCACCACCGCCCCTCTAATGACACTCTACATGCTAAACTTCTCAATCTGAAAAGCAAATAGGAGGATATCAAAGCTCAGCAGGATGCCTTTAAACAAGAAACAGAAACACACATCAACTCATGGGCACAGGTTGCTAGAGGAAGGGATACCCCCCTCGCTCCCCCTTTAGGCGCAGTTGAGGAGGTGGTACAATCTAAACTCATGGAAGAATGCACTAAACAAGTGCAAGGATTGATCCTCAAAGTGAGAGGGCTTCCTTTGCCTCTCACATCCTCAGACCCCATGGTGGTTGGGACCCTGTTCCTCAATGAAAAAATAGATCTCCAGGATGTGACCCTTGATAGGGCTTGGCTTGGGTACAATTCCGCTCTCTTTCTCTGGTTCAAGTCGACAATTGATCGCCTTCAAGCTCTTAGAGCTAAGTGAAAACTATTCTCACTTCCTAGTAAGATCTTCCTTTATGAAGATATCACTAAAACACAGGTTGTTGAGCTCAAATGCTCGAGGGAGTTGGTTACAGCAACACGCCAGGTAGGGAAATGGGTAGTTATTAGGAACCTCAAAGTAGTGATTCAGGACACTTTTCCACCTAGGTGGAAGCCCTGTTTCAGGTCCTCCAAATGATAGGCTCGTTAGGGGAGGAAACAAGGGGCATCCATTTCCGTCAGTTGTTGGAATGGGAATGGGTCTTTTTGGGCATCACCAGGTCTATTATATGATGCTCTTCGACTGTCGGGTATTTTATTCATCATCGAGACGCATGAGAGCCCTGTTCGACCTCTCACAGACATTACAGGTTACCATAAGTTCTCAGCTTGTAGGCAGGAGATGAGGAGTTTCGATGGTATCAGAGGTTCTGGGGGAGTTTCTTGCTTCATCAGAGATTCCTTTTAGAGCAGGATTTCTTTGGTGGTTGCAAATGAGTTTGCGAGGTTTATTTGGGTTCGGGTTCGAGGGGTCTCTCCTCTCCCCAAGGACACTTACATTGTTGTTTGTTACTTCCCTCTTTCTTCTTCATCATATGCCATTCATAATGGGCCTGGTGGGGACCGCTTTGTCAATTTGTATGTCAGCATAGCCCAGTATTCAACATTTGGGGAGCTTATTCTTCTAGGTGACTTCAACTCCCGCACTAGAGCCCTCCAGATCCCTATTCAAAATCGGTTTGAGGATGTTTATTGCATCTAGGAGATCGACCTAGAGTCAATGGGATTTCACAAGATTTTTGATGATGCATTAGGGCCCCTTACCGCCTATGGTCGACATCTTTTACACTTGGGCAAATCTCAGGAGCTGTTGATTCTTAATGGCCTCCCGCATTTTCCAAACTCCCGCTTTTTCACATGTCGACCTCATGGTGGAGGAGCAAGCGTTGTTGATTATGTCCTCTCTAGCCAGAACCTCCTCCCCTTCAGTCATCACTTTTTTTTTCCCCCACCCCCTTCACTGACCATTCTCTTCTTTCTTTCTCTCTTCGTACTAACAACCCCACCTCCCCCCAAGGGCTCACCACGTACTACTTTTCGTTTCGATGAGGGTGACCCAAACATCTTCTCTTCCCACCTTCATCAGATGCTCCCCTCCATGGAAAAATTCTCACTATTTGACTCCGCATCGACCAAGTACAACTGTCTCTCATCCATCATTTTGGATGTTGCCCTTAAGTCCTACCCCCACTCTCGTAAACCCTATTTCCATATGAATCGATGGTATGATGAGGAATGAAAATCTCTCCACCACCAGCTTCGACATGCATTCATCCATACTCACCCCTCCTAACCTAATATCAAAGCCTCGTATCGTCGCCTCCTCCGTTGCAAGAAACATCTCTTTGTCTCCCAGAGAATACGTGACTTGTGTACCTATCTTTCTCACTCCCCTAAAAACTTCTGCCGTACTGTCCTCCCTCGCCCCTCTCCCCTCCCCTCCAACCTTAACCCCCAGCCCATGTTCTCCCATGTGTACACCCTATATGAATCCCAGGGTAACCCCAGATTCAGGTGACCTCTCCACCCTCTTCAGGTTTCGTATTCTATGATAGTGACATCAGAGAGGCCATTTGGGTGATGAACAGCAGCAAAGCAAAAAATGAGGATGGTTTCTAGGCAGAGTTCCTTAAACATGGTCTTTGTGCTCTGGCTCCCTACTTGGTTGATCTCTTCAACCATGTGGTCTGTGCAAGTTTCCCATCAACATGGTCTCAGCACATCATTCACCCGATACACAAATCGAGGCTCAACTCAAATCCAAACAATTATAGGACTATCATGGTGGGCCACACATTCTCCAAACTATATTCTACATCCCTCCACCTCCAAATCTCCAAGGATCTTGAGCGGAAACAACTTAGAACTAGAGGAAAAGTTGGATTTCGACCTAAGCACCAGACTATTGACCACATCCTTACACTTAGGGCCATCATTGAGGAGGCACAACATCGCTCTTCGAAAGTCTATTGTTGTTTTGTAGACTTTCAAAAATCTTTTGACTCGGTGTCTAGAGAAGCATTATTCCAGAGACTCAGAGATATTGGCATCTCAGAGACCCTCTTTTCAACCATCATGTGCTTATATGAGTCGGGCCTTGGTCATCTATGCATAGTACATGGGCTATCAGATTTTATCCGAAGCACTGTTAGAGTAAAACAAGGTTGTCCCTTGTCCCCCACACTATTTGGGATCTATATTAACGAGCTGGAGTCCTTCTTGCGTGAACACATCCAGGACAGTGATGGTTTCCTTCTACATCATGTCTTGATTTCTATCTTGTTGTTTGCAGATGACGTGGTCCTTCTAGCCCCATCCCCTAATGGATTGCAAAGGCAGTTGGATGCCCTGACCGTTTTAAGTGATCTTCGACAATTGATGGTTAAACTAGGTAAAACCAAGGTTATTATCTTCAACACGTCAAATAATTTCCTCTGTGACCTGCATTTCTTTTTCAGAGGAGAGGAGATTGAGATCACCAGCTCATACACCTATTTGGGGGTACTATTCACAGGACCTCGCTTTAGCTTGTGGCCTGCACTCCAGCCTTGAATCAACAAGGGTTATGGATCCTTGGCCCTTCTCTAGAGACAATGTTTTCGGAATCATTTTTAGGACATATTACTCAAGATGTCACTGATGGACAGTCTTGTTTGACCCACAGTTCTATATGGTTCAGAGGTTTGGGGTCCTAGCTTACTAGAGTCTGATTGGCCTACTCCAGAGAGAGTGCAGATCACCCTTATTCGTCGCATCATTCAGTGTAAGCAGACAGTGCCTCAGCCCATCATTCTTGCAGAGTTTGGAGCTCACCCCTTTTGCCTTGAGACAATGTTTGGTATCATCTCTCTTCTTCACCATGTTCGAGGTTTTGCGGATATAGCGAAGGGGTGGGATCGATATCCATACTTGGCCTACCTTTCATCAAAGTCCATTCCAGTATCGAGTCCTTCAACTTAATCCTAATGTTGGTATGCTGGAGTCTTAGATCTCCTTGCTTTAGTTGGTATCAAGATAAACCAACTCCCTCAATTCAAGTATTCTTTGTGTGCACCGGGCCACCTCCTACCAACCAAACAAGAGATGAATAAAATCATCCGAGAGGATATTTATAGGAAATATGTACAGGTTATTTGGATAAACCCTTAGGATGGGTTACGTCCGAAGATGGCTTTCTATGTTGAGCACTTCATTATGTTGAGAGATGGACTCATTATTCGGCCCCATTACACGCTTCGCCATTAGATGCACGCACTTTGGATTCCCTTGGGTCTGATCAAAGTAGGTTCACATAAACTGCAGATTGAGGCTGACCATTAGATTGCACGGTTAGACTTGATTTTCCAGTTGTGCCACCTCCGAGAGACTAAGTCGAAGGAGCACTTCATCTTCCACTGTCCCATTTACTATGATTCATGGGACATTCCATTGCTTGTTCAGAGGGATACAGACCTTATCTAGCTTCTTTTGATACACGGACCAGAGATGTCTAGCCTTGTACATACATGAGGCCACAAGACTTCACACACAAATTCTCCGGCCTCCTAGAGCAAATCCCGTACAACTGATTATGTCATTTTTTACAGTGCTCTCGTCAGCAAGAGACACGAAGCAACAAGTTAATAACATTGTTTCCTCAGACTCTAGATCAGTGCGGGCTAGAGGGGCCATCCCCCTAGCACAGGGACCCCTGAGTCATTACCGAACCAAATCTCTTACTAGCATGCAATTGAGATCTCCCAGTCATCAGCGACATATCACTTCTTCTCGGCAGCGGCGTTATAGAGGCTCCAAATCCTCCCCTAGCCTTCCCTCGAGACAACACTACATCTTGAGTTTTTTTCATTCGACCTCAAGTATTAGGAAGAGATTTAGTGGACCATTATCTTGTGCCCTTTTCACTTGGAGTCCAAGACTTTCTTCATTTTGGTTTTCAGGCATTATGTATTTCTTGCTCTTTATAAAGGAGACCTTTTGGTACTCCTCCTTGTATCAACATCATTGTACTCTGTAGTCCCATTCTTTTGTGGTCATTCGTAGGACATTAATATAGTTATCTTATCTTATCTTATCTACTTGTATTTAATATTGGTTGATTTACTTCATTCTTTCAGAAATGAGAAAGCTTTTAGTACTTCTTAGTTGTTGTTGCTATTTTGTATCCCTATATATTCTTCCCATCATTCAGAGACAATGAATTTACAATCTTCTATTTTTTGGCAGGGAAGAATTCTATTTGTTATTATATTTTGTTTCGATTGTTTTTCATTCTTATGTTTTGTTTAGATTATTTTAGAAGTTTACTCACTTTCTGTTCTTTTCTATTTCTATACCAAATACTGTTTAGTTCTTAAATTATTCAACATAGGTATGGTTTTCAAACCTGTTATTGCCCATGACCTTGTATATAACTCAAATAGAGTTGGCTTGAAAGCTCCCTTAACTATCCCAATCTTCAATTAGAAGCTAGATGGAAGTCTCGGTAAAGGAGCTAGATTGTCTCTTGACTCTTCTTGTTGAGAAGAAGCGTAAGATGGAACAAGAGGATTAATATGGAGATACTCCTGGGCTTCTTGCAACAATCGAGGTAGTGGAAGCATGCAACATTGAATGAGGTACAAGTTGATCTCCATTATATAAAGGATCACATATTAGCAAACAAAGACTGGAATTGTCTAGAGCTAAAAAATGATATTATAGGAAACTACATATGCTTTTAGATGAGCCAATAGACACTACATTAGGTCATGCTGCAATTGATGATGGAAATTATGTTCGCATGGATTTTTTACGTGGTGGCCAAGGTGATGCTATGCCATGCAAATTTTAGCAGAAAAAAGGCAAAAATCAAAGCACAAGCTAGATCTTAAGGGATGCAAAAGAGAGCTAATTTTTGTCATTTTGATTCCTAGGTTTTGCCTACTTTGTTAACACTAAAAATGCAAGGAAAATAAGAGTTCGTGCAGAGTTTGATGATTTAAAAGAGTGTTTGCAAAAAAGGCAACGCTGCAATTACGAAAACAATGTGATCACGGTTTGTGAAAAGAAAGGAATGGAAATAGTATTAGTAAAGAAGGCTATCGTGGAGACCTCAAGGAATTTCAATCTATTATCACAACATATACAACCATTTGCGACCCAGTTTCCATTAAATCCAAATTTTTCTTGAATATAAAATCTCAAATGAGTCAAATGTCATGTAAATGTTGTCGGGTTTTTAAGCAAGTGAATAAAGAAAGAGGCGGTCTCACCTTAGTAATTTCTTCAGTACCCATGAGGGTTTCAATAGCTCGAGAAATGGAAGAAGGATAATGGGGGAAATTTACAACAAAATATGTGGCGTCTGGTATCGCTTCTGACATGCTTTCGACCTCAATTACTCCCATCTCTGCACCATTCACAAACCGTTGTGACGCTTAGAACCCCACATAAACCCTCTTCAAACCCTCTTCAAGAAACACTGGCCTTGGATTTAGCTTGCAGTTCGCTCTTTTTCAAATTCCTTTTACTTGCATGGCCTCTAGAATTCCTACGTTTTGCATATGACTACCAAACATCCACAAAATAGCGCTTAAATCGATGTTAGGGTGCTTTTTTTGGGATCAAGTCTAGTGATGTTTCAGACCTCCTACTGACTTTAGGTCAAATAAACCAACTTCGGGTTGGTATATGACTCTTTGAGTCCATGTGAGGTTTCGAACCTCCAACTGACTTTGGGTCAGGTGAACCAACTTCGGGTTGGTATGAGACTCTTTGTGAGTCCTATAGAGGTTTCGGACCTCTGGGTTGAATCTTTCAGCCGAGAATGATGTCTTTGTGACTGACCCACTTCTGTTTTGAAATAAAGAGGTCAGCAAAGAAAGTTACGGCGAGATGACGCGTGATGTTTGATTGCACAGGTGGATGGATTTCTCCCTAGTTGAGAGGGAGTGTTAAAAATGGACAACTAGATCCAAACTCCATGTTGTGATGTTGTTGGTGTTGCTGTTTTTGCTATTGGTGTTGCTGCTATTGTTGTTGTTGCTGCTACTTGCTACTATTTTACGTTGACTTTTATGGGAAACATTGACTTTTCTGGGGTTGACTTTGAGTTGACCGTGTGGCTGTTTTGAGGGTTGTTGTGACACATGCTGGGTTGGCTGACCAAGGAGACTTTGCTGGTTGAAGCATCGTGTTGACCGCCGTAATGCACCAACACATTTATCTGTTTCTGGTTTGTCTTCTATTGATCTACTGGTATGTTCTATCAGCACTTTACTTGATTGTGTGATTGTTGTAGTGAAAGTAAAGTTGCATCAAGCATAGAACATATACATAAATTTACAAGTTCAAATATGAAGATGGCTTGAAGTCCTGAAGGAAGAAGTTGATCTACTGAAGACGAATTCGTGAAATTCTCTCTGTGTTGATGATATATTTCTCACAAAGGATGAGAACCTCTTTAGTGTAAGAGGGAGTTGATTGAAAGTGTTACATGAACTTGATAAAATACTTGTTGAGAATGTGGCATGATGGATTATGAGCCCATGGCTACTTCCTTGATGATGAAAAAGTTGCAAGAATATGTTGTTGAGCAAAGAAATAGCATTGATAGGTTGTTGGTGTTCGATTTTGTTCAAAGCTTTGGTTAAAGCTGGACGAATAGCTAGATGTTACTAATAAAACAAGTATTGAAATCCACCATGGCTACCTTTCTTCTTTTGAGTAGGTTGAAGATTATGTAAGAAGCCTAGAATGGCTAAGGATCCCTTTGAGAGGGAGCATTGGTTTGATAGCATCATCGGGTTACCGTAAGACCTATGTGGTCAGGGAATTTGGTTTTGAGGCTTGCAATCATGAGGTACAAATTTCATCTCTCCCTAAGAAGAGATTAATGGTGTACAAATTTCATCTCTCCCTAAGAGAATATTGATGGTGTACTATTTTCATCTCTTCAGAGGAGATTGATGGTGCACTATGTTAATCTCTCCTGAGAGGAGATTGATGGTGCATTGTTTTCATCTCTTCTGAGAGTAGATTGATGGTGTATTATTTTTTTTTCATCTTTCCTCTTGTGAGCCCTATGGTGTATGGTGTAATGGTGTAATGGAGATGGTGCATCGATAGCTCCTCATCTACTACCTTTATATGCTCCAGATATAGTGGTTCTGTTGGAAATATTATATCAGACATTTTCTCATCGAGTGACAAGTACTCTTAAGAGGGAAAAGTGGTCACTATGGCCTAAGTTTCCTATCAGGATCAAATATTATGTATTTGATCACACCAACCAAGGCATGAAAGAGGCCAGTGAAATTGAATCATATCATTTTGGAGAGATAAGATTCAGGAAACATGATCTTGAAGATTTGGTTATTATTCACTGTGTTTCTATCAACCAGATGTGGTATTATACTCATGAGAGGGATAATAATGAAGAAATATTCAAGAGAACTATTTATCCATTGAGGTTAAATAAAAGATAGATCAAGGACCTCAGAAGAAGGTCCAACAGACCCATGCTTCACCTATTTTCAACCTCCAGGAAGAAGTTGAAAAGCTCCAGAGGGTGTTAGAATAGGTGAAGTGGATGAAGGAAGCATTGGAGAAAGAAGTAGACAGACTCAAGAGGAGGATTGAAGAAGAACAAGAAACGAAGGAGGCAGAAGAACCGAGAAGGAAAGCAGAACAAGATGACTTGGTGAAACAATTGGCTTTGGAAAATGAAAAAAGAATCAAGCAGCAGGAAAAACAAAGGAAAAGAGATGAAGAGCTTCGGAGGAAAATAGATGAGGAACTCCAAAAGAAGAAGGAATAAGCTATGTGGAAAGATAAAAGGATTGAACACCTTGGCATTCCATCATCTCCGAAGATAAACCCCACTCCTCAGTCTCCAGTTGAACCAAGATTGAAGAAATGGAGAAGGAGAAATTTTTCCCCATGACCATGGCTGACCCAGTAGTAGTATTGAAAACATTCAATTATGAATACAAGAAGAACAAAGTCAACAGGAGAGTTTCCAAAATGATAAGGTTGGGAGAGAAATTGTCACTGAGGAGGTTCTCATTCATGAAACAACAGCTGATCCAGAGATGACTATAGGTGCCAGTATTACCATGGCCCAAGCAACAGGTGATAATGTTGCCATGCTGAAGAGAAAGGCCTATGTTGCTCAGTTGGAACTCAGTGCTACTAAGCAAAGAATTACAAAGCTAGAATTCCAGCAGCAAGGTGAACTAGACTCAGTTAAAGAGTTCAAAGGGAAATCACTTGAGATCCAAGAGGAACTGAGTATGGTTCAGAAATAATTCTACAGGAGCATTCAGGGCATCAAAGATAAAACTCCTAAGTTTGATGATTATATAAAGAGGATGGTGCCTGTCAAGGAAGAATTGGAGAATATTATAAATATGCTAGATGACATCATTCAATGGCAATTACAGTATCCTGATGAGGGGGTAGACATTCCTCAGCTCCGTGACTTGGAGAAAATAATCTGTTTTTCTAAAGATTGTAAATATCTCGACAGGGCTAGAGCCTTAGAGGAAAAGGCTGAGGAAGCTTTCAAAATTTGCTTCAAGTTTGGAGGAGAGGTTGATGCAGTCTTAAATAACTTCAAGTTTCCGATGTTCCAGTCAACCTTTGGTCCTGTACCTGTGGAGCAGTGCATAGGATAAAAGGAGAGAGTGATAGACAGCTGCAAGCAGGAGATCCAGGCATTAAAAGTTGTCACCAGGGACAACACAATTTATATGAAGATTTGCAGAATACAATGCTAATCCAAATTAAAAGGAAGGTGTCTATGTTTCTAACAAGGATTGCATAGGTACGAGGCTATGGTAGTAAGTGACGAATTTTGAGTAGTTAATCTAGGACCTGGGTTAATCTAACAAAAATTTTTCCTTTTATCTCATATAATTTTATAAAAAAATCGGCCAGATGAGAAGTTTCTATTTCACTCAAAGCCTTAAAGATATTAAATTTTTGGCACTGTGCTCAAATGGGTTTAAAATTCATAAGGTCACAACTCCACCAAAATTTACAAGAAACCTAATAACATAAATAAGCAAAGAGAGACAGAATCAAAGAAAACCATCATATACATATTTAAGTGTCTTTTCCCAGCTTCCAGTTGCAAGCAAGTTCGTTGCTGGGATCGATGCAATTTCCTTAATAGGTGCATCATGCATAGCCACAGTCACTGGCTGGCCCCTAGTCAGAAATGGCCACATTTTAGCTTGTTTATCACAGCCAACAGAGAAAATAGCAATGCCATCGTCCTTCCATGTCGAGCAGAGAAACTGCATACGAAGCATTACATAATAAAAAACTTAGAAGCACACTCCGAAAATTCAGTAATGGTTCTTGCCATACGTAATACAACCCTGGTTCCTGCAAGCATATTACAAATTCTGGATGAAATTCACAAGAAAAAAGAACAGGTAATAGAATTCCAACCACAATCTGAAGCACCTCACCGGTTGGTCATGTGACATTGCTTCTTGTGGCATGCCAGCCCCAGTTTGAAGGACCTTCCAGCATCTAACATGGCAATCTACATTCCAAAATATAACAGAAGATCAAAACAAAACACCAGTCAAAATCATTACAATAATATCACTATCCCCAAAATATCAGATGAACGAGTCCGCATTTCAGTAAATGGAAATAGTTGAGAACACGATGAAGCGTAGCAGAATGCCTAAATTCTCACTTACGGCGGCCTTAAATCCCTCCTTTCTGCCTGTTTAAAGGTCCTCGGAAACCATCACTGCACAGAATCTCTTAAAGCTTTGTTTTCGCAAAATTGTTTAACGGCCAAAACTGCTGAACCCTCAAATCTCCAGTAACCCTGTGCTCGTGCCTTAGCTTTCCCTCCAATTGATAAGCCACCAAAGTTCAAATGGTTAACACACCCGCCAAAGTTCAAATGTTATAATTTTTTGACATATGTTTTGTCATATTAAAAATAAATAAAACAAGTTGTAAAATTTTATTACTTAAAAATGTTAGAGCATTACTCTATATTTTTTAAGCATATTTTTTTTCTCATTAAAAAATATAGCTATAGATCTTAGTGAGACCTTATTGTGATCTTATTGTTTGTAGGATTTTTATTGTGATCTTACCTTATTGTGATCTCATTGTTTGTAGGACAAAGGACTTGAGTCCGCTAAATTCTACAAAGGTGTACATACTCTACCCCTTTAGATTTGAACCTATGACATCTTATGATGAAGCACGTGTTCTTAACCATTGTAAAGATATAAAAAGGTTGACAATTTGCTCCAATATTCAAATATTATGACCCATGGTCATTCAAAGGTAGAAGCTTCTACTAAAAAAAGAATTCATAGGTAGACCTAAGGTTTGAAGGCGATTTTATTATGAAAAAACATAAATGGAAACATAGAAAAGATATTGCAAAGAGTACAATAGTAGAAAAAAATCCAAATTCTATTAATGGATGAAATAGAAAATAGCTATAAATTGCAAAGTGATACAAACTAAGCGGAATGGAGGTAGCTTCTTTATGAAGAGAGATGTGTCAACTACTTACAAGATGTCAAAACTACCTTTGAACATAAAGTATGATGTCCTAAGATCCAAAAACTCTAAAATCCAAAACCCTAGCCCTAGGAAATGGCATGCCAAAAATAACGTGGGCCCAAAGAAGCTAATCGATATATCAACTTCCTGGGGCTACAATGTTTGCATGCAAACTCCATTTAGGAAATTTCTTGGACCAATAAAATCCATACTATGTGTCTTTAGCCTATGACAAATGCCAAAAATGCAAGGGAAATGCCCAAAAAAGGCACCAGAATTTTGAGGCCTAAAACACTATAATATAACTACCAAGACGTGGAATAATGTTGAATCAATGTAACAAGTGGGTGGTCACTAGTATTCTATTGAATCAATTGTCCCCCCTTATGAATAAGTGGTCCATTTTGTGTCAAGTTCCTTCGTCGAGTGGGGAAAGTTTTGTTGAATATGGCTCCTAGCGAGACATGTGCGCCAAAGTAGGAACATGAGGTGCCTATGAGAGGTGGAAAATATGGTTGAAGTAGCTCCACATTAAGTATAAGGTTCAATCCAAAGAAAAGGGAATCTTTTATTTAGAAGCATCTTCACCCACAACCTTTGTGTTGGTGTAAGGCCTATATCATAATGGAGAGTCGGGGGGAACTTCCAATGGGATCTTAAGAGGTATTCTTTATACAAATGCAACCATACCTTATCTCCCACCCTAAACTTATGTGGCACTCTAATCCAGGTGGATATTTGGTGGCCACCCACATCTTCCACTAACTCAATGGTTCTTTATCTTCTTATCATTTTTCTATGGTTTTTTGGGTCTTGAACTTCTACGGTCATTTGTAGGCCCTAAATGATGTTTTTTGGCCATTTATGGGTCCAGAGGTTTTTATGTCATTCCCTAGGGTTAACCAAAATTTGTAATCCTAAATATAGTTCTTTCAGATGGACTAATTGTGTTCCCCAAACAGAGATTTTATGCAAAAGTTGTACCACTAGGAAGTTGATTCTAGGGTTACAGTTTTAAACCTCTGGGGTTCTTTCTTTTATGTTAAAACATATGATGAAACTAACATAAAAAATGAACAAAATATGCATTCACGACCTACAAGCATCTTGATCACAACATGTTTGTAAAACTGAACAACCTATATCAGGAAAGCTTGAGCAAGATTAGAGCTTACGAACAAAGCATGAAGAATAAGGAACCATGTTTTCGTCTTCAGGGAAAATGTAGATGCGGGTAGGGAGGGAACCCTTGCTCTCTCTAGCGGGAAAAGGTAAATGTTAGTGTTGGATTTTTTTTAAAGCAATCTTAGCCTTTGCCTCTCATTCTATGGAAGGGACTCTGCTATTTCAAGTGTATAATTTTATTAATATTGTATCACCATATTTTATGGAAAGTTATTTGAAAAAGGTCATTTTTTAGTAATCATTTTTATTGTATTATATAATCAAAATATAGTGAGAGCTAATTCATTATTTTTATTTAAGTAAAATTAAATTATTTGAAATGATTCATTCGCGGGCCATTAAGGGGTGGACTTTCACTATTGCAAGATATTTTTTTTATTTCTTAGTTAACTTATTTCCTTGTGTATAAGGAAAACAAGCTTCTAGTCAATCAGAAACAATTCTAAATCTTATTATATGACCAAATTCAATTCTTTATTGCCAAAAAATGTTCTCGACGAGGTTTCAATATGGTTATGCTTAATGTCAATTCAATTTATCTATTTTAAAGACAACCCACACTATCACCAAATTTAATTCTTTAATGCCAAAACATGTTCTCAATGAGGTTTCAAGATGGTTATGCTTGATGTCAATTCAATTTATCTATTTTAAAGACAATATCTCCCAAGATAAGTGTGTTTTTCACAATACTCAATCTCAATGTTATCACACAAGGACTTTTGCAACTTGGGAGAGAACACTTCATCCTACAGATGTTGAGGTGACTTACAATTATGAAGACCTTCATGTCCAACCTTCAAGCAACAAGATTTGCTGCATCTGGATGATTTTTCAAAAGAAGAACAAATCTCCATATATGTATGATTTTTCTTTTTGCAATCATGACCTGCCAAATTTCAAGAATCCTCCACTTGGTTTCTTTGGTGTAATTCGAGAGAGTAACATGTCCACTTTTCATCACAAACATAGTTACCCATACAAGAGTGCTAAGAGGAATGGCCTTTCTCTAGAACACATCACCAAAAACATATAGAATAGTTACAACCACATACAGAGTCTCCCTGTTTCAGTTCTGTGAGGGCTAGAACTGCCTCTAGTTTCAAATTTTGTACACAAATTTTCCTAGATAATTCTGCAATGTTGCAGCAAAGCCACATTTCAACGTAATCTCACTGTCTACTAGCCAATGCCCAACTAAAATGTCCTGAAATTAAAACTGCCAAAATTTACCATTTTTACCTCCTCTTTCCAAATCACTTGTACAGTATCTAAGATGAGAAAATTTTATCATAGGCTAGTGTCTTGCCAACCAATGGAGAGATGGTTTCATGGGAACATGAGGAATGCCATTTTTGCACATCCGATGCTACCCCAATGAATTAAACTTCTAAATTTTAATTTTTGCAACCAATGATTTAATTTTATAGCATTAATCTCACCTTGATATGTCTTGGTGTCTAGGCATCCATTTTAAATAGAGACTGGTGATATGCGTTATTAGAACCTGGTCTCTCTCTCTCTCTCTTCTTTATCCAGAGACAACCATCATCCATATTATAGCCAATGAGCCCTCAAAGGGTATTGTTCTATACAATTGGCATTAATATTGCTATAGTCCTAGAGATGTTAAGGACTTGTGCCTCCACTGTTGCAATCTCTCTTCTGAGTCATTCCTTTGACTATCATTCTACTTGTTTGTAATTTATAGGATTTGAGATTGTTTCCTTGTCTAACTTGTGCCCATCTTTGGATCTTGCAATATTCCATTGAATCCTTAATATAAATTAGAATATCTAATAGTTTTGTGTATACCCATGAAGATTTCAAGGGAGCAGAGGCTCAACAAGAATAACCATTGGAGTCATGTGATGATAAATCCTTTGAAGGGTGAATGCATCAAGAGTAGTAGTTGCTAATAAGTATTACGTGGAAATTTGGCTTAGCCCCATAAGAATATTGCTGGGGCATTTAGTATTTACTCAAATGACAGGTCAAAAAACCAATTCCATACTTCCTGTCACTATTTCTTTTTAATTCATGACATTTATAGCACAGGAACTATTTACAATTGGGAAAAGGTTATTTTTCCTAGCTTTATCCCGGCAAATATTAGACTTTAAATTTTCCAAGGCCATGTGTGTTGGCTTCTACATTATTTATTCCCTAGAAAATTGTATTGAGTTTATTGGCTTTCCCTGAAAATGATATAATACTTGGCTACAAGTATAGTTTTGGAA
The DNA here is from genome assembly GCA_034641835.2 of Pinus albicaulis. Lineage (NCBI taxonomy): Eukaryota > Viridiplantae > Streptophyta > Pinopsida > Pinales > Pinaceae > Pinus > Pinus albicaulis. The sequence goes on from CM076581.1 coordinate 1,371,489,839, forward strand.
AATTTCAGTCACATTCTCTGTATTGAACTATCTTCATCTTTGAGATCTAATTTGTCATGCTTTTCAACCATTGGACACAACAAGTTTATTTTCCTTAGCCAGAATTATGGTTGCAGGGTTGTCTATGAAGACACTTGTTGCAAGACTAACTAGAAACAACAACTTAAGGTCATACAACACAAAAATACAACTATTGATTCATGATTGTCAATTCTAACATGTGAATTGTGATACACAAGTCTGCACTCAAAGATAATATAAATATGAGATAATGTCCAACGACCACACATATACAATAGTGTGAATAGAAAGGGAGTGTGAATTGAGATTACTAAGTATTGGTCCTATAAAATAAAATAAAAAATCAATTAAGAAAAAAGCAGATATAAACTAAACTATACAAGAAATGATTTTTGTATTATAGTAGAATGAAATGGAAGAGATGAGTTGTGATGCAGAAATATGCAAATACTATTGAAAACAAGAGAATACCCTCGTAGAATTAAAAAATCCTAACAGCAGGACTAAACTTTAGCATCTGCCTATCAAAATTTCAGATTTGTATGAACAGAAATTGAAGGAAGTAAATTCAAGAGTGAAAACACAGCATGTACAGTTGATTAAAACAACAAATATATTAGGCCCACTCTACACAAATATACAATCTAAGAATTCTGGATAAAAAGAGCAGGCTCCAACAACAATTGCAGAGAAGTATTTATTACTCAAATAGAAGAATGTCACAGCAAGTTGTCATCGCACAAAAGCTCCTACTATAACCTACAAGTTAACACTCACTCTTATTATCTATTTGTACAAATGTCTAACTAGTGTGCCCATCCTTTTCATTCATAACTTAAGAGAAGGTGCTATTAGAAAACAAATTAATGATAGTGTTAGTGGTGCATCTCCCTTGAGCATGAGTAACTCCCTCATAACCTTTCCTTGTATGTAAGGATTTTCTTTTAGAGCAGTGCATTATCATAGTAGATATAACTCCTCTCCTGAAGGTGCCTCATTCCATAAGTGTGCACTCATGAATGCACCTAAGATGATGGTGTTAATCTCCTCAACTAGTGTGCCATACTTGGTGGGTGTGACCCAACAACTAATTCGTCTATCCTCGAAGGTGTTGTTATAAGCTTCTAGCTGTATTTAAGAATCTTTCTGACTGGTGTACCACAATCTAGCTCTGCAATTCTGGTGCTACTCAACTTCCCAAGGCTGAGGTGAGACCAACTCGGACCAACTAGGTAATCTAACACTCTTGAGATTTTTTTTTTTTTTCCAATAACCCAAGATTCTCCCCCAACTTGTCAAACTTCCCCTTTGTTAGGATATTTGTCAAACTATTAACCATATGCAACTTTGTCTGAATGTGGTCCAACACTACCAACTCCCTAATGAACTTGGAATATTCTTAGGAAATTGTATTGAATATCAATGTGTTTGAAATGGTCACGACACATTGGATTTTCATAGATCTTGATGTAACTTTTATTTTCACAAGAGGCAATATTGGGCTTCAACAACTGATTGGTTGACTCTACAATCAAGTTGCAAATCTAGATAGCTTCATAATAAGTATATGAAACTGCCATATACTTTGCTTCAGTGGACCTGAATGCAATTGTTGCTTGCTTCTTGTTTATTTTAAAAAAATGATTTATAAAATGATAATAATGATGTTTAAAATGAGCCTTATGATGGTCTACTTACACACATTGATTGTTCACAAGGTGTAGGGGTATGTTTATAACATCACTACCCTTGAAAGCTTTGTCTTGAAAGCACAGTAATTAGAATTTTCTTTAGTTAAGCATGTTTTTGTGGTGGAATGAAGTTTATCATATATCTATTTATACTTTGTAGAGGTTTGACTTTGTTTGTCCTTTGAGTGTTGGTGAAGTTTCTTTGTTTTTTTTGCATCATAGTATAAAGTCTTTTGACATGATTGTTTAACATGAAAGCTTTATGCTTATTGGAAATATATTTGAAATACCTGCATGATCAAGAAACTTTTGTGGTTAATTACATTACTAATTAGGTACTACAGAAAGAGGATGATGCTGAGAGGGCTTGCCTGGGTGACTCTGGGAACAACTGGGAGGTGGTTAGACAAAGCTCTTCTAAGTTACAAATCTGAAGAGAAAAAACTGGTGATGTATATGTGGTTGTTCAAACTGGGTTGTATGGAAAATCTTGGCAGAGAGTGTTTACCTTTTCGTGTCTTCAGGAAAGTAGGTTGTCTGGTCACAGTATAAGATCACTACATGTCGGTGATGGTTATGTAGTAAGTTCTCAGCCTTATCTTCAGAATGGCTAACAGAGAGGATCATGTTTGAATACAGGATATAATTTGATGAATTTGGAGATTTAGAGTTAAAGAAAAAATTGTGGTGATGTTTGGATGGGTGCTAATTTGTAGGGTTTTGCATTTTTATAATTTTGTTTGTTGTGCTTTCTACCATGCTACCTAGTTGCTTTCCTGTTGCCCTAACATTTTAAATTTTTCGATGTCTATCTCTCTATTGTTTCTTGCCCCAATTGAAATGTCATCCTTATTTGGTAGGTGTTTTCTTCAATATAGTGTGAATATTTTTCCATCACACAGCTTCTGTGGGGTTTGTCTATGCAAATAGCTTGTAAGGCCCATTCACTAGGGTATTTGATGAAATGATCTTGGTCATATGATATTTTTTTGACGCAAATGACACCTCGTTAGAAATATATCTCCAAGGACTAAAATTGCTAATGCGATTTCTATGAAATCACCAAACCTTTCGTGCCCAAAAAACGTTTTTTGGGGCCTCAAAACAGCTCCAGAAGTTCAGGACCTGAAAAACTGACAAAAATAGAAAATTGTGCTATAATTAATGAAACTGAAAAATTGAAAGAGACAATGGCGAGGGCCCGAGTGGAATAGGCGGGTGGCCACCAATATCCACCTCGATCACCTTAAATCAAATTTCTTGGGCTAACTCAATCATCATGACTTAGTTAACTGACACAAGTTGTTATGAGACGAAATTACAATTTATTGTCTAATTTATTTAAGGGAAAAATCAATTAGACGCCTCACATTCCTCACTCCTAGTACATTAAAATTCCTCACCAGTGTTGGTGCATATTTTTTTTTCCTTTCTAGTTGCCAATTTCACTGTTTCTTGTTGCAAATTTCAACACTCCCTCTCAACAAGAAAGGAATTCATTCTATCCCCATCCGGTACCTTTGGAATGTTTTGCATGCTACACTTCTCTAGTGTTGTTTGCACCTACAAATCCTAAAATTGAATAGCCTCCGAACAACTGAATCAGTATAATGCATCTGTCATCAGAGTCTTCTGACTGCTGCTAGCTACTGCACTTGTCTAGTACTGGATTCTCTGCACTGCTGCTCACACCTACATCTGTGCCCTTTGAATTGTTGCTAACTCTGATTTGTGCTCCAGTATTTGACATCTGTCACTCTGATTTCTATCTTGCTGACATCTGACTACATCAATCTAACTGATCCTTCCTACTACTGTTGTACTGTAGGCTCCTCGTAGCCAGCTAGGGTTCGATCCATGAGACATGCCATCTCAATGGAACTTGCCCAAATTTCTTATCTTGGGATTATGTCTACACATCACCCCACCTTACACCTCAATGTATGGCTTCTCCCTCTTCCCATTTGGCTCAAAATTTCCCCCTCATGGAGTTCTTTGCTTGAGTGGAGACTTCCACGCGGTCTCCTTTCTGCTTCTCCAATTGTGGCAACTACTCCACAACCTTCTGAGACTGCTTCTCATGAGGATGCATGTTGAGAGGTAATTTATGCTCCCTCTAAACCACCAAGTCTCTAACTTCTTCCTTTCTCCTCAAAGATTTGCATGCATCTGTTACCTCAAGTGCATATAGGTTCTTGACTCATGCATTGTGTAATTGCCCCGATGTTACAAAAATTTTCAAAAAAAGAGTTGATTTTAAATCAATGATATCTCCCTCATCTGAGCTTTTATTCGATCGATTTTTTTTTTTTTTTTCCATTTGGGTAGATTTTCGCAAGGAATCCAAATATTCTATTGTTTTTTGAAAATTTTACACCAAAATCTTCAGATATTCTCTACAAACTCGTCGCCCAAAAAATTCTTTCTTTGATACCATGTAGAAAATCTAACCAACGAGATTCAATCTGATCTTGTAATCTACTAAAACAAGATACTGAATCCTTCCTACAATTTGCGGAAACAAAACACGATCGCACAATCACATATAAGTAAGAGAAATAAATTATCAATTGCACAACAACATGATGTATTTGGGGAAAGCAACTGCTCAAAACTCCTCTATCTCTATTGTGTATTAAGTTAAGGAATCATGAAACAATACAGTGCTTAATCTCTCATGAAATTCTCCAGCACTCTATCAATTGGCTCTCGTTGATCTAGGCAAACTTGGTCTAGTACTTAGCCAATTCTCATCCTTACTTCAGCCTGCCTTGCTCATGAAATTCCTAGGGAATTAACTCCTTATTAATTAGGAAAATCAGTCTTCCTTGATTGCGCAATCCATCATGGCATCCCAATGACTTTATAATTTCACATGGGAAATTTTCTCTGAATACAACTGATAGTAGTTATGTTCCCATTAACCTCTGTCTCAACTGGGTATTCCTTGAAACTGACATGCATGCAACTATTAATAGCGAATTATCAGTTATCTGATTGATCACTCATTGTGAATTAAATATAATTTAATTCACTGGACCTCTCACTAGCTCATCACTTAGTTAGAACTAGTTAAACTGATTTTAACTCATTTAATTGAGTTAATTACACTTGCATCCCACTAATGCATCAACTTCAACTGGACCGCAAAAATATTAGAATCCCTCTAGATGCCTCATCTTAGACCCTCAACTATAATTTATTGAGCTAACTCGGTCATCATGACTTAATTAACTGACACAAGTTTTTATGAGATGAAATTACAATTTATTGTCCAATTTATTTAAGGGGAAAATAAATTAGACGCCCCACATTCCTCACTCCTGATGCATCAAAATTCCTCACTAGTGTGGGTGCATTTTTTTTTGTCCTCTATGGTTTCCAATCTCATTGTTTCTTGTTGCAAATATTAAACATTTCATAATTTGATGTGGCCTTCACACAAAGACACAATTGAAATCACATGCCCAGATTCTCATGAGAAACCTCTCTTAAGCTCGATCTACCAGAAGATAACCAACAATATGCCATCCTACTTCCTAGCGCAAACCGACCATTAAGGTATGCAACATTCTTCTGAATCCTCACATGATGATCTTGCTCTTGGAGGATGATCATGACCTCCCTTTAGCAACCCTTACTCGGCCCTCGTACTCGACCTACTTTAGGACTACATCTCTCTTCACCACCTTGATGTGCCAGATAGTGGGAATACATGTCAAACATGCTAATATGTACGTAGTGATAAGGCATGCCAAGATGTTAAAGGGTGTGTCAATGAATGTCAGGGACTGTCAAGAAAACAAAAGAGAGAAAACAGTTAAACTACAAGGAAATGAACACAAAAGAGGGTTAATAAGTCATCAATTTACCTTTTCCAAGAGGGGCATGCTAGGCACACCAACACTAGGCGGAAATAGGTGCCAAGTGCAAAGTCTTAGTGCATTCTAAGTGCCAAGTATTCCTTTGTTGCTTCTCATCTACTTTCCAACAATTAATCATCATAAATAAATTTAATATTAAACCATGCCAAATCATACCAAGGCATCTCAACGTATTCCATACATGCTAAGACTTTCCAAGCGCCAACACGTGCCAAGCCCCAATATGTGTCAGGGACTAGTTTTATGCATGTTATGAAGTGGAAGGGAATGTTGAAGAGTGCTAAGGTGTGCTAGAGAGTGATAATGCATGTTGATGAGTGTTAAGGAGTACTAGGAAAAAACATTAAGGGAGCACTAGGTAAAAATTCATGGAAGTTAATGAATATGAGGAACGTATGCCATAGACTAGTGTTAATGAGTGTTAGTTGTCATGACAAAGAGGGAGTGACAAGGTATGCTAAGCATTGGTAAGGCATGATAGGGAATATCAAGGCATTTCAAGAATTCCCAAAGTGTGCTTGGGAGTTCCAGGGTGTGCTAATTATATCATGTGCCAATTAATAGTGCCAAGATATGCCAATACATGCTATGTGCTAAGGATGTGGCGCAGGATGCCAGGGTATGTCAATATGTGTCAAGGAAACAAAAAGAAGAACCAATAAGAGGGTTAATAAGTCAGGACTTTATATTTTTTAAAAGGGGCATGCTAGGCACACTAATAATAGGTCCCAATACATGCCAAGTGGCATTGTGTGCCAAGTGCTAATGTATGTCAATGCATTCAACCAAGGTGTTCCAGGGCATGCTAAGGACTATATGCTGCATGCCAACACATGCTAGGAGAGTTCCATGTTGTGCTAGCGCATGCCACCATGTGCTTGGGCATCATTGTCATCGCAATATGTTCTAGGTACAAATATGTTCCAAGACATGTGGGGTGATAAGTAATGTTAGTGTGTGCCAAAGCATTAATTTAAGATGTGCCCAGATTGTTGAGGAGTGTTAGGTCTTTCTCATTAATATAATTGTCAGAGCTTGATTATGTATTAAATAATATATTTCCTACACACAATAGTGGAACTTTATCTGAAGGGAATTTGCTAGATAATAAACTTAATAGATATGAATCATGTGTTGACTCATAGGAAATCTCTATTCAACTAGTCATTACTTTAGGGAAATGATACACACTAATTACTTCTTAAAAAATTGACTGACCCTAACCACCATGGCCTTGGACATATTATAAAAAATACTCCACAATAATGGTATTAAATCATTATCTTTTGAAAAAAAATATATTAACAGGCACATAGCGTCATCAAAAACTCATTGGAATGATCAATGATAACGGAAATTTTTTGACCGTCACCAAAAGTAAAAAAAAGAGCATTGGTGAGGGTCATTAAAAGTTCGTCACTAGAAGTATCACCAAAGAGAGAATTAGTGATGGGCCTTTAACGACCCTCACCAAAAGTGTCATTGAAAATGTCTTTGGTGACGTACCATAAAGGACCATCACTATATACACTTACAATAATGGTTTTTTAATGATCAATGATGACAGACATTTTTTGACCGTCACCAAAAGTAACAAAAAGAGCATTGGTGAGGGTCATTAAAATTTCGTCACTACAAGTGTCACCAAAGAGAGAATTAGTGATGGGCCTTTAACGACCCTCACCAAAAGTGTCATTGAAAATGTCTTTGGTGACGAACCATATAGGACCATCACTATATACAATTACAGTGACAATTTTTTAAGGACCGTCACCATATGTGACATTGGTGACGGACCTTAAAGGTCTGTCACAAGCATGACCCTCACCAATGTGCTTTTTTCTTGTAGTGGTATCTCTCCTAAAATGTAGGGATGTAGGCCATAATATGCCAATAGATTGGACTTGCTTCCAACACTGCCTCAGCCAATGTCAATCTACCTCCCAAGAAAGCCATCGATTAAAACATTGGTTAGTTTTTTTTCTATATTCTTTATTAACCACTTCTAGTGATTATTGAAATGTGGATACGTAAAGCCTTCTTGAAAATTTGAGCTCTAAAACGAGAAGACATATAAGATCATTCTAAGTTATTCCTCCTCTACCTAATTAAAACCAAGTGAAGATTTATATATATTGATTTCCATCCCGGAAACTGTACAATATGGTCAAGGGTTTTCGTTAACTTATTTAAATATTGTCAATGTGAAACTGTTCAATGGTTTGATGAAATTTCACTGATAAAGACATGATTCTGCCAATCCATGTTGCATCTTTTCATTAACAATGTTTACTTGTGTAATACAATGTTGTCTCTTTTTTATGTTATTTTGAATTTTCTTTCAGTGTTGCAATTGGAACATATGATATTAATTTATTCCTTGAAATTATAATTGTTGAGATACTATTCTTTTTCTATATTGTATTGTTATTTGTGGGTGCTTTTTTTTCTTTTTATTTACTAGTTGAAGGGATTGATAATTTTAGATTTTACCATATTGCTTGTTGGTTCTATGTAGATTTAATTGACATATAATAGGTTGTTTCTGTTTTTGGGATGTCTATGAAATTTTTGGTACATGAGATTGACTTTCAATAATGTGCAGCTCCCTAACATTTAGATAGAACCTTCATTGAAAGTTGTGAGGGGGGTTTCAAATTCATGTTGGATAACACCCTCTTCTAGGATAAAAAGTTTAAAAAACACAATAATAGATAAACCATTAGTGACATCACCAAAAATCATAGCCTTTTCAAGGTCTTTCATCCCTTCATTAAGAGAAATAATCTATTCACCAAAGACTTCCTATGGCAATGATTGTGTAAGAAACACAACCACACGAAAACCTCTTCTATGTTGGTATTTATAACCCTTCTATAATCTAGATTTGGCATTTTGTCAATGGCTTGCAACTATGCTCGGTATTTTTATTGTGTTATAATTTTTCAGCCCATGTAGGCCTAGTATTGCAACCTGGGCGCTTTGATACCATTATAACATCACTAGCCACCTCTGAGCAATGCCACTCACAAAACCCCCAAAATTGCTCCAAAATTTATCAAAAGTAGAAGCATAATTTAACCACATAATATAATTTCAACACATTGGAAAACCCTTATGCATAAAATACATATACATTTCAAACATAACCAAGAATACATATACATACATAGAATTAACCATAACAATACTTCCATGCACAGGTAGACCATAAATACACAACCCTAGGCAAAATTAAACTACAAATATATGTTTATGTGAATTGACCAGATTCATTTAATCGATTGTATTTTTCCCAAGTATAACCATAAATATATGCTCAACTTAACCATAATATATGATATTGAGCATACTCAACCACAATATTACAAAACCATATGTAAATGTAGCAGGATGAACAATAACAAGTTATCAAATACTTATCTGTGAATGTTGTTGGTTGGTTGTGAACCTTTAATGTTCCACCCCACCATAGACCGCATTGTTGATTTCCTTTCAACAATTGGTCACACTCGAGTTGGGGCCTGACTCCATGGCTACCCAGGCCATAACCAAAACTACCAAGGCTCTCACATCAGGGTCCATCCTTTATGGCATGATTTACTAAATAACCATGCTTCAATTGGTTACAAATTCCATGCACAAGTCTCACCAAATGGTCAGTTAGTTACAGAGTCCAAGCTCAGGACTCACTATCTCAAAACTCCATGGCCAACAAGACATAACCAGAGCCACCAAGCTCTCAAAGCTACCAAGCTTTGGGGGCCACCAGGGCCCACAAAGACTCAGATGCATCCCAACTAGTTAGCTTCAGAGTCCAACCCCTAGGAGTCACCGACTCCTCAGTCACCATGACTGCATTCCCTATCGAGTAACCTATTTCCCCCTTTTATAAATATGTTTCCCCTTTATTTAATATTTTATTATAATATCGTAATGTTACTTTTTCATCAAGATGTCTTTTCCAGCTATGGAGTCATGGGCCCCTCATACATCTTTTGTCTGGGTCCGCCAACAACCATTATGTTTTTATTAGTATACATGGATTAAAAATATTTAACACACCACACCTCGTGATCTCATAACATATAAGAGCATAAACACGCGGGAGAAATGACCCCAACACATAGTACACATACACATGGGCGTAATGCCCTGGAAGAAACTCTCGGATCCCCAGCCTAATTATGTCTCGACTCACTAGCCGAAAATTCACAGTCCTCAAACCCATTACATAGGCACACCACCTTAACCATATTCATAACTTGGCCCCACTGGCCTAACATGTATATACATAAAGAGGCACACAAGCCTCAATGAGTCTCAGGCTCACCACCTAACACATATTATACATGGCTATTACATTAATCATCCGGGGTGGAACCAAGGGTGTTACAGTTATGTTCAATGTTATTGTTGTCTCTATCAAGGCAATATAGGAATTTTAACAAACTTTTGTTATGTATACTGTAAGCATTGTAGTCTGTGACACAAAATTCCCATGCCCAACATAAGAAATTTTCGTGGCATATATATTAATGAAAGATTGCAATTGGAAAACATTTGGAATGTTGATGTAAATTTCACGAGCATAAAATTGAGTGGGGTATTTTCAAGTTTGAGCCAATGATTTTCCCCTCAAACTGAGCCTCAATAGAATTTTACCACTAGTAAAGAGAATTTTCAACACTACATTCAAGTTAATAATGGCTTGACATGCCTTCACAATTTCCTCCATGAGCATATAATGAAGATTGAAAACTTGGTCATGACCAATTTTTCTCTAATGATTGCAGTCTGGTTAGGGAAAAGCCCTCTTCAAATAAACCAAAATATGTCTGCAAAAAAAATACAATACAGATTGCCACTACTATACTCCATTTAATGATTTCATGAAACAGTTTGCAAACATTATAATAGTTTGTCTTTGTTTTTATATTCAAACCATGCATGTCTGATGTTCCATATTGTTGAGAATAATTTCAGCTCCACTAACATTCACCACCACATCTAACACCATAAATTTTTTAAGATTATGTAACTTGCTAGGCAATACCCCACTTAATCCCTACACATACTAATCCTCTAGAGTCTTACCCAACCTGAAGATGTAAGTGAATGAAATCAAGGAATTAAAGAGCTTCTCAAGGAATCATCTAGGTGACACCGAGCAATCCATGAATGTGAAGGAATCAAGAGTTTACACATAGATAAGCCAATATGCATGCTTAAAAAACTTAAGATGCACCTTTGAATTGATTGGTAGTCCCAAAAAGCGCGATCAACAAAATTTATTTCCTTCGTATCTATTACCATATCATGTGTATGTATACATGCATACTAATAGAAAATAGCATCACAACCTGCCACTAATAAGAGTGCTTGGTGCTATGTTGGCTTACAACACTATTGTGACTATTGAACTTTCTCAATTACTTTAATTTTATCCTCTTCAACCTCAATCAATCACTCATAAAAAATATAAATTTGTAAGAAATCCAACTCATGTCATCATAATATTTTGGAAAATAATAAACATTGGGACTGTGATGAGCATATTCATAAAATTATCTCTATATCACTCTCACCAATGTTGATTTTATGTCATTTCTCCACCTCATGAGAAAAACCTATTTCTAAGTTGAAATCATATTCTTCATGGCATTGTTCCATAGGTTTGGACCAAGAAGTTAATGAATTTTCCTTCATGGTTTATGAGCACATGATCAAGATCTTCTGTCCTCCATTTCTAATAACACCCGTCATCCAAGGAAAACAAAACAAGGAATAATAGAACACTCCATTATGGCACCAATGGTGGAAAAGATTCACCATAAACAAATCTTAGCATGCCACATATCTCACTATGAATTAAAACTGGGACCAATCTTTAAAAGGCTGCTCAATTGCTGTAAAATCTATGTCCAATCCTAGTTAAGATGTACATTTTCATATCTGGGCCAAAATGTGGAGAGTGATCTTCAGTTAGGGTAACCTATGAATTGGAAGACACAATTTGCCTATTTATATTATGGTACAAGTTTTTGATTCAAAGAAATGAGTTTTCAAAATTTTATATTATGGTGGAGAGCACAATCACAAGACATGGACCCAAGAAACAATGGGAAAAGTATTAAAAATAAAAATGATTTGGATTTCCCCAATAGAAAATTGACATAAAACTCCACAATTAAAATAAATTTCGAAATAGTGGCTTTCCTAGTTGGTAAAAGTGAGGTGCTGAAATTGCCCATACCAGTGTTCAAGACGCTTTGATGACAAAATTGCGTTTGTGCTTATGGATGCAACAATACAAAAGAAAAATGGCTGGAGTTAGATGCAAGTTCTGGGCATATTTTGGCAGAATAAATTCTCCTCACTTTCAATCTCCTAGTGGATACTATTGGTTCCAATTTTCCTCACTTATCTAGCCACATTGTGGTAAGAGGAGGCTAGTTCAGATTCTCTCTTCAAGACATATAGAAAAGGAAAATTTGTCAAAATATGTTAGAGTAGTCATCTCTATTAAACTTCCTTTTCAAAATCTTGGGTCAAGCTTGTTGACTAGCTTAGGCAAACATAATTAAGTTCATTGCATCTTGGCTAAACTTGGCATGATTTGACTAGTTTTGGCCCAAACTCAAACAAATTAAACATTTAGGAACAAATTTGGGAACTCGTATTTTAATGTTGGAGAGTAAGCATAGAGTGTAGCACAAAACCCCAATGCCATACATATAGGATTTATTCCAAAGGACAATATATTGTCCTTTTTACTAAAGAACTAAATGGAATTTTATCAAGTGCATAATCAACCATGTTGGGTTCTTTTGTTTCCTTTAATCTTTGAGTACATTTGGACACACGTTCAAATTAATAGATTTCATTGCTTGTTATTTTTTTTCTTATCATATTTATTTTTCCCACTGTAATCCTATTCTCTATGGATCTTTTTGTTATTCCCATAGATATATTCTATAGAGGTTGAGGGGGGATGAACTGTATTTTTGTATTTTGTAGTTATTTTTTCTTTGAGGTTCTTGTATTTGCACCCCTTTTATAGTTGAAGTACTTGTGGGAGGACATAGTTATCACTGAGAGGTAGAGAGTGCTTTCCTTATATCCATGCAATTGCATCTTTGGATACTCGTACATGATGTGGATTTGGAAGTGTTTGAATGCCCCTTGGATATTTTGTTGTTGCAACGAATATCAGCCAAACTTTGTGCCTAGAATTTTAACATCTACTGTTTAGTGGTTACATTTCAGGATCATTTTTATTGATCATTGTATATTGATGCCTTGAATTAATTAATAATGATAATCACTCAATTATTTTTCTAGACCCCATATCTAATATGTTTCAAGCATGTAGCTCATTATTCATAAGTGCATCATATATATTCATTTTTTTTTACTTTTTAGCATGAAAATCAATGTTTTAGAGGTATATTTTTATGTTGTCACAACATATTTACATGATTCACAAGCCGAGATATCAATATTTGGTGTAATTTCAAATTTTAGGTTTGAAAATTTTTGGTATAGGGTTTGGAAGTCGGAGGATAATATGATAAAAGTAACTAGAACCTGCCCATGAGACATCCTGCTAGGGTGATTAAGACTATATATTCATAAAAAAAATCCAAAGACTTGCAGCTACCCAATTGAGAAGGCCCACTAGGTACAAAACTACTATGGCAACTGAGAATACCTATTTAGAAAAAAGTGTCCAAGACTTGCAGCTACCCAGGTGAAATAACTCATTGGAGATAAACATGTTTAGGGGAATTTGAACCTTGGTTGGGGAATAAAAACACCCCTATTTTACCAACCAACCAAACCTCATTCAACTTGTCTTTGACACTGTGTGTGTATGTGTTTTCATTTTCAACCCTTTTCTCTCTTTTTCCTTCTTGTGTGTACTCTTGGCAAAGTTGACATAAGCTCAAACCCAGTGGAACCATCCATGAAAATGTTGTACAATCCCCACAACCAAGAAAACATTGTACTACAGTTAGAGAACTAGGAAATATATCTTCTCCATGTCTATATTTTACTTGCACATATGGTCATCGATTCAATTTGTTGTTGGTTATGGCATTCACTACTACAATATAAAGTCAAACACTGAAAGAGTTTGACTATGGAAACTAGATCATTTATCACCTAAGCAACTCAACTTATTGTTTGTTTTGGTTTCCTAGACTATTTGCAGTGCCTACAAGGATCAAGACAAAAATGAGTGGTATCGTTGCATTTCAAGGCTATATAGAACCCCCTGAAGATAGGGATTATGGGAATAAAATAATTAACCAACTAGACAACTTAATTCACTAATATGTTAAGATTTTTTAATCTCCGAAAAAATGCATGATGGTTTTTTGCATTAGGGAAATAGTATGCTATCATTTTTTTTTAAATGACCATGACAGTGGTCATTAAATTTATGAAAGGGTTCAAAGTTGTGCCACTTTGTAATATTATTTTTCTAAATGCAAACCATATTCTTGTAGAATGTATTCCCAATTTTTTTATAAACTACTGAAAAATAGAGGCAGCATTATCAGTGGGAAATAAATAATCATTTTGCAAGCCCCTCAAAGAGTTTTTAAGGTCTACTCCAATTTTCCCTCATTAGTCATTGTTTTAGTCAAGGCTAAGCATCTTCATAAAATTATAAATTATCTCAGGATAAATGGGTTCTTTTAGTGGTCAACATAACTGTAAAATCTAGATCTATCACTCAAAATCTATACAGACGATATGGCATCTTCTCTACCTATGGAAGAGAAGCTCTGCATTAAATAAGGAAGTATTATTTTGGTCCTATAATATGCAAGAACTTTAAAGATAGTAATATATTTACACAAGGGACATTCAAAGATAGGTAGTGTAGCAATTGTGCCCCAAAAGTCATAGAAATAACTTCCTCTTGTTGATTTTGTCTTTGACATGTACATTACTTTTCAGTTGGCTAACACTACCTATTCCATATTGGTGCAGGATACAAATCTTCATAGCATAAATATATGTTTAGCAGTCTTGATTTATTCATTGGAGCATATGCATATTTTACACAGAACAGTTAACTTAGTTTATATAGATTACAATCTCAAACTTGTTCTAAGACTCTTATAGAATGGAATAAATGTATTCTACTTGTAGGTTTGGTACTTCCCAACACTTCAGTTACACCTCCACCTATTTTTCATAACTTCCATAACCATTAGGTAGGAAATTGAAACTTCGATGTTATTTTTCTTGTCTAGTAAAAGATTTTCCAAGACTTTACAAAGTTTTATAACTTCTTGAAAGTTGTATAATTTAGAATTTATAAAGTTTCAAGGTTTAATTTTTTAAAGTCTAGTTCTTTAAAGGGTGCTAGCTCAATGGACGAGCACCTGCTTTACAAGCAGGAGGTTGGTGGTTCGATTCCATCGTGCCCTGATATTCATATGGAATGGTGAGGAAAGCTCTTTGGACCATCACCAATGACCTTATGGCGACATTTTTCGACCCTCACCAATGAGCTTATGGTGACATTTTTTGACCCTCACCAAATATGAAATGGCAAGGGTTAGTGACCATTGCCATATATATGCATCAATAGTGTCGGCCATGAAAGGTCCAACACCAAAAATCATTGTTGTTCATATGAAATGGTGACGGTCACTATCCGTCATTATAATCAATATTCGTGACAGACCTTGAATGTCACCACAACACATACTTTCAGCGACGCCACCTTTGGTGACGTTCAATTTTTTGGTGACGAAGGCTATTTTCCATCACCATTGCTCATATAAAATGGTGACGGTCACTATCCGTCATTATAAATCATTATTGGTGATGGACCTTGAATGTCACCACAACACCTATACTTTCGCTGACGCCACCTTTCGTGACGTTCAGTTTTTGGTGATGAAGGCTCTTTTGACTGTCACCAATGAGCTTATGGTGACATTTTTTGCCCCTCATCAATGTCCTTTTTTCTTGTAGTGACAAAAAGTAGATTCCCGCACTAAAAAACACTAGTTGGTGATGAAATCCAACATTGTATAATTTTAATGTAGAAATGGCGATTGGAACAGTTACCCCGACAACCTGCTTAATGAAACAGACCGGTGCAATTTTCTCCACTTAAACCATCTCGAGTGAAGAGAACCCTCCGGAGAGTCCAAGTGAGTCTAGTCGACGTCTGCTCCAGGTACAGTGGGACCTTCCCTCCACTGTCACCTTGGGAAAAATCCTAAATATTATGGCCACTAGGGTCACCAATGGGAACAAATATACCTGGGGGAACAGTGTACGATCCGACATACACTCAAGGGTAGAGTAACTAGCTCAATCCCCTTGAAGGCTCCTTGACATAATCCAAGGTTTACCGACAAGTGACCTCGAGCTCCTCGACAATGGTCTATCCAAATTTTACCATTTTTAATACGTGCACATCTTCTATCATTCCCAATGAGATAGGTATGATTACCTCACTGGTTTGGATATGATCTCGTTCTTGAATCCTTTAGGAGGAGCTTCCCAGAGCATACATGCAACAATTAGAATTTTTCCTACCGGAAGATGCTAGTGTTTGCTTAGTTGCTTTGGAAAGTTAACTACAACCCATTCCAAAGCACTAATCCTGAGCTAGACTGATGGAAAGAGCCCTAAAAATGTAAAAATTACTAGATGAGTTTTATTAAGCGCTGTGTTATTTGGGTTGTTAGTACTCAAAGGGTAAATGGATATGAAACCAATGGTGTTATGACCCGACCCAAAACTGAATGCAATCGAATATGATAATGTAATCTTTTCAATTCGATGAATCCTAACTAAAGTAAGGAGAGATTTTCCATTCACTTCCAACAATGCAAAAATTGATCAATAAGAGAAAATATAACAAATTCTCTAATGCACTAATTTCATCAAGAAAAACTAATGCTAATCAATTCCAATATTTTTTATTTCTATGTTTTTAAAACAAGCATAAAAACATGTAAAATCAAATCAAAGAAACTAATATAAATCTACGATTGTTTTTTCAAAATGTAAACTATGCAGTTGTAATCTATGCACAATTCACATGAAAACTATGCAAATGTAATCTATGCACATTTTTCATTCATATTCTAAAAATGAGAATTCTAATTATGAAAATGTGATCTATGCAAGAGAATTATCAAACACAAGATGATTTTAATGTAATCTAAGAACCAATCAAGTGTAAGTAAAGAAAATTGGGTGAGAGTTCCAAATATCAAAAAATAAAAACACTCAAAGGTGATTAACACTGAGACACAATTTAGCCCTAAAAATGTAAAAATTGTTAAGAGACTGAGACAAACCTTGAAGTAATGACCAAAGGAAATCAAATTAAGAATTTATCCAAAAAGAAACTCAAAACACCCAATTAACTTAACGGACACTGATGAGATTGTAAAATTGTTGAAAAGAAATTCACACAAGGATTTTGACAGTGAAAACAAGTTTGGGTAAATACAGAGAATCATGTAATCTGGTTCCAGAAAAGAGAAATTTTAGTTTTTCAAAAAATTTCCTTAAGTCCGCAGATTTTAATACAAAAAGGTGCGGTACCACACTGTTTGTACATAAAAACTGCAGAGGTTACCACACTATTTTGAAAGAAAAAGTGCGGAGGCCAAAAAACATATAGAAAAATAAAAATTCTGATCTGCTTTTCAGGGATTCTAATATATAATTTACCCAACCCAATGTAGACAAATCAAAATCAGAAAAACTCTTTCAAAAGTCAAACTCAAAAAATAAAAAATAAAACTAAGTTCAAGAAATCCCCAGCGGAGTTGCCATTTTGTTAGGAGGATAAATCGTTCTTGCAGACAAGAAGGATCTCCCTAGTATCACAAGGATAGATGGAAACAGATAGGACAAATGTAAACTACTTTCTCTTGATTATGTATGATTTAGAATTTTCTATGATGAAGAAAGGACCTACCTGTGATTCAATGCTAGTGGTATTCTTCTTTCTGTCGCTCCAAATAAGTCACCTCTTAAGACTTGCAATCAAAGACATGGAAGAGAATCAAAAGCACCTGCACAATATACTAATTCATAAATCATAAATCTATCTTAATGATCAAGGAATTTAAGAAATAAGTCATTCAAGTAAACACATAAATAACTTATTGAGAAAACAGGATCCATTTTTATTATCTTTAAATAAAAGAAGGAGTCTTACAACCGCGTTCGCCTTGATGTCGTACAAGTCCTTCCAGGGTCTGGAACAAGCATTTTCCTTTGGTCTGAAAATCCCTTCCACTCTTTAAACCAGCCTAAATACAAGTGTGTAATCGTTCTCGCATGGATAATGGCTATCAAAAAGAGTATGTTTCCTCAACAATTCTCTTCTCTAATGTATATGAAATACAAAGCAAGTACTTTTTTACATATTAGTAGCTACCCTTGAGACTGAACCATGGTTTCAATTTATAGCAGAAGGGAAGTGGTTTCAGTTCCAAAAAGGAAGGGATAATTCCTCTCATAAAGGGATTAAGATCCAAATGCCAAGGGATAGGCTCCTTTAATGAAGGGATAAAGGTTCGTGAATGGAGGGAGTTAAGCTTCGACCAGATAACGCCTTCTAGAAGCTTCCAGTTGGGAGAATATTCGGCCAGCTAGGCTTGTAGAACTTACTTTTTCTTCCACTTTACCTTTTACAGGGGTCCACAGTTTTAATACAAAAAACATGCAGTAGGTACCACAATTTTTCTTTACAAAAGGTGCAGTACTGAAGGTAATGAATAGGAAAAGTGTGGAACTAGGTTTTTTATGATTTTTATGAGCTTTTCTCGAAATCCAAGACTTGATTTAGGAACATTAGGGTTTTATAACTCTAAGGGATCATTATATAGGTAATGATGAACCCATATAGACAGTAAAATATCATGGTGACAAAATAATGTGTAACATGACTAGTCCAAGGATTTTGTCTTTTTTAAACCATTTTAGTACCCCTTCAATCTCCCCCATGGTGATCGATGCATTGAGATCCTTTGCATGTTCATCATCAACAAACCTATGAAAAGTTGTAGCAGTATTCATGATATCTGACAGGTTGATATTGAATGGTGCTCTATATTGATTTGTGAAGTGCTAGATGCCCAAATCTGAAAGTTGAGCATGAGTTTTGGCCACATATCCTGTATGATCAGATAGTTCCCAGATAGTATTGATGTTGCACCTCCCTTTAGCACACTACTGGAAGAACTTAGTATTTTCATCCCCAGCTTTCAACTAGATAGCCCTGCTTCTTAATCTCCACTCTTCTTCCTTATGACAGAGGATATTTTCCCTGGAGGTTTCAAGTGCAATAAACTGCTCTTAGGAAGACATTGAGCAAAAGCCCAAATATTCTGAATCTGTAAGCTGAGAGATTTCCAATTCAATTCTACTCAGCTCCTCCTCCTCAAGATTTTTTTTCCCTCGAGCCCATCTGGTAGTGATTTCTTTGATACGCTTGAGATTATCATTAAAAACCCTTGCAGGCTCCCTATAAGGGTATTGAATGCAATGTTGCACTCCTGTGATACTAGATGATGAAATTCAGGATCCTGTAACCATCTAGCATTGAATTTGAAAGGTGGATGCGATTTCTGGTCTCCTACAAGAAATTCCAAATAAACTAGTGAGTGATCAGAGACACCACCCCTGCCAACCCACTATCTTGTTTCAACCAATTGATTATGAAAATGCTGCTTGATAAGGAAACGATCGAGGCAATGCGCCAATGCAACCTCCCCAATGCATCTATTTATCCAGGTAGGTTGCTTCCTTTGTGTGTCAATGTCGATCAGCTTGGCCAATTCCAAATTTGTGGCAAAAAAATTGGAAAGCGAATCCGGGATGGCATGTGGTCCCCAAGATTCTGAGATCCCCAAAGAAAAATTTAAATCACCACCTAGAATGGTATGAGCAGGTTGAAGCATCAGGCAGCGGAGAATAGATAGCAATAAATTATCTCTGTTAACGCATGGGCCATACATGTTAATCAAGGTGAAGGAATGTGTGAAATCTCCATTGGAGACCTCCATGCCAATGACCCCTTCCCTCCCCCAACAATTCAACATCTGGGTGGTCCTATTGTTGATGCCTAATGCGCAACCTCCAGATCAACCCCTGGCATCTAAATTCACAAATTTCTAGTCCAGGAGGAGAAAGATAAGTATTTTGCTGATGGAAATACCATCCCCCAAAGTTTCCTCAAGGAACAGGGCATCTATTGGAGTGGTATGCAGAAGTTCCTTAAGTGCCAGTCTTTTGATGGGGTTCGCAAGCCCCCTACAATTAAAGGAGAGGCAGATCATGAAGGAACTCCATCTTTGGGTTTCCTTGCTCTAAGAACCCGAAATAGGGATGATTGTGTGCCCACCTCCACCTCCAAATTGGATCTTCTGATAGCCTTTGAGATAGCAGAGGGTCTACCTCATGATTTAGATGAAGGGATGCCCTGTCTCGAGCCAATGCCAAGCTCAGACAAGGGGGCTAGGAGAGTGGAGGATCTCAAGAAATAATGGTGCCTGACAGATGAAGAATTGACAGTCGAAAGGGGAGGTAGACCAGTTGATGCAATAGAGGTATGGGAAATGGTGGGTGGGATGGAGGGGTGGGTCGATGCAACAGAGAAAATAATGGGGTGTAATGAACATACTGAATGGTGTGAAGAAATAGATGATGCAGGAGATAAAAATTTACGAATTGAAGAAGAGGGCAGAGAGGTACCCAGAACTGAGGATGAAAGCTGCTGAGAAGAGTGGACAAGCGAGAAATGAGTTTGCACCTGTGTAATCGGCCATGAAGGCAGCACAGACTCGGACTGATAATCATCATCCCGTGGTTTCTCCTCATGTATTGGCAATATAGTGACCAAATCAATTTGTGTAGCCATGTGAGCAACAGTCTTAGTGAGAGGAGACCCCACACCCAAGAGAGGACATTATTTGTACAAATTCCCAACTGAATGGCATCACCTGCATCTGAATAAATTCCCCTCATAGTCCAATAACTGTTTCCAGACCATCCCTTCGAAGAACATATTGTAATTATCGTGAAGACCATCCCGAGTGTCCATAAATACCAAAATGCGGGCAACATAGAAAATTCCTAACTGTAAATAGGATCTGTCATGATCTAAATAAAGGATTAAATCTTCCCCGATGTTGCGAAGAGCCGCTTCATTCCAGAATCGTAGTGGGAGCCTAGGTAATCGCATCCAGATAGGTCTCGCACCCAAATTTTCCTTATTTGGGTCAAAAAGAGGGAACCATCATTTCGAGAGAACCGGGTGCATCTCTATGTGCCAGAACTTGGTAAGAACACAGTCCACCAGAGTTGGCTATGAAAAAGTGAGGGTGAACCAACCCCTGGTTAGTAATGTGACTCCCGAGAGTTGCTCCAAATGTCCTCCCCATCTTTCTTCTTTCGAAAGCTTAAGTCGTGCGGAGGAGTATTTTCATCCACGGACCTTTCCCACAAGAACTGTAGCTGCTGTCAGTTCTAAGTTGGCCATTCCTCCATCTCTCCCAATATTCACATTTCGATTGTGTCGATTCTTGCCCGGTCGCGATTTTTTTGCCTTACCCATGAGTAGATTCAGGTCCTCAGATTTCGTACCAGGTTCACCCGTCCCCTCAGATGTAGGTTTTAACCCTGTACAGAAATGATCTACAAACGAATCTTAAAACAAAAAATAAACAATAGCAAGAGCATAAAACATAAAACAGATATACACAGAGATTTTACCCTAGATCCGAAATGGGGACGACCAACTTGATTTTTCACTATATTCATTTTAGTGTTACAATACATATATATACATGCCGAAGCATACAGAAACCCTAATCCATTAACCCTGGATTAGAACATAAACGTAGTTCCCTTGACCGAATCTACAAAATGCCAGGGGCTGAAAACCATCATGCCCCAAAAACATGTGCAAACCCATGCCCAAAACCATGGGCGGGTTCACCCACCAAAAAATAGGGACCATAATTTTTTTCTTAGGGCACTCCCGCCCCCCCTGTGACCCCACCACGCATCACTAGTCGTGGAAAGAATATAACACATACCCAACATCAAAATTAGATGATGGTTGAGCATCAAATACATGTGCCTCAAACGGTATATTGACGAAGCAGGTAGACGATGTCGTCGGCTCAGTCGCAACATAAGAAGATATGGGCTGCTGCAGTGACTCCTCCCCTCTTATGCATAAGTTTTCAAATGCAAGGGCTTCCACACAAATGTTTTCAGTAACCTTGGCTGTGTGTGATGTCGAAGCAGTGGTGCAGGCCTCCGGAAAGACAAGTGTATCAAGTGTCTGAAACTCCCAGGTACGCAATACAGATGACGATGGGATAGTAAAGGTCGATGGGTCTAGACAACCTCCTAATTATTCAGAGCAGCTCACAAGTGTGACCGGTAGAGGCAGTTCCGGACAGTGAATAGCCGGTGTAGACATCATATCCACCATGTCCTCCACCTCATCACTAGTCTCCTTCCCCTAGATGTCCACACCCTCCTAAGGGTCCACCGAATAATCAACCTCTTCTTCGTATAAGCTCATGACCAGATGATGGGTCTGGTAAGTAACTGTCACAAGCTTTGTGGAGGAAAATGTAAAATGGTGCACCCCGAAGCAACCACCAAAAGTAGACTCGAGCTCCGACCACTACCCAAAATATGTGGTGAGTACAGACCGCAAAGGGGTAGCACAGAACTTGGAATGGTTGCCCTAAATCACAAGTAAAAGATCAAGCAAACTGTAGATAAACCGGGTGGAGGCAGTTGGTCAAAGCCATTGTCAGAATAGCTCTGAGAATAGCATAGAAAGGCCCTCAAAGCCCGTGACTGCCAATGACAGACTGCGTGGGGAAGAAAAATGGATAGAGACAAACAATAATAAAAGACCACCGATAAATGTGTGAAGATAGGTGAAAATAAACCCTAAGACAAAGATCCCAGTGAGAAGAGCTGATAATGAAAAATTGTAAACACTGACAGGATGCTCAGAAACTGTGGGTATGCACTTAATTCTAGAAGTGCCATGGGCCCATATCCACCACCAGTCTTGTGATCCCCATGGCCACCATGGCTAGGGCTTCATTTCGACTCTGTAGCCATTTCTCAAAGGCTCGATTTGAAAAGGGAACCTGTTTTGAGGACATTAAGATGAATATTAGTTGGTATTATATAAATTTCACATTTTTGTATATAAAAGTATTCTCATTTTTAATTTATTAAAATTTTGACTAATATCTATGGAATATTCATGAAATATCTTTAGTAGTGATGAGGGTAGAGGATTTAGATATATCTAAAAAGTATAACTTTTTTTGTTATCTATTTAATTAAAAAAATGTTATAAATTAAATTTTAACAAATATTTATAAAATAATTGATTATGAAGTGAATTATGGTTTTTGGGCATGTGGTATTGATAAACCATGGTATTGTCCCCTCGTATTGTAACAAAGTATATTTACAAGTTAATAATGTAAGACACACGAGATTGGAAACCAAAATCAACTATATTAAATATTGATCTCAAAGAATGATGTACATGATGTACATATATGTATATACAAGAAATTGTTGAATTAGTTTTCGAGTCTTCTTGGACTCTAATAACTAATCACCCTAATACAAACTAACCCAAACTTAATCCCCATGATTAGCTATCTATCATTCCCCCCTTAATACGAAGGATTGTACCAAGTCCAAGAATGAGAGCTCAAAATGAAAAAAATGTATCTCAGCCAAGAGCTTAATGTCTCTCAAGAAATGGTTTTCCACAAACCAATATGGAAGAAATCAAGGTATCAACCCACACCAACTATGTAACCTTCATACAAGTTCTTAGAACAACCAAAAATGTGGTTTTAAGGTGACCACAAACTCTAGAATAATCAATGTAGTTCCTCAAACAATTCTGAATCTGAAAGTGCTCATTCACAAAAAACTCAATCAGAAAAAGAAAAATTCTTTTTGGCTACAACTCTGGCTCTAACTGGTACAAGTTTTGGCTCAGCCTCAATTATGGATATCTGACTCAAGTTCGCTTGACACTTAACAAAAATTCGAACATGTAGCAGACCATCGCAACTCTATCAATTCCCCCCTTATATTATACAAGGTGAGAAGATAAAGTATTCTTCATCACTGTAAGGATCGTCAACACTCTTGAACATATCATACGGTATTATTTGTAAATCTTCTTGGCTTTTTTTGTCCAATCCCAAGAAGAAATCCATCTAAAATTTAGTTTCTCTCTTGCAGTAGTCTTCTTTCTGGAAGATCTGTTTGAGTGGTGATTTCACTTTCCACAATGATCACACGGGTGAAGATCAAAACATTGATCTTTCACATGTCCAACTCTATTACAATGTTGACATCAATCAATTTGTTCTAGAACAACACCATCTAGAAATACAACACTTCAAAATTGTGTAGGTTTAGAAAAATTAGGAATATGAAAAGATACATCCAGACCATCTTTGTTATAATCCAAACTAGTTCTACATTTTTACCTTTTTTATATGTAATCTCTTCCCAAGGTATTATAATTTTTTTGGAAACGATGGGATTTAAATCTACATGCAAATGACTCTCGCATACACTTTCATGAAAATGACTTTATGTTGAACCCAAATTTTCTCCTAACACAACTTCATTACTCTTTGACTGTTATTTGGAATTAGGATCGTCTTGATGTACTTGACACTCGATCTGGAAAAATTCAACCATCTGCAATGAATTATGTAAACAGAATCTAATGTCGACAAGACTTACTTTACTAACATTTACAATTTCATCAACAATAGAACTAATGAGATTGTTTAAGTTTTTTAATACCTTTTTAATTTGAGCCATGGTCGTTGGGTTCAACAAAAAATACACCCATTTTACAAAGTAATTTCAACAAAATTTATTAGAAAACAAATAATGACATACCCAAATAAAAGTGAAATTGTTGCAGACAAAATGTCCTCTTCTTATAACAACTTCCAGAAAACAACAATATTATATAAAATTAAATGATATATTAAATTAGAAAATGCATATTCTATGAAAGGCTATGGGTAGTGTATTGTATAACATTGATAAGAATATATGAACCACTTTTAATATGTTTGTTCTAGGTTAAGAATTTTCTACTTATTTTACAATGATAAAGTAGTCATTTTAGTGAAAAATATTGTTTTTTATTTAATTATATTTAAATATTATCGTAAAGTTGTACATCTTAGATATATGAAAGAGGAACAAAGGGTTAAGTTTGTATGATATTAGAAGTTAAAAATTTTATATAAAAATGTAAAATTCAAGTGTGTTACCCATACATAATTAAGCAAATAAGGAAATATCGCAAACCTTTACAACATGATAGTGTCAAAAACTATAGTTGAGAAAAAGTTAGGAAAGATTGTGATCAATATTTACAAAATTTAATGTAAAAAACTATTGAGAAATTTGTTAGGAAATATTGTGATAAAGATTTACAAAATGTAATGTCAAAAACTATTGAGAAATTTACAATTTAATTTAACAGAGAAAAGGGCATTTAACCTACATTTTGGCATTCACTTTCCATATAGGCTACATTTGTCCATAGTTAGAAGTTTTTTTTGTTTCCCATCTAGTTGAGTTCTCGAAGGAAAAATAAATAGTTGAGTGCTCGAAGGAAAAATAAAAATGAATAGTAAACTTTATAAACCTAAAAGTTTACATGGTATGATTTTTAATATTTTACAATAAATGTGAGAATTTGTTTGATCTTATTTTCATTTGCACATAATTCTTTTGACTTCCTATTATTTTTAAATTTTATTCAAAAAAGTGTGTTATCTAATAACCAAAGGACAATGGATTAGTATACTTGTAGCGATTGGCTCATACCTTGTGGGAAAATTTTAATTTGGTTCATACTTTATGGTGTGTTTGAGAGAGAGAGAGATTCTTACTCTAAAGTGGTTTAATATATACTTTGTATTGATTTATGAATGGGGAGTCATTTCTTGTTGTGATTTTTAAAATGAGAAGTATAATGAAACATGCACGGAGAAGAAACCATCATGCACTTTGTGGAAATTTTTTAATAATGCATAAGTTTTATTTCTTGCTTATTTTTTTCATTTGTAAAATATTGTGGATATTTTACTAGACATCTCATCACAACAAATCTGACAAAACTATACTTAAAAATATGAAATCTACACTATGAGAGTTTATTTCTCTTTATATTTATGGATTTGTTAATTATTGTTTATTTCTTATGCATGCAAATTATAATTTTGCAGAAAATAGAGAAAAATAAAATCAAAAATCACGAACCATAATTGACACAAGGTATATCCTAAGAAACCCTTTCGGGAGAAAACCCAATTTGAAGGTGAGGCCACTCTAATACTCTCTTTCTCCAAATACAAAAAGGTTGCAAATACAATGTAAGGCCTATGGCCTATGGGCTAATACAATGTGAAAATCCTCTTTGGGTGTTATTTTTATATCCCTTTCATCTACTCTACTAATCTATGGAATAAAATTCCCTTGAAAATAAAATGGAACCCCTTTTCCTCCTGGTTCCTTGGTTATAATATAGTCTAATACCTTATTAGCAGCCAGGTTTGACTCTTTCAACTCTTAAATAGTGTTACAATATGGAATCTTCTAGAGTCATAGTCGTCATGATCTTGTGGCTAGCCCATTTTCCATGAGTAATGGGAACTAGTTGTTATGACAAACTAATTTCCAATGATGAAAAATGCGATCTACCTAGGTTCAATGACTAACCCTAGTAACAAACAGACAAGGAAGAAAATCGTTCCCTGCGTTTATCTATATTGATTCATAAAATAAAATCGTAAGATATGGAATCCATGCCTTTTCTGAAATTTCTCATGAAGGTCCCTCTATGGCTTGATACATCTCCTCAATCCTTAGAGACTAGATCTAAAAACTTGGAGCAACAAAAGATCAAAGGCATATGCAAAATAAATTATTCAATACAACTCATACTAGTGATAAAGGAGACTAGTACCTAATTTCATTTCAATGGACAAATAGAATAAAAATAAACCATTTATCAATTACATTGGAAAATATAGTGAGAAGAAAAACTCAATTGTATTAATATTTAAAATAGAGGAGTTACACACCTTTGGCCTTGATGAAGTGAGGCTCTTCCCAATGATCTAAAATCTCCTCCTTGGATGATGAGGTTTATAGCCTTGTTTGAAAAGTATAATTCTACCTTCAGTAATCCTCCCAAACCCTATAGCCTATGGTTTATTTATAGGAAAAGAGGAGGAGATTTCAGATCCTTATCTCAAGGATAAGATCCACTAAAAGTGGGATTAGGGTTCCTTGAAGAATGGGAATTATCTCCATGATCAGAGGGGTTAGGCTTGAATAAGCATCACCTCGAAGCTTTCAGTTGGGATATATTCTCCCAACAAAGCTTCTAGATTTCACTTTCTATTTTTACTTTTTTTGAGTCATGTGCGCAGTTAATAGAGGAAGAGAGAGAAATTATGTATAGCCTTTAATGGTAAGAGATCCGTATGTACATAAAATTGTTAGGAAAGTGTGTAGGTGACCAAAAGTAGGTTTTTGGACCTTATTATCCAGAATTGTCACTTTCTTTAATATTTTAAGTTTAAGACTTGCAAGGGAATGATTTGGAACACATTGATGGCCCAATGAAAGATTTAATTTGACGGTCATTTTCCATGGTGACAAAATGACATGTAAAATTTAGCCTCGTAAAGTGCAAATTCATAACGGATATTTTAGGATTGAAGTGATTTATCATGCCAAAGATAAAATCAGAGACCATGGTTGGAGACTTGCAATAATTAATCAAAGGTTACAATGCAATATATAATCATCATTGACGTAGCCATTCCCATACTCAGAGTAAACATAACTCGATGAACGAATAGGGAAATACAAAAAGATATAAGTCAATAGTAGACATAGTATGGACGCAACCATCAAATATGGATTTATTGTCACAATCATGAATACAAAACTCCACACAACGTGGATGGATGAAACTAGATCCAGGGTCTTGATCTCCATCTCTTGATCCATAGTACAAATCTAGCCATAAAAGTGAATGTTTGGAAGTAGAACATGGTATAGACTACTTGATTACCAGTCAATGATGTGAACCATTAACAAGTGTAATAGAAACCACTAATAATGGCAATGGCTCTCAAGGTACTCGCAGTACAATCTATGAAGTGTGAAAAGATGTATTGAAGTCGAAAACTCATAGAATCATTCGATCGAAGGTCAATGATATGGCTAGATGGAGAGAAAAATTCCATTAGAGCATGCATGCCTCAAGGTATTGAAGAGGGTTTCTACACCAAATTCCTAGATAGTGAATTGAAGTCGATAGGAAGTGGCCCGTTGCAGGAGGGCCTGTGACACGAAAGTCATGTCAAGTTTTGAAGAAAAATTTTGAGTGATTCAAGACTAGATCAAGGATGGCCCATGTAATTGAAGGCTACAAATTGCAACGTAATTTTGACTAAGGTTGGACTTCTCTTAAAAATATCAGCGACACAACACTTTGACTTTGAAAAAATTGACTCAACGATAATACCAGAAACCAATTGATGTCTTTCAATGAGGTTTTATTAACTATGAAACAAATATATTTCCCGACCCAAACACAAAAGTGAAGGAGTGTCATGTTCAAGAGTGACATATTTCCTTTGATGAGATAAAAAATGAGTGTTTATTCCCAATTTTCCACCACCATTACCGGCAAGTACCTCTTTATTTTTTTCAAGCTTGAGGAGGATAACATTTTCTTGTCCTATAATCTCATCCTTCGGATGATTTCGTAGAAGAATTTTCATCGAACCCTAGGAAGGAGTAGTTTGTTCCCTTCATGATGAATGAGTCATGCACTATTTATGTTCTACAAGTCTAGTGAAGGACTAACTTGATGTCGTTTTCATGTTTCATTAGTTTGAAAAAAAAAAAAAAACTCATTAAACTCTTTCAATGTAAAATTTTAACGAGCCAAGAAAAAGTAAAGCTTGGCGTTTTTCATTTTTTTGGAATTAGGATAAAAACACAAGTAAACTCCAAAATGTCCTTTTTCATAAATTTAGTCTCTCAAGCCCAAAAACAGGGTAAAATGATACAGGAGAGAACTCTATTGACCATGATTCGTCAACGTACACCTTTTTCGTAAATAGTCTAGTTCAGTCCAGAAAAGGGGTAAACTAATACTGAATAAAAAACTGTTCATTTACGTTTTCGAGTTCGAATAGTCAATTACTCGGTGATATTTTCATTTCCAAAGAGTTTGAAAAGGGATTTAAAGAGGACTCAAGGGTTTCACTTTTTCGTAAATTTAAAGAGCCTGAAAAAGTGACAAAAGTTTGATCATCACCAAAACGATTTATTTTTATGATTTAACCTGTGTTTTTCACATTAAACTCAAGAAATTGTCATAACTGCTCCAAAAGTATAGTAAAAACATCAAAAATTTGAATTTTCGTAAGTCAAAAGGCATAGAATAATATTGAAATGACCTAAACTTCCTATAAAAGTTCAAAAAGAAAAATTATTTTCACGTTTTTAGTTTCTACCATTTGATAGAAATTTAGATGGTTTTTTTACCAAAATATTTATAGGTGGATACCGAGGAAACTAGTGGACAAAATCATGAACTATGTTCTCTAGGTAAGAGATTTTTTTTTTTTAATCTTTTTTTTCATGTTTTTTATTTTTCATTTAACCATGATATTTGGAATTTTTGTGGTTGTTTTTTAATTTAAAATGCGCCCTCAGGGGTGCAAGGTTAGCCTTTATCAGGCACAGGCACCCTGACTCTTTTTGACACAGAGAAAATCGCGATGTGCATGTATTTTCTTCTGAGAAACCACGTAAATGTGCTCTTTTCTTCAAAGTTCGAACGTGCACAGTGTTGAGGAATTTGAGAAATTAATCAAAACGCCTAAATATTTGGTAAAAAAATACCACATGGTTTTCTAATCCTCCTCTACTATTATTTTCAGGGTTTTTTATTTGCCAAGATGGAGTGGAGGGAAAGAGAATACGAGACCCAAGATGTAGAAGTTGTCAATGATCCGAAAACATTATAGGAATTAAGAGATTGTGGCCTATACAAATTTTGGATGATCCTGGGTATGAAGCCTCAATTAGACCTTCTGACATGGATGGTGAGAGCATGAGATATTCAGGATCAATGCTTTGTCATAGGAGATAAAAAACTCACCATATATTTAGATGTCATTTATTTCTTGACTAGGATTTCCCACTTAGGGATATACATCTCGTTGTATGGGCATAGGACAGGTGGAGAAACAACTGCAACCTATTTGAGGCAACATTGTATTACAGAGGCTCAACTCAAAGATGGGGGAATTGACATAAAAGCATAGATAAGCTTCCCTTGAGAACTATTTCCTTTATAGTTACATGATTGTGTGGGAGTGCGACGCTTCACTTACTAAGACTCAGATGCATATTTCCATGGAGTGTGCACAACTGATAATATTCAATTGGTGTGAAGGGGTAGTTGTCAACATGTAAGGAAAACTAACTAGAGGAAAAACTAGCAAACTCAGAAACTTTGGGTATGGTTCGATTCTGATCTCATTTTCTCTAGAGATGATTTCCCTTACCGCCCAAAATCAAGATCTAGCAGCTGCAGGAGGACCTCAGGATTGTCGTATGATTTTGTGGGTTTCATTGATGGCATGTTATGGAGATGATGATCTAGTTGTGAAATACACTTCTAAATTTTTTAGGTGGATGGAATTCCAAATCATCATGATCATGGAATTTCCATATGCAGGCATGGACTATATAGGTGACCCATATATCCCACTTCTAGCAGGGATGTAGTAGGGTGACATAGGTAAAAATTTCACATTTTGGTCAATTTTTTGTTTTCAATTTTTTTTTTGTTATTTAGCATCCAAAACTAACTATATAAAATAATCATGCAAATGTGGGCCCAGTAAGACCATCAGGATTATGATATTTTGACATATAGGGTGATCATTCAACAACTCTTGCAGTACCTATTTTGACTGAGATGGAGCACAACCTAGAGAGGTTGATTCTAGACATATCAGAGAGTGGGATTGATGATTTTCCTATCTATTACCATAGGCATTTCGTGGGAGTTCCTAGGTTGATCAGTCACTTGCTATGACAAATAGCTCGTGTCATTGTTTTCTACCATGATGACCACCATGCTTAGTGGCTAGTCCTAGGGCTAGATTTTTATTTTTGTCATATCAACATGTTCGGATAACAAAGGCCATTAGGCCTCATATGTTTTGGATGGAATTATTGTAAAGACACAATTTTTACATACAATTGGATTAATGAAAACTACTAATATTATCTCAGTTTATCTTGTTTTATATGTGGATGAATATTTTTTTCTTTTTGCAACTCTTAAAAATGTTGATTTAGTACATAGTTAGCTAATGCATAAGCCATTATATTTAAATTTTTTGGAATGTGTTGATATTTGATGTAATCAAACTCTCTATCTAAGAGATGAACCCGCAAAAACATTCTTAACATTGTTGGACTTATAACTCAATACAAATCATTTAAATGTAATACTATGACCTGGAAATCTAGCCAAATGATCAATCGATGAATGCCAAATGAAATTGTGTCGGATAACAGTTCAATCACTACACTATACTCTTTGATGTTATTCATCGTTTGACCAAGACATATCCCATGAATAGAAACTAGCTCATCGGTGGGAAAATAAATGGCCCTGGCCACAAAAGAAAATTTTTGAGTACTACGACTAGTGTCATCCGCAAATCCAATGTATGTTTGAGGTAACATCGACATCTTCAAATCCAGTGTAACACAAGATAAGCAGGAGAAGTAGTAGGAAATCGTAAAAAAAAATTAAACTTACTGCACAAACTCATAAAAATATGATAATTAATGTACAAAATCTTCATGAAATCAATCATGCATAACATTTTTTCAGGTAAAGAACATTTATGGGCTCTCCCAAATAAATTTCATCATAATCAACTTGTTCATAGGCCCCTTTCACCAGTACATGTTTTACAATGTAAGGACCATGCCACATGGGCTCAAAATTACTAGCACCTAGTTTATCATGTGCTTGATCATAGACCAAGACTAGGTCACCTTCTGAATATGAATGAGGATTCACTTTTCGATCAAAATGTGCCTTAGCCTATTTCTTATGAGCCTCACTAGTGAGTGCATCATCACGATGAGTCTCATCTAGTCATGCTAGGTATAAAAAAGGTTCCTCCTTTGCAGAGGTAGATGGTAACAATTTGATGGCCATTTTCAAAGATGGAATTTCACATTCAAACAGAAAAACTGCCCCAGACCGTAAACCAATTGGAAGGGAGTAAAGACAGTTAATGTTTTTGCTGAGGTACAGTATGCCCACAAGATTGGAAAAATCACTGTATTCCAATTTCATTTATGAATTCCAACAATCTATTTTATCATGGTGGTAAAAAAATTATTAACAACTTCTACTTAGCCATTCGCTTGAGGATAATATGGGGTAGAACTGTCATGGCGCAGGCCTGGCTGTATGGAAAGTTTAGTCATCATAAAGTTTCAAAAATGGATACCATGGTACGTGACAATGGTTTTTGGATTGCCGAAAATAGCATTCACATGGCTGAATATGAAAATGATTGTAGTTTTGTCATCATCCTTATATGTAGGCATCACCTCGACCCATTTTGTAAAATAATCTACCGCTAGGATAATGTACCCATGCCCCCCAGTCAAGTGAGGGTTACATGTAAGAAAATAGATGCCCCATTCAGAAAAAATACCGATAAAAATGATTTGGTGAAGAGGAACTAGAGTTGCATGCATATTTAAATGTTAAAGTTGGAAATTGTGGCATTTCTGGACTGCAGTTATGAAACCTTTTAACATTGAAGGCAAAAAATATCTGGCACAAAATATATTTTAGGTAGTGGAAAACCCTAACATATGACTGCCAGAAGCTCCAGAATGATATTTATTCAATCCCTTTTTGGCTTCGTCATGAGTCAAGCACCGTTTGAATATGAAATCAATAGCACGATGACAAACTATATTTCCAACAATAGTGTATTGTTGGGATTGGTTCCAAATAAGATGACATTTGGTTTGAGATAATTCTAGCCGAAATTTTTTAGTTTGGAGATACACAATAATATATCCGTACTAGGGATCTAGATTACTAATAAGAAAGTGGGATTCATCTAGAAGAGAATCCTCTTCCACATTTCCCGTCTGAGTATAGGGAAAATTACATAATATTTCAGCAAAAAATAGTGACTTCTTGGACTTATATTTTTCAAATTTTAAATCGAATTCTTGTAGGATGTTAATCGATTTAAATATATCCCCCCTAGAAATTGTTTCATAAGAATGTACATCCTAGGGTTTCTATCATAAATGACAGTAGTTTTGTGCAAGAGAATATAGTGACGAAAATTTTGGACAAATTGAACGAATTCCAAGGCCAATTTATCCACATGTGAATATTTGATCTCATCCTTCATGAAATTCCTACCCAAATATTATATCACATGTTCAGAATTGGAATCATCTTCTTGAACTAAGACCATGCCAATGGTGGCATTAGTGGCAGCGAAATACAAAAATTAGTCTCGATGATAATCAGGTGGATGTAATAATAGTGTATGGGTCAACGCGTGTTTAAGTGCACCAAAAGATTTTTTAGAAAGCTCGTCCCATGTAAATGAGATGCCCTTTTTTGAAAGTTGAATAAAACCCTTAGTTAGCTTTGCGTAGCTTGGGATGAATCTACGCAAAAAAATTTCTTTCCCTTGCAAACTTTGGAGTTAGTGTAGATTAGAAGGAGGATGGAGATTCAGAATAGCCTCAACCTTGAGCGGATTGACAGGAATTCCTTCCTTTGACATGAAAAAGCCAAAAAATTGACTGGATTGTCCAAAAAAATTGCATTTATGGGGTTTCAAGTGAATATTGTAGAGTCTACATCTAATAAAATAAGCTCTCAGATGCATCGGATGATCTTCCCATTTCAATGAATGAGTCGGTAAATCGTCGAAGTAAGGTTTCACAATATGCTTTATATCGTGGAAAGCATAAGACATTTCCCATTGAAAGGTTGCACCAACATTTTTAAACCCAAATCGGAGTCTTAGATAAGCAAAGGTTCCCCATGGAAAAATAAACGTTGTTTTATGTTGTTCGACAGGAAATATGTTGATTTGGTTATAGCCAGAAAATCCATCCATGAAAGAAAATATTTTGTTGCCAGTACATTCATCAATAATTTGGTCAATATATGGGGTAGGATAGTTTTCATTAGGATAATATTTTTAATATACCTATAATCTAGGCATACCCTCATGGTCCCTTGTTTTTTGTTAACTAGAATTATATTGGAAACCCAATCATTCAAGGGAACATGATATATAAAACCTTCTTTGAGTAATTTTTCAACTTCAAATTTTATAGAAGCATCCTTTCGTGGATGCACTGGACATAATATTTTTTTGACAAGTTTGGAATTCAGGTAACTCTTTATATGGTGGACAATTATGATAGGGTCAATTCCTAGAATTTACTCAAAGGAATAGGAAAAAATATATGAGAATTATTGAAACAGGGATATGTACATTTGAATCTATTCAAGTGAGAATGAAGCACCTATGTGAATGTTTTGAATAATTTCTGATTTAACTGAGATGTTAATTTGAGTTTTTTTAGATATATTTCCATAATTCTTTTCAGATTTTGTTTGAAGAATTGATATAGGTCATTCAAGATAATCTACGATCTAAGGAAATAATATGGTAGAAAAATAATTCTTGATTTTATCCAAGCTAGGTATAAAGGATGAAAGGTGATGAAAATTGTACCATGAATTTCATCCAAAGTCATTATTTCCATGATGCTTTCGTCTATTGGAAACATTCTATCGAACGGATGAGGAAATGAAATTGGTTATAAATGAGATAGTTGAGAATAATCATCTGTAATCGCATTCACTCGATCAATTTCAGAGGGTGGTGGATCAAAAATAATTTGAACCACTTGATAAGCTAATTCAAATGGTCTTAAAGGCATCTCCTTTCCATATGAGGTCAATTCTGACTCTGAAAGCACAATCCATGAATCAGAACATTCCATTGCGCTTGATGCGATCATGTTAACCTGGGCAATGTTAGAAGAAAATTTGGTGACGAGAGTGAAAAATTTCCCATGAGTGAATAATCTTAGAGAAAACCAACACCAACATCTTCATAACTAGTAATCGTTTTTCCCACAAAAGGGATACTACCAGGAGACTTAGGGTCTGAAGTGTAGTAAGGTAATTGGTCTACTTTCACTATTTTCCCTTGATGAGGAAACATTATCATGTGAAAGAGTGATGATACAACTGTATACATAACATAGGTCCAGCTTAGACTGAGTAAAAGGTTGTAATCGAGTTGGGTATCGATGACATCAACAGTCTTACCCTCTAAATTTATGGGAAGATAATTCAAAATTGCATATGGACGAAAAAATCTTACATCAAAGGCTTTCAAAGTGGTAGGAGACTGATTGATATTTCGAGAACCTAAATCTTTCCAACAAGAAATATACATGATACACGTAGAACTTTATTTGTCAAATACTATGTGAAATACTCATTTAGTTTTGACAAAAACTAGTATCTAGAATTCTAGTTGATGTGGGAGTCTAGGTATGCGGATCTCAAGATAAAAGACAATAAGGTTAGAATCATGTAGATCAATTGCTTCGATTGTTGAAAATAGAAATTTCCTTTGTGTTGGACATGTTTGTAGCACTTCAAGGGCCAACATTGTTCAAGGACACATTGAAAAATATTCAACAATGTTGTAGTTCTGAGCAACTCTAGCATGAGGGTTAAAAGATGATTTTCGAACAAAACCTTTAGGAGGCAGTCGAATCACCATGTAATATTTTCGTTTCTCAATATGTAATGGTTTAGAAGGAGGAGGAATTGAATAGGAAGGTTGACTAGATGGGCTAGTATAATTTCCATTTACTACAAGACCCTTAGATCTGTAATCTTTAGGTCTCGTGACTCCCATCACTTGTGACGACATCATCATGCTATTTGCTAATGTGGAAGAATAGGATTGATTATGTGTAATCATATTATTATCTTGATTAGTGAATGGATCCTTCAAAACAACAAGAGTGGGAGAACATTTAATGACTTTAGTCACCTTTGCCTGATGTGGGCATTCCTTAGTGTAATGATCTTCATCACAAATCAAGCAAGGTTAACGAGGATTCTTATTTTCATCACAGGGTTCATTTTTGTTTGGTTTCTATTTCTGAGAAGAATTTTTTTTCGCTTTACCTTTCCCCTTATTTTTACTTCTAGATGCTTGATTCTTTCTGGTAAATGAATCTATGACATTAATTTCAGAAGTAATTTCTGGAGAAGGGCTTTCGTTGAGTGAATCTTCTATAGCCAACATCTCAGTGTTTTTAGATTTCTTATTTTTACCCTTGTATTTATGGCTAATAGAACCAATCACACCATCAACAACATGAGATCCTCTAGGGGTTGATTCTGGTGGATATGAAATTGCTAGGTGAGATAGATTTTGAGCTTTCTCATGCAAGGTTCCAGACTGTGTATAAACAAGGTCTAGATACTAGGCATGAGAAATTACATATTCTTCAGTTACAACACCTCCTTTGGAAAGATATTTCATAATGATGAGGATAAATGATTTTGTAAACCATTCAGCGAAAATTTCATCGGGAATGAAAACTTTATCCAAACAACATCTATGCATACATTCATGTATATGATCATAAATGTAGGTGGATCTCAATTTTTTCAAGGAATGTAAAAGTTTGGTACCAGTACCATATCAGATTGGTAGATGAAAGTGTGTCAAAAATGTTGTCACTAAGGATTTAAACTTATGGAAAGAGGCTTGTGGTAATTCGATGTACATTTTTGTTTCCTAACAAGTTAAAGTTAGTTGGAAAAGGCATAATCTAATGGAATCATCAATCAATGAGTTCGACACACACCAAAGATGATATTTCATAACATGGTTTGATGGGTTCTCTCCTGGTTTTCCTTCAAAATTCAGAATGTCACTGGGAAACTTCTTAGGAATTGGCGGCCAAAACAGATATTAGTAGGTAGGATTATTCATTAGTCGAGAAAAATATAAAAAATCTAAAGTTGATATATTTCTTTTGGAATAACCACATATTCAAGATTTGTTCATAAAGTTGCAATAAACGGTAACTGTTGATAGGGTTTTGGTTGTAAATATTGATAACCATGAGGGTTAATTCTAGTACCTGGATGAGGATAATGAGGATATCCTGGAATAACTTGTACAGTTCGTATTTTCATTACTCCATGGTAACTAGGATGAGACATACTAGGTTGCAGTTGAAATGGAATTTGAAACGTATGACCCAGATATGGTTGACTTTGGAAAGGTGGAATTTGACCCATTTGGCCCAAATATTCTTTCCCCTGTACAAGTTGAATTTGTAAATATTGGCCTTGAAAATATTGACCTTGACACAGTGTCTGCATAATGCCAATAGTAGGTTGTCCCATAGGAATATGTGTGCTAGAATGGAAAGTAGGCCCAGTTTTATAAGAAGATGCTTGATATATGTCCTGTGTAGTTTGCAGACCCGATATTTGAGGTGTACTTTGGACCTTTGTTTGTGATACTCCTGGAACAGGTGTTCGGGGTGAACTTGGAACCCATTGTTGAAAAAATGTTTGAACAGTATGCCAAATAGGTGTTTGAGGACTACCCTAGACAAGTTATTGAACTGGTTGTTGAACATGTGTTTGTGGAGTTCCTTGGATAGTTTGTTGGACCAGTACCTACAAAATCCCCTTGACAGGTTGCTGGAATTGTATTGGAACACCTTGAAAAATTATTTGTGGAATAGATTGTCCAGTAGGCTGAACAGGTTGGTAAAATGGCACTTTTGGAGAAACTTCAATAGGTTGTTGAAAAAATAAGGGTTCCAAATAGTATTTATTCCTCTATAAGGAGAACCAACCAAGGGTTGAAACAAAATAGGTTGACCTAGACCTACTTGAGGTACATAACCATAGTTTGCATAATTTTTGGAAATTTTTTTTCCTCCAACCATAGGATATGACCCAACACATGGTTGTCCTGCGGGTGGAAGATAGGGTGGTTGCACCCCAAGTGGATAATAAAAACCACTTGGGGTTATTTGAGGACTACCTAAATTGATAGATATCATGGTAATATATTGGTCTAATGTCAAAGGTATTTGAGGCATGGAAGTCATGCCCTGGAAAATAGAGGTAGATAGACCAGATGACAAAGTAGAAGTTTGAGGTGAAGGAGAAGCTCCTGAAAAAGTTCCAGAAAGTGACTAGTATCCAATAGGAAGTGATGGACCATCATACAATAGTGACTCTAGAGAGCTTGAAAAGGTAGAAGTACCAGTAGTTACACTCCCAAAAGGCATTCCTGACAAGGTTCATTTTGGTGAAAATTAAAAAGGAGTATAGATAAGTGGAAGCCCTTGATCTAAATAGTTCAAAGGTGTGAAATACAAAGGATCGGTCGGAAAGGATCAAAAGGAAGTCGAGTAAAAACTGTTGTTTCACCAGTACAAATAGGAGTACATGGTGATTCTTCCTCCTCTTCTTCGGTAATGTCTTCAATACTAATGAGACCAAGAGGTAGAACAATTTTAATTATGAGTATCCTTCATAGTGAAGGTGGTGTAGGAGTAGTGGCTATAAGTTGAAGGCAATTTAGGTTCAAAGATATGAGATTTAGGTTCGTCAATTTCTGGTTCAAAGTATTATGTATCTGAAACCTCGCTGATATCAGATTATCGATGAGAAAGTTTGGTAATTATTGGACCAAATGGATCTAAGTCTGATTCTACTTCTTGAGGTTGAACCACTCTAGTTTCTATTGTCTCAGATTATACAATGGTAGATGTTTCAAGTTGATTTGAGGTCCCATATCCCGATGATTTTGACTTCTCTTATTTAATATTTTCCAACTAACTCAGTGTATATTCCGTTGGGTATGTGTTATATAGCCCGCCCCTATTCGTTGCGCTGGTGATCGAAATCTAGATTCGGGGCAAAAATTTGCTAAAAAATTCAAGTGCTGAGAATCTCTCTAAACCCAAATGACTGGATAGGTCTCATCGCTAGGAATCCGGTGCACTTCGTTTAACTCAAAACGGAGTCTGTATGAGGAATATAGAGCTCGATGTTCCCTAAAGAGCTAAAAAATTTGAAGAAAAGGACAGAAAGGTGACATGGCCGCCTAGTCATAAAAAAGAAATATTCTAGGAATATTCCTTCAATTCGCCCAATGACACTATGCCAAGTTTCAATTCATGGCTGGTGACGGCAAGAAATATCGAGCTTGCTATAATACATTTAATGCCCTTATTCCAACTCTTCCACCATACATGGCCATGCTATGGGCATAGTAATGCGACAAAACTCATGGATATTTAAGCCACCTAGATTAATTGGTCCATTTTCTGGCCATTGTACAACGCCTGGGATTTCTTCACAGATTGGCATCAATGTTATCTCCATGCCCAAAAATTTAAATGCTCATTCGACACCAAGAATTTAATAATGCTCTGTATGCCTGGTTATTTTGACGCCCTTGGTGGTACTGCGAACTGCGTATTAGTAGTATTACCATCGGTTGAAGACGTGGAGTTCGAATGCTCAGATTGAGTTTGATATGGGACTCCATCAGATAAAATTAGAAGTAACCAATTTTTTTAACAAATTGGTGTAAAAATGGAAGATTTCTTCAAAAGCTAAGTGGTACAACTTCAATGAGGTAGAGAACGAGTTTCTTCAGTTGATCATATGTGATGATCAAAATCCCCAAAGGAATGGCCTGATCTGAAAATGGATCTTGGAAATAAGGCCTTAATCCAGGAAATGGAATAAACCCTTTGTTTCTGAATGATTATACAGTGGTAATTCGAGTTGTTTTTATCAGCATTGCTCTATATTTGACAGGATAAAAAGGAGACCGATACTTAGCAAAGCACATCGGCCGCTTCTGCTCCGTTTCTGAGAAAATTTGTCGCAACATCCTTTTAATTTCCCAATAAATTCATTGAACGAACTTGACAACCTGTATTTCCTTTCTTTGATCTGCCACTGATAGCCATACCCTCTTCTCTCATTCCATGTGAGTGTTCATATTATTATATTTTTGTCAATTAAAGTTTTGTGCATGGAATTTCAGTATCGATTGCAAGGCAAAGCTAGCCGTGCTACTGCTGAGAAATTCAATGATCAAGATTTTTGGAACAACATGGTTTGTTTTTCCTCTGCAATTGATACTCACAGATATTGCACAGGAGCACTACCAGGGATCCATAAGGGTGACGGTGAGGCATAGTAGAGCACTAGTTGGATGCAAGGAATTTATTTTTCTCCATTTTTATTTAATACGTGTTAATTTTCTCTTTGTGTCAACCTTTTCTCTATTTATTAAGGGATGTAGATAATACATGTTAATTTTCTCTTTGTTTCAACCTTTTTTTTATTTATTGAGGGATATATATAGAGTTTTACCTTTTAAACCTTGCACAGAGGATGAAACCCTTACCACGAAAGCCATATGGGAGATCGTGAGATAGAACAACTTTTTTCCTTGTGAAGCAAAACGGAAAAAGTAGTGCCAAGGTCTAGTTCAGGGTGACACCAATAATCTTTCTGTTTAAGTTTGTGAGTACATATTGAACTGTTGAATTTCCTAGTTCGGTCATTTCGTTTTGAAGTTTCAACAGAGATTTCAAGAAGTAATCATAAATATGCATTAAAATGCAGATTACATACCCCAAATTGCATGCCCTAGATCTTGATTCTCCATAAGCTTTTAAGCTTCTTTGGTTTGTAGGAATTTATATTTAGTTGTAGTTTTTCATTAATTCTTTTTTTTTGCAATATTGGTTTGCAAAGGTGCTTGTTATAGGCTGGTGAATTTAGTAGATAACTCTACCGACGTTAGGGTTCTCCTTCCCTGCTATTTGTGTTTTATATATCATTTCCAAGAACTCATTATTTTGGGTTCTCCTTTCCTGTTGTGTGTGTTTTATGGATCAATTCCAGGAACCTGTTATTATTTTTTCTTTGGCATGTGAACCAGATAACTCTATTAATTATTAATTTTTTTTTTCCAGGTGAACCATATAATTCTATTCTTCCTCCTACTCGAAAACAAGTCGGAGTTTTCTAACACATTATAAGGTAACTAATTCCACTCAAAATGAGTTGAACCTTGATAGAGGAAAATTTTGAAGATGAAGAGCACGGAACTATGCAGGTAACTTGCATCTCCTTTGATCCACCTTACATACAAAGCACAATTTTAAATATGAAAAGCAACGAGCTGTGTAGGGAAATTGCATCCTTTGATATACTTTACATACATATCAGATGCTCAAATTGGGATCATTGGAAGTGCAGAAAGGATAAATTTCTTCATTGGGTTCCTTTGTAATTGGGAATGGTCATGTCACACTTTGTAATTGGAATGACCATGACACAGATGAATTTTTTGAAAGCATTGTGTAAAAGTATGTATTAAAGTGAAATTCTCAGATTTAACTTGGTTATTGTCAGTTTATCAATTTTTAAAATAAATTTATTTCACTAACCTTTCAAAAAAACATTTGATCTTCATTATGAAATGCCACACTATTGATATTAATCCTATAATGTAGGTGTACATTGTAGACTCGATATAGTTTGATTGGTGTAAACAATTTTGATGTATTTGTGATTAATGGTAAATGATTGTTAGATTCTGAAAAGTTATTGGAACTATACTATTCCATTTTTCTATTTTTTTAATTTGTTATATGAATAAAAAATAAGGTATGCAATCATCTGTATTTCTTAGAAAAAGAAACTATTTTATAAGCTTTTTGACTGTTTTTTTGTGAAGTTGTGAAAGTTTGTCCTTCATTCTTGTTCAACGTTTGTGAACTAAAAATAAACTACTCTCTAAATATAAAAATAATATTGGCTATAATCGAAAACAAAAACTAATATGCTATATATGTTTAGTTAATTGTCCAGATGAAATAGTATAATTTCATCTAAAGAAATTAGAAGTATAAATATGGCTTGGGAAGATGTTTAAACCTTATAATTTTCAAAAATATTTCAACACAATTTTTTTAAACTAATTTGAATATCTATGTCAACTAATTTATGTGGATATCAATTTATTTACATATTAGATTTTGCACTTTAAAAGAAAATTTCACTTCAAGAAATTTGATCCCTCTCGGCTCATGTTAGATCTGGAGTTAGATGAATCTGGATGGTTTTATTTTTGTGTGGGGCATATCAATATGATTTAGGATTTTTGAGACATTTTGAAAGGAAATATTACTTTTATAAGAATGTGTATGTATTGATTTTTTCTTGCAATTTTAGTTAAGGAAATAGATTAAATTTACTTTTTCAAAAGTGTTTTTATATTTTACAATTATAATTGTGTTTGGAAATTAATATGATATATTTATTTATGAAAAATAAATTTTCCTTCAACTTTATAATTATAATTATGTATGGAAATTAATATTACTTTTTTCCTTTTCAAATTTTTTTTAATCAAAGAAATAGATTAAAGTTTGTTTCTCAAATGAAAATGAGTATATTATATACACCCAAATATGACATTGGAGAGATCCACATAAATGATATATACACATTTTTTTGGGTAACATTAAAGGGAACAAAGTAAAAACCTTACCAATTGTGAAATTAATTATATGTATACATAATACATGCTTAATACTAATCAAATAAGTTTATCATTTAAATTATTATTTTTTGGGACTAAAAGATCTTATAGGTTGATTTTGGCATGCCTCTTATGGAAAATGACATGTATTTGTTTTGAAATATCAAATTAATTGAAAATCATTATCTTGGAACACATGAACCAATATTTTAATTTTAGTTTAGTATAAAATAATTCTATAAAATTTCAAGTAACATTTAAAAGAAAGAATTGGAATTATATGACCTATTCAAACAATGCATATTTTTTTAGATGAAGTAATATATGTCTTATTTTTTTTAGATAATATATATATATATATATATATATATATATATATATATATATATATATATATATATATAAACATTTTTTTTTTTACATAAAGTAATAGACTTTTCATCTTGTTAAATAAAAGTGGACACATGAAATTCAATATTTCCAAGGTTATGATAATGTTGGACCTAATTAAATTTCTATTTTTATTATTCCAATATTTTAGTTTTTTTGTAAGCTTGGCACAGCTACATATTTAACTTTTCCAATATGTCACCCCTATCGGGGCGGGAAATTGAACTAGTGACTTCACATCAAGGAGCGCCTTAACAGAACACTCGATCACTGTCATCCAAGACCCCGCAAACATTATTTCAAAATTTATAATCTTAAACTATATATATATATATATACACCCTTGATGAGGGTTATCATGAAGTACTTTACCTGTGAAGGGAGGTACTCCAGACTTTATTCCTACCATGTTAGACTACTCATGCATTTCACAAGGGTT
Source organism: Pinus albicaulis (assembly GCA_034641835.2). Classification (NCBI taxonomy): domain Eukaryota; kingdom Viridiplantae; phylum Streptophyta; class Pinopsida; order Pinales; family Pinaceae; genus Pinus; species Pinus albicaulis. The sequence continues at coordinate 1,371,533,133 of CM076581.1, forward strand.
AAAATGCTTCATTTTCCATACTACTTGTATAGAAGCATTAAAAATATGTCATCTATTGTCTAGAGGAGGAACTATACCCACCAAATGCATAGTTTATTCCACCATTCCTTGATCAAGATGGTGGTATTACATCAGCTGGAGAAAAAAGGCATTCCTTGGGATGTGTTCATAGCCCATGAAGTCTTCACAAGCCCACAGCTTCCTCATCAACCAAACTTTCCCTCATCATCTACACAAGTGTCCTCACCTCAATAAAACCTCCCTTCCTCCCCTTCTCTTGATTCATCAAATGAAGAAGGAAGTGACAATGTTGAATTAAGTGAAAATGAGGGAGCTAATGATAGTGAGTCAAATCAAAATGAAGAGGGTGAGAGAGACAATAAATCAGTCCAAAGTGAGGCAGAGGCAGATGATGAGGAAGAGGAAGATGATGAGGAAGAGGAAAATGATGAGGAAGAAAGTGATGATGAGGCAGAGACAGAAATTGATGAAGAGGAAAAAGAAGGAAATGATGATGAAGAAAGGGGCAGTGAGCATGAAAATGATGAAGATGAAAACAGTGAGCATGACAATGAGAAAAACAGTGAAAACATGGAGATATATGGTGATGATGAGTTAGGTCAACAAGAGGACAGAGGAGATAGTTTGAACAATGATGGTGATTTCAGCCAACAAGAGGGAGAGGACATGGAAACGGAGAAAGAGGATCACAGTGAAAAAAATGAAAGAGATGACAGTGAAAATGAGTTCAGTAGTGATGAAGAGGGAAACAAGGATAAAGATTATGACAGCGAGGAAAATGTAGAAATTAAAGGCAGCAGTGACCAAAATGAAGCAAGCCTCAATGATGAAAAGGACAATAAAGAAGGAAATATTCATGACAGTCATGACAGCATTAAGCTCCTCAGTGATAATTAAAGTGATGATAGTGCATAAGATAAAGAGGAAAGCAGTCCTAATCATGATGATAGTGAAAAAGGAGAAGGGCTTGATAGTCCAAATGATGATCACATCCATCATAAGACACCAACAAGACCACAATGACACCTCTTTAACTCACATACCAGAGAGGGTCAAGGCTTGTGTTTTCTGCCTCCAAAAGGCAAGGGACCATGCCATCCACCTCAGATCAGCCACTGGACAAAGGGAAACAAAAGGTAAAAGAAGAAGAAGAAGATCATGAGGTGGAAAGGGAGTTTGAAATCATTTAGGTGGACAGTGATGAGGAGGAGGAGGCAAGGATCTCAAACTTTCTCATCCAAAACAAAAATGCACTCATTGAAGACCTCCAAGCCAATCTGAATAGGGCCAAAAGTGTGATTGATACCCTTGACTTGGAAAACAGGCAGCTAGGAGCACGAATTATTATTTATGAGGCTAGAGCCATTAAGGCCCAGAAATAAGCCCAAAGGGCACAGGTGAAACTAGAAGAGTTTATGGGCACTTATGAAGAGAGTGAGGATGAGGAAGGTCAACCTAGGAGGAGGCCTAGAGCCATGGGGTTGAAGAAGGCCTTGGAAAAAAAAAGGAACAAGAAGCAACCCTGGCAGAACAAATCCCCCTAGTTGATTTTTCAGCCATGGAGATAGCAGAAGATCAGGAGCCTTGGTTGGAAAGAGCCAACATGCACTTGGAGGCTAAATTGGAGAAGGCTAACAAGAATCTTGACCTCAAAAGAAGGATGACTAAGCATTATGCCCAGAGAGACCAAGTTGCAAGGGCCAAACTAAAGAAGGCCCAAACCAAGGTCCAGGCACTAAAAGAAGCAAAAGGCCAGGCTAAACTTGGAATTTTGGCACAAGCTTCTCTACAAGTTGTTGGGCCCAAATTAAGGTATGATTCTCACCCTATAAATACTTCAAATTTTGTTATAATTTTGAAGGAATCCCTCTTCACATTAAAAGTAAGGAATAAAAGATCATGAAAATGGGAACAATCGAACTAATGATGAAAAGGATTTTTTATAATAGGAAATTGACTTCTCTTATCTCCACATGCAGGAAAGCAGAATGCCTGGACCAATAGGGAATTGAAGCCAACCAATGGATACGAGCATATGAAATCCTAGAAATTCCAACGGCCGATAGAAGGCAAACAAATGAATCCGAGTTCAAGAACTCAAACAACAGCCATGCGTAGCGGGCTATCGTTTGAGAAACACTTTCAAAATTCTTGAAAATCGCCTTTAAAAGATAAAATTATGGAGGAGAAGGGGAGTCGAAAAACAAGACAGGAGATCCATCCTGTAATAGAAAAATCAGGAACATTCTATCTAATTACATTTTGTAACATCACTGGATGTGATATAGAGCTTTGAATAATCATCTTTTGAAGTTTTTACAGTGCTAAGGCTTCTGGTGTTCTGGGCCCAACCTCTGGAAGCTCCACGCACGTTTTCATACTCTGAATAGCTACAGAACCAATGCTTTTGAATTTGATGCCCTTGTAACGCATATCTCCATTCGATACAAATATAGTTCTCTTTCTTTAAGATTGTTAGAAACTTCATTCTTAGAGTAGGACAAGTGCAATCGTATTTTCCGACTTGTGGCAATGTTTTGTTAGATAGTTCCAGTTCCTTTGTTGTCACTGCATTTGAATTACAGATCATAAATAAGTTGATTTTAGCATTATCTGTCTTTATGAATTGCGTTCTCTTTTTAGCATAACGAAGCATTTAACCATTGATCAACGTTGCTTAATTAAGTCATACATAGAACTCCATTGCAAAATTACTTAATTACTTGTTGTATGAGTTATTTACTTCGCTTCACTCATATTGTTGTTTCATTACCGACTAGCTTATTTATAGTGTTGTTCCATTAATGCACAACTAGTTATAGTGCTGCTTCATCATTGCTTAGCTAATTAGATCATTGATTCAATTTGATTCCATTATTGATTAGCTTAGTTAGACTACTGTTTTGTTTAATTCCATTTATGTCATTTCAATGCATGCTTGGTTTATTTAGATTGTTTTTCAATTCAGTTAAGTTGTTGTTTTATTTCGTTAGAGAAACACAAATTCATGTTGCTCAATCTTAGGTTAAAAATCCATCCAAGTCACCCTTCATAGAATAAACAAGTTCAAGAAGTTAGTAAATTCTTCTTCACGACTGAAAAGGAGCATCTGTAGACCAGCTGACTCACATATATTGTGCCGACACTCTTGGAATAAAAATACTTACCCCAGGTTGATAATTAAATGAGGGAGCACTAGAGTTGTCAATAAAAAGTCACCTCTATCCGAACCAACATTTTGACGCCGTTGCGAGGGAGAGCGTTAAGAGTCATCTCCCTTATTTCATCTTTTCTCCATTGCTGTGAAGAATTGGGTATTGAAAACGAGACATGAGAACCTGCGTACCGGCAAGCAACATGCTTTCCCTTTAGCCTGCTCACCAACAAGTTGTACAAAGAACCGTAGGATAGGTGCTCTTGTTTTATGCCTAGGAAAAAGAAGATAAAAGCAATCCAAAATAATTTTCAACCATCCTCACAACCCAAAGGACCAGTGATCCTTGGGAGGACAACATATATAGATGAAATCATTAAGAAATATGAATCTCAGGCATCTATAGGACCCATAACTGTCCATTCAAAATCCTAATGTACTCCCTCAGGCAGCAACCTCACCATCTGTAGCCTACGCCAAGATTGACAGCAAGACAGAGGGGTCTGAGAAAAGCCTACAGATTGTCATTCATAGAGACATTGACCCTTAAAAAGAGCGAGGCTCTTGCAACTTTCAAGAAGGCGGGGGAGAAACTAGTGGAGGAATTCACATAGAGATATCAGAACCTAAGTCCCCTAAAGAAGCAATCGAAACATAACTTCTTAGAATCCCAGATCAGGGAAGTGTTGTAAAACCCCCACTGCATTCACCTCCCAAACCTATTAAAATCTCCCCTTCAGATCAAGGAGTTCCCGAATATTTCTGGCACCTCTTTGATCAGATGGAAAATAATCAAAATTAGAATCAAAGGCAGACATCAACATTAGAGTACCCTATTGTTGATCATGCTGCCAATGCCCCTATGAAAGCCATTCCCTTGCACAACATCCCCACCTTTCATGGGTTAACCACAGAAGATCCTGATGCATTCCTATTTGAATTTGATGTCTTATGTAGAGGATATGACTACACCACCGATCCCCAGAAACTAAAATTATTTTCCTCCACCTTAAAAGGGACTGCTCTCCGCTGGTTCATAGGATTAGGAGGGGGAACTATAAACAACTGGGACCAAATGAAGAATACTTTTCTTACCAAATATCAAGACTATTGTCAAACCCGATATCTAAAAGATGAAATCTTTAACATGTCTGCAAAAGACAATGAAACATTAGAGGAATATGTAGAAATATTTCAATACAATTTACAAAGATCCCCATATACCACGTTGTCCAAGGACATTTTAAAAACCACAATGCTTAAAGGGATGAATGAAGAATGGGTTGAAATGCTTAACATAATGGGGAAGGGAGATATTTATCAAGAAGAATATGATGAGATTATCTCTTTATGTATTAGATGCTCCCGAGGTAGCTCACGCAATAGACCTGTTGGGTGCGATTCTATGAAGAAGGATCTTAAGTAGACCAATGACAATGTAACTAGGGAAGAAGTTGGAAATCTGTTAGAAAATTTCAAAACTGACATTCTAGGTACTTTGACAATGTAACTTGATGTTTTACAAGCCAAAGAAAAACAAGCCATAGCTGAACAAAACCTGGTCATCTTTTGCCCAAGATGTCGGAAGAAGCATAGCCAGAGGGAGTGTCCTTTAGACATGGTCCAGACATGTGCTATCTGCACTAAGGATCATGCTACGGACCAGTGTCCTTCACTCCCCGGGCTGAAAGTCATCTACAAAGAAGCAAAAGAAGAAACAGAGCTAGTCTATTTAATGAATCAGTGTCGGCAATGGCAGGTATGACCTGGCATACTACAAGACCTGCTTCAATACTTCCCGTTGCCGCAATACATCCAGAAAAACCCTACAACAACTTGGCAGACTCAAAGCCCCTTCCCAACTTGGCCAAACCAAGAATTTCCTATACCACCTTGGCCTACACAACCTCCATCGAAAAGTAATTGGAAAAACTTCCCTAGTTCTCCCCCTTATTGGTAGAATTTCCCGCATCAAAACTAATGGCCAAACCCTCCTATTCAAAACACCAATTGGAATTGGCAACAACCGACGGGGTTGGGCAATATACCGATAGGAGTAGGTTCCCAACAATTAATGGCTCCCTACCCAATTCATCATAACCAACAGCCTGCCATACGCCCTTAATTACTAGCCCAACCCAATCCCAACCCCAATAATAGACTGGTTTAACTAATTCAGATCATAGATGATCCAAAACCCAATGACGAAAAAAATAGTGCAACGAATTGAGGTTAAGATTAGGACGTACCATATTACCTGTAGAGGCCACAACTCCACCTCAGTCCCAAGTTGAAACATCCACAGGGCCTAGCTCAACGAATATAATAGAAACAGGTAAAGATAAGGAAACAATTGACCAACAAGGACCTGAAGAACTTAGAGTGACTCCGCCTCCATTCCCTGAGAGATTAACCTACCCAGACCTATAATCAACCCAGATTTTGACATCCTAGGGGAATTAAGAAACCTTTGTATTAAAATTCTTCTTCTCCATACCCTCCAAGACATTACCATCTATGCAAGGAAAATCATGGAATTATGTGGAAAAATACAAATTAAGAAAAAAATGGATACACCTACCGTTCATGTGGTAGGAACACTATCTGACTTGTTGTTAGGTAGAGAATCACCTGTGAAATATGAAGACGTGGGAAACCCCATTATAACCGTGAAAATTTCTAGACACTCATTTCCAAACACATTGGTTGACCTAGGGGCATCCATTAACATCCTAACTACGGGAGCTTGCGAAAAACTAGGCATATTAGTTTTAGAACCTATAGCCACACTTCTGGAATTAGCTGACAGATCTATTATCAGACCGAAAGGTATAGTGCAATACATCATGGTCTCGGTGGACTCATGGGAATACCCAGTTTATTTTTTAGTTATTCATCCAAAAAATAGGATGGAAGGGCACCCATTGATTCTTGGGTGACCTTGGCTGGCTACAACAGATGCTTACATAGGCTGTCAAACAGGTAGCATGACTATCACTAGAGGCAAATCTTTAAAAAATATCATTATTTATCCGCCTTCCAAACCAAGTCTGCCCATGATAAAAATTCACAAACACTTAGATATATATTGGGAGAAAAACATCCATCCACCTCTAACACTAGCAGAAGCCCTCGAATTCAAGGATCAAACTGAAGAGGATGTGATTAGTAATGTTATGAATCAACCACCCAAACCTAAAAATTTGAAATTACAAATGATGAAAGCAGTCCTCGAACATGAAGGACAAGAGGACCCTCCGGCGGACTTTGAGACCTAACATAGCTCCACAACCACTGTTCGTAATAGTATACCTATTGATATCAAACCATGAAATATTATGAATATTAAGAGTAGCCTGGATGAAAACCAAAAGCATAAACTTATAAAACTCCTCCAGAAGCACCAGGGTGCATTTGCGTGGGATTACCAAGACATGAAGGGCTTGGACCCACAACTGTGCACGCACCACATCTATACTGATAGGGAAACACACCCTGTTAGACAACCCCAATGGAGACTCAACCCGCATTTAAAAGAAATTGTAAAATAACAGCTGCAAAAACTACTAGATGTAAATTTCATTTATCCCATCTCAGACAGCAAATGGGTCTCCCCTTTGGTGGTCATCCCTAAAAATAATGGGAAGTATAGAATCTGCATAGATTACAAAGAATTAAATAAGGCAACTTAGAAATATCATTTCCCCCTCCCCTTCATTGATCAAGTCCTTGACACATTAGCTGGAAAACGATTCTTCTCTTTCCTTGATGGATTTAGCGGATAAAATCAGATCCAAATAGCTCCTGAAGACCAAGATAAGACAATCTTTACCTGCCCATGGGGCACTTTCGCTTACAAATTTCTACTCTTTGGATTATGTAATGCCCCAACAACCTTTCAAAGAGCCATAATTAGCATTTTTCCTGACTTAATAAATGAAGGACTTGAAATTTATATGGATGATTTTACACCCTATGGGGAAGACTTTGATCAAGCACTAGAAACATTAGACAAAGTGTTAGAACGATGTATTGCTACTAGACTATGTCTAAGCAATGAAAAATGCCACATGATGATGACTGAGGGGGTAATCCTAGGCCACTACATTTCTACAGCTGGAATATAGGTAGACCCGGCTAAAATAGAGGTAATCCTTCTGTTGGCCACACCTTGTACAACAACGGAGGTACGTAGTTTCCTGGGTTATGCAGGATATTATCGCAAATTTATAAAAAATAAATTCACAGATAGCTGCACCTCTGTATGATTTAACTAAAAATGTTGAATTCCATTGGACTGAAAAATGTGACACTGCTTTTACAGACTTAAAGAAGTTGGTCTCAACAACACCAATCTTGCGTGGTCCTAACTGGAAATTTCCCTTTCATATCTCTTCCGATGCATCTAATACAACAATAGGAGAATTCCTTATCCAAGAAGACCGAAAGCGTTATGCTATTTATTATATCAGCAAAAACCTTACTCCTGCCGAATTAAATTATACAGTAACTGAGAAAGAATTCCTGGCTGTAATTTATGCTATTAATAAATTCAGGCACTAAATAACCGAATATCAAGTGTTCCTGTACACTGACAACTTTTCTATTAGATATTTAGCTAATAAACCGATCACGAATGGAAGAAAAACTCGTTGGCTACTGTTATTGCAGGAATTCTATATAACAATCAAAGACCATCCAGGGAAGGAAAATGTGGTTGCAGACTTCCTTCCTAGAGTCCCCAAAACAGACGACACACTAATAGTTGATGATCAGTTCCCTGACAAACACCTATTTGTTGTAGCAGTCAAAACATCGTGGTATGCAGATGTGGAAAATTATCTAGCAGTTGGGAAACTACCTAGACATTTAACGGTGAGAGAACAAAAATTGATTGTACAGCGTAGCACAAGATTCTCTTGGATTGAAGGATACCTATTCTATACGAGGGCTGATATTCACATATGCAGATGCATAAGGGAAGATGAAATATACGACATCTTACATGCCTATCACGATGAACCATGTGGTGGCTACTTCGCAGAATGACGAACGGGGCATAAAGTGTTGCAATTAGGCTATTACTGGCCTACGATTTTCAAAGACGCAAATAAGTATGTTCAGGCCTGCAATAGTTTCCAAAGAATGGGTCACCCAGGCCAAGCTGATGAAATGCCGCTGCAACCACAATTGGTGGTGGAACCATTTGAACGATGGGCGTTGGACCTTGTTGGGCCATTCAATCCACCATCAACCCAGAAAGGCCGCATATTAGTTGCCACGGATTATGTCACCAAATGGGTGGAAGCAGTAGCCTTGTCAAGAGCCATAGAAGAATCAGTAATTCAGTTTCTCTTTGAACTATTCGTACAATATGGCCTACCAAGGGAAGTGATAACCGATGGGGGGGCACAATGCACAGGAAATAAGATCATATCTACCTTAAGAAATCACCATATCATTCACAGAGTTACATCTCCTTACCAACCGCAGGAAAACAGACAAGTCAAAAGCACTAACAAATTCCTGGAGGAAATCCTTACCAAGACAGTAGTAGCACACCATTGAGACTGGGCCACTAGACTACCAGAAGCTTGATGGGCTTATCGAACAACCTGTAGAAATACCACTGGATATTCACCATATCAGCTAGTGTTTGGGAGAGAATGTATCTTCCCTATCGAGTTCGAAATTAAAACACTGAGAACAGCCCAGGAAGTGGGATTGGACTTAATAGACGCTCAAGCTAAAAGAATCCAACAAATAAATGAACTGGACGAAATTTGACTGCTTGCCCTGTAATGCACAAGGATCATTCAAAAACAACGAGTCAAGTGGCACAAAAATATAATAAATAAGAAAGTATTCTAAAAAGGAGATTTGGCACTCCTCTAAGATTCCAGATTCCAAGACTTTCTAGGAAAACTGCGAAAAAGGTGGCTTAGTCCATATGAGATTCAGGAAGTACATAGCAATGGTACCCTCACCTTAACCACTATACATGGGTCTGGCTCAACATTTCAAGTTAACGAGCACAGAGTATGCCTCTATCACAAACCTCTCATGAAAGAATATTTTTGTCAACAAGCAAGAAACGATCCCACCATCCAAGTTGTGGCACAAGGGGGTGACAACCCCATAAACTCAAGTACATGAGAGGTTTGACAACATCACTTGTAAATAATGTACATAATTTTTTTTCTTGTTGTACATTGGTCCCATTTGCAATCCATTTTTCATTGTAAGATTGTGTTTATTTATTTATTTTTATTTTATTTATTTATTTAGTTATTGTTGTGTCTTTTTCGTTGTTCAATTCGCAGACAGCTACTGTTTAGTTTGTGAATGGATGCTGTTCAATTAAATTAAAAAACCATCTGCAATTTCTTACTTTGGTGTTCAGCCGAGCTGAAAAGCTGTTTGTTGTTTTTTTTATTGTTGTTGTTCAATTCGAGAACGATTGCTGTTCAATTTTTGAATGGCCGCAGTTCAACCGAATTGAACAACTTTTCGTTGTGTTTTTATTTTTTGTTGTTCAATTTGAGAACAACTGCTGTTCAATTTTTGAACGGTCATTGTTCAATCAAACTGAAAAGATTTTTTTCCTACGTTTTTAAATTTTTTGTTCAATTTGAGAACAACTATTGTTCAGATTGTGAACGACCACGGTTCAACCGAATTGAACAAATTTTTGTTGTGTTTTTAATTTTGTTGTTCAATTCGAGAACAGCTGTTGTTCAGATTGTGAACGGTTGCGGTTCAACCGAATTGAATAGCTTTTTTTGTGTTTTTATTTTTGTTGTTCAAGTTGAGAACAACTACTGTTCAATTTTTGAGCAGCCATTGTTCAATATAATTGAACAAATTTTTCCTCGCGTTTTAATTTTTTTGTTCAATTCGAGAATAGCGGCTGTTCAGATTTTGAACGGCGGCGATTCAACAAAATTGAACAACTTTTTGTTGTGCTTTTTAATTTTTCTGTTCAATTTGAGAACAGCTGTTGTTCAATTTTTGAACGGCCGCGATTCAACCAAATTGAACAACTTTTTGTTGTGCTTTTAATTTTGCTGTTCAATTTGAGAACAAATACTATTCAATTTTTGAATGGTCGCAGTTCAACCAAATTGAACAGCTTTTTTCCGTGCTTCTTAATTTTTCTCTTCAATTCGGAAACAACTGTTGTTTCATCTTTGAACGACTGTTGTTCATCCGAATAAAAAAACCATATTTGAGAATTTTTTTCACCGAACAATCTTTAAACAACTGCTGCTCAATATCTTAATAGCCATTCTTTTTATAATTGAGCAACCTTGAGTAGGTAATGGTAGTTGAAAGAGAGAAGGAAAATGGTAAAATTACAAATATGATGCCCTTTGGCACTATAATTCTTAAATAGGAAGTTGACATCATGAACACATGAGATAAAAGGCTAAGTCACACACAGTTCAAATATGATATCAAACAATTCAAGACCTTATAATGATATGTCTTTTTTCATTGTTCGAGTAATATGTCCCTACAACATGAATAAATCGAACAAGGGGTATTAATGGTATTAGTTTTTCTACTTCTTTCACCATCCCTCACTCTTAAGGAGTCAATGAGCCTCCCTTAACAATCATTGTGTGTCATGCAAATCTTTAAGAGGATAGGGGGTCTCATTACGAGCCAGCCTACCATGATCATAAGGATTGAACAAGTGACATGCCCATTATGGCTACCACACCAGGGTATTGACCTTCTCATCTATTAGAAGGACAGGAGGTCTCATCACGAGCCTGCCTGATCACTCTGTTACAATTCTAGTGAAAGGCATAATGCATTGTGACTATCTGGCTACCACACCAGCACAGTGACCTCCTTATAGATCAAAATGTTACAATCCAAAAGGAATTACTACATTTACATGAAAATCTTAAGAGAGGATAGGGGTCTCATCATGATCCAGCCTACCATGTTCATAAGAGTGTAGCAATTTACATGCCCATTATGGAAACCACACCAGGGTAATGACCTTCTTATTAACTTGAAGGATAGGAGGTCTCATCATGAGCTAGCCTGATCACTTTGCTACAACTCTAGTGAGTGGCACCATGGTTACTTGGCTACCATACCAGCATGGTGATCTCTCCATCAAATTGGAAAAACAACTAATATTCTTACATAGGGATCATGGCTCATTTTTCAGGTTAAATAGCAACCATGTCGAGGCTATGAATGCCTGCTGGTAGTAGTGGCTCTCCTTGTGGTATGAAAGAATGCTCCTTTAATAACCAATTTCTGTTATATACACCTTGTCTTCCATTTTTTTTACCACAAAGCTATTACTCGAATTAGTGAAAATCATGACTTACCATAAGAATAAATAACAAAGATATGTTTACATATTTTGAACTTTGGCATGACAATGGCAATCATTACTTGACTAAGTCTTTCTTCCGTCATAACTTTCATTCCTGCAAAGACATCATATCACAATAATGGTAATACTATTTTCTCTCGCTTTTCGGTCACCTCCGCACAAGATACAATTATGAAAAATTCTAAATATGACCTTTTGCTGCATATGTAGTAATTTCTCAACCGTTGATCCTTCACACACAGATTTACCAAATTCTGAGATTCCCATGTCCGCATTCATAACTAGACAAATCTCTCCTGTACTTGAGGGAGTGGGCGCCCTTTCTTCAAGAGAGGGGGTGTAATTGGCCTTAATTCGTAAGCATGTGAAATCCCTACAAAAATCTTGTCAGACGCATCGATAATCACTACAATTAAGGCATGAATATTATTGACATAGAACTGCAGTCTTTGTTCCACATGCAGACAACACCCAGTCGAAACAACAGAGCCAAGAAGAAAAATAACCAAAGGAAAAGAGCATATCAGTTATGAGAGGAAATACCCTTTGAAGAGAGCCTTTAAATTTTCCAATTTCAGAAGCGGCAAGTGCCATCCTCCAGCGAGTTGGATGGCTGACATATGTACATAGACTGCAAGGATCCAACACGAGAATTTCAATTGAATTTCTACAAAAAGTAGGAAGGGAAAACCAGAGTTAATGGTCGAACTATACTATTTACGGAGGAGATTATAGCAGAAGTTTCTGGAATTCCAGCGCAAGGGGAAAGATGGGCAGAAAATCATCTCCTCCTGAGAGAAGCAGTAGCAGTATACCAAGACCCAGATGAACCATTGGAGCGAAAAACTAGAGGGATTAACCCTGCCTCTTTACACCAGCCATGGCAGAAGCTGGTGGCATTCATCCAGAAGTTTATTACATGCGAAGGATGTCGAGATGTGGTAAAAGCTCGACAACTCAAACTTTTAGTTGTATTGAAACAAAAAACTTCAATTAATATGCCTGCCTTTTTGAATTCCATATTGCATGATACTATTGTCCGATTAAGGAAGGCCAAGAAGCCCCAAGTAGTGGTTAGTCACCAGGGCTTAGTAAAATTAATCATCATTCATGAGCTAGATAGGAAAAAAATAGCATGGGACAATTTCGTCAACCCAAAAGCACAAGAGCCAGAAGTAAACTCCGAGGGAACCGAAATTGAGCCCCTTAGGGTAAATCCTCCAAGAAGAAAAAGAACCTGAACCTCAAAATTAGAGCCAAATAGGCAAAAAAGGGCCAGAACACCCCAGGGAACTTCGAACACCATAGAGGAAGCAGGAACCATCCCATGCACCCTTGCAAGAATTTGAGGAGGAAATGGCCCGAGTCCTAGGGAAAATAAGGACAAACTATGAATTGGAAAACTCATTGGAAGCAGGGGAGCAAGAGGAATTTACTGATAAAACCACCTCCCCCCAGTAGCTCTGGTCACACTAACACCCTACCTGACCAAGAGGAAATGCAATATGATGAGGCTTTGTCTCCTATTGATAATTACGAAGTATATAGTGATGGACAGGCAGAGGAGAGATTGGAATCATAAGATGATTCAAGTGACACTGTCCTTGTGGAGCAGAGCACACACACAGAGACAACCCCTTTTTCACCAGGAGGTAGCATCGCTCCTCCTAGTCAGGACCCTCACATTGAGGTCAATTCTGAAGATGTAATCAGAAACACCATTCTAGACATTATCCCTGAAAAAGAAAATTCTACTCCCCTATCACCTACTGAAATAAGAATAGGTGAAGGTTTAGACGATAGGAGAACTGAGAAACTAAGAAATACCTGCAAGCGATTGGAAAAATTGGTGAAATATCTTAGGAAGCAACTGAAAAAAGAAAGAAGGGCTAGGAAGCCAAGAACATAAACCTCTATTGTAGGGACTCAAATAGAACCAGTAAATACTGTTGAAAGTGAAATAAAAACCGACTTAGCCGACACTATGGAAACTGGAACACAAACCAATTTGATAACCACTACTGAAATTGAAGTACAGACCAACCTGGTAGACACCACCGAGGCTGAAGTGTAGACAGAACTAGAAAACAACATTGAAACATCAACACAAACTGAGCATAAGGTTATGGAAGAAAAGGAGACCCAAACAGAGGAAGCCCCTGCCTATGCCCATTTAGTAGAGATAGCTGCTGACCAGAGATTACGAAATGAGCTAGTGCAAGTGCGGCATGAACTGACACAACGCAAAAAGGAGGCAGTGCCATTACAAGAATATCAGACACTACAAAATAAGTTGACCGACATTTCTGTCACAGAATATAAGACATTCGCCCAGCTTAGAAGAGAGCAGGAAAAGGTTAAAGCGGTAAAAGAACAGGTAGAGCAAGCTAAGAAGCAAATCTCTACAATTTTCTCTCTATATGATGATGCTTTATCATGCAGAGCTCCAGCAACCAACTATGCCTTGTTTCTAATAGAGCTTTATCTACTCTTGAAAGTAAAAGCTGTTAGAGAAAGGAAATCCACTACCTTCAGGACCATAGAAGAATTTGTCCAATGATGTAACGATCAGGATGGGTAGGTCCAGTGCCTCTTGTGTGAGCTCTACATGCATAACTTCTTCTTAGAATAAGACACTGACAGAAATCCTAGCCCCTTCATAGGGGATGTACAGCTGCAAGCCTTCCTTTCATTTGCCAAAAACCAGATTAGGTGGGCCAAAGCCTATGGAATCTTCCAGAAAAGAGAACATAGTCTATATTTATGGGTCAGGGGGGAGCCTACAAAACCCTTGCAACTGATCATCCAACATAATAACTTCATGAGAAGGCTAGATGTGAGGTCTAGGCTGGGACCCATCCATAAAGATGTCATAGAAAATGCATGAGAATACTTTGAAGACATTCGTGAAGCAGCCTTAGCAGCAGCCAAGCAATGGTGGATGGCCTCCACAAACAATGTGAAGAATAGGGAGCCATTCAATTATAGGAATTTCAAGGCTACTATCTCCAGGTTCCTTTCATACAAAAACCTAGTCTATAGCATGAGGCCTGCCTGGTTGGGATGTAGATACAGAAATCTACTCTTCTGGCTTCCTTCCGAGGATTATAATCATAATTACAAATTTCCAGAGGGAGCCACATGCACTACCTTTGCACTCATAAAAATAAAACAAGGGTTCAGAACACACAATGAGAAGGCCTACCCTACCTACTCCTTAACACAGCTACATCTCAATCATCTGTTTGCATGATGACATGCAACTAGGTAAGCAAAGGAGTATGTTGGGCCCAAATTAAGGTATGATTCTCACCTTATAAATACTTTAAATTTTGTTATAATTTCGAAGGAATCCCTCTTCACATTAACAATAAGGAATAAAAGATCATGAAAATGGGAAAAATCGGACTAAAGATGAAAATATTTTTTTATAATAATAAATTGACTTCTCTTATCTCCACATGTAGGAAAGCAGAGTGCCTGGACCAATAGGGAATGGAAGCCAACCAACGGATTCGAGCATATGAAATCCTAGCAATTCCAATGGCTGGTAGAAGGCAAACAAATGAATTTGAGTTCAAGAACTCAAACGAAAGCCACACATAGTGGGTTGTCGTTTGAGAAACACTTTCGAAATTCTTGAAAATCGCCTTTAAAAGGGCAAAGGACGGAGGAGAAGGGGAGTAGAAAAACAAGACAGGAGATCCATATTGTAATAGAAAAATCAGGAATATTCTATCTAATTACATTTTGTAACATCACTGGATGTGATATAGAGCTTTGAATAATAATCTTTTGAAGTTTTTACAGTGCTAAGGCTTCTGGTGGTCTGGGCCCAACCTCTGGAAGCTCCACGCATGTTTTCATACTCTAAATAGCTACAGAACCAATGCCTGTGAATCTGATGCACTTGTAACGCATATATCCATTCAAAACAAATACAATTCTCTTTCTTTAAGATTGTTAGAAACTACGTTCTTAGAGTATGAAAAGTGCAATCGTATTTTCCGACTTGTGGAAATGTTTTGTTATATAGTTCCAGTTCCTTTGATATCATTGCATTTGAATTACAGATCATAAATAAGATGATTTTATCATTATCTGTCTTTATGAATTGCGTTCTCTTTCTAGCATAACGAGGCGTTTAACCATTGATCAATGTTGCTTAATTAAGTCATACAGAGAACTCCATTGCAAAATTACTTAATTACTTGTTATACAAGTTATTTACTTCGCTTCAGTTATATTGTTGTTTCAATACCGACCAGCTTAGTTATACTGTTGTTCCATTACTGCACAACTAGTTATATTGTTTCTTCATTATTTCTGAGCTAACTATACTATTGATTCAATTTTATTCCATTACTGATTAGCTTAGTTAGACTATTGTTCTGTTTAATTCCATTACTTTCATTTCAATGCCTGCTTGGTTTATTTAGATTGTTGTTTGATTCAGTTAAGCTATTTTTTTATTCCATTAGAGAAACACAAATTCATGTTGCTCAATCTTAGGTTAAAAATCCATCCAAGTCACCCTTCATAGAATAAACAAGTTCAGGAAGTTAGTAAATTCTTCTTCACAATTGACAAGGAGCATCTGTAGATTAGCTGACTCGCATATATTGTGCTGGCACTCTTAGAATAAAAAGACTTACCCTAGGTTTATAATTAAATGAGGAACCACTATATTTGTCAATAAAAATTAACCTCTATCTGAACCAACATAGGTCTCTCAAACCCCATGAGAGAGACATCCACCAATTTTGAAGAAATTTGGACAAGTTTTGTTTTTTGAGAATTTGGAGGCCTATAAGCATAGCGCCATTAGCGCTATTCTTTTCCCTCATGCATCCTCAAAGGGATAAATTTAAATTTTTGGAGTTCTCGTTCCTAGTACATTATGCTAACAAAATTTTAGAGCATTTGGAGCATTTTTACCCCTCAAAAGGTCAAAACAAACCTCATTTTTCACCATTCTGCCTCATTTTCAGGCCCGGTGCTGTGCTCAGAGCAGTTTTCAAAATTTGACTTTTTGAATAGGTTACATGTGCTCAATAAGAAAACCAAAGGTAAATCTAGAAATAAGACTTAGTAGGCTTTCCAATGGGCCATCACGGAGCAAAAATCGGACATCAAGAAGGCTACCAAAACTTAGTTGCAACAGGACCTATTTTTTGCCTAAGATGTCACTACGCTTATAGACGACACTGTGTGTTTTTGGCCAAAAGTCATCAAAACACACTCATTTATTGAAAACTGATATTTTTATGTTTTTTGAGGAAAATCACTCTAGAATTAGGTGCTAGAAGTTATTTTTTCATTTATTTCATGGGATATTTTGTGCCTTGGGCCTTGCATGGTCTCTTGGGAATTTATGACATTTATGAGTGATTTTGACATTTTCCAACCCTATCTAGGGTTTTTTCCCTCCTTTGATAATACAAATAGAGCATGAGGACTTCACTGTAAATGTTGGAATTTGATCATTTTTGAGAGAAATACATGGTTTTCTTGAGTTTGAAGAAGAAATTGGTCTTGTGGAGTTTGTGAATGGGCTGCTTTGATTGGTGATGAAGGAGGATAGCTGGCAGGATCCCTGAGCATGATTAATGGTGATGTGCCTATGTTTAATTCTTGTTTCCTTATGTATAATTTTGTTACATCCTTCTATGTTCCAGTATAACAGAAGAGTATAGGCTAAGAAATGTTGTTTGAGGCACCTTAGTCCTTCTTGTTTTCTATTGTCTTTATGTTTTCCTCTGTTGGGTTAGTTTAAGGAATTCTTAGTTGCTTCTTAGACCTACCTATGCTTGTTTATTCCATGAATGGTTCAATATAGTAGTTTTCAAATATGTTTTATGGTTAGCCCTGCTTATTTGATGCTATTTAAACTATGTTTTGGAATCTCTCTTTGAAGTACTACTTGTTAGGTTTTAGCTAAAGAGGCCATGCTCTGATCATGCCCTTTGTCCATGCCTGAGAAGTTGCCTTAAAGTTATTTGTAGCTTGATCATAGATGCTTAGGAGTTCCCTCTTCTTTCATTAAAGTTCTATGTTATCTTGTATGTTTTCTAAACCTTGAAGGTAAAATCAGTAGAAGTTAGACAAGTTTCTTGGTTTCTATGGTTCACTCAAATTTTTCATATTGAATGCATGTTTTGCTTAAGTATAATAAAAAATATATGGTTTTTCACTATCTTATGATTATGTCCTTATGTTGATCCATATTCGAGGCCATCTTGTTTAAAAAGTTCTTGTTTAAGGATTCTTCACTGCCCTTACACACCTACTATGCTCACCAACTTACATTCATTTCACTTCACACATGCCTTAAAGATCCTGTTAGCTCCCTGTAATTTGCAATATTGGAAAATACAAACTGTAGAGAGAACACTTGAACCACTTTAGGATTCTAGGATCTAGCCCTCCTAAATCAGGAGAGGGATCTCTCCAATAAGTGCAAATATTGATTTATCTTTAAAGGCTTTTGGGTATGATATTAGGCTAGTTATCAAGAGCAAGGGTTTTTTTTTGGTTTTGGATGGTTGAGCATGATTTTAGTTGAGTGGAAAGTCCTAAAATGGAAATATTTTCAAAGGTGTGAAGTTGCAAGCAATCAGAACAAGATTTGGCTGATAGGATAGATATGATGCTGGTTTTTAGTCCATTGGGCTATGGAGTCATAAAAGGGTTTAATTGCACAACAATTTCAAGAGTGATACAAGGGGAAATTCATCTATATCACAAGATATTTGAGATAAAATGATGGAATGGAAACAGTAAAAGTGTTGAAGGGGTGGAAACAGAAAACAATTTCAACTAGGATTTGTCAGTTTGTCCAAACAAGAAAATCCTTTTAAGTAACTGTTTAAAACCAACCAAGGACAGGGCTAACCATAAACTCCTTGGGCAAGTTCGTATTAAAGCTAACTCAACAGACAAACAATCCAGTAATCCACATAATTAATTTTATAAGGGATGAAAACATATAAGAAAAACAAAGTGTAGCTTAAGATCATATAAGATACTTTTAAATCTAGACTGCCTTCAGCATACACTTGGGGAAACTTTCAAAACTACCTTTGGAGAAAGAAGCTAGAAAAAAGGGCACAACATCACCTTTCTAGTCTATCTTTACTAAGAAGATAATGAAAATAAAATTCAAGAACAATGTTTAAAGTAAACAGTAGGACGAGGGAACGCCAGCATTCCCAACTGCTTGAACCATATTGAATCATTCTTAAATACAAAATTTGGAGGAAAACATTGAGATAAAGCTTATCAGTCAGAGAAGGGTACTGTAAACAATAAATCCTAACTCTATGCATGCTGTTCTTTATCAGAGAATAATGGAAAAAATGACATACATGAAAGGAAAACAATAGCACAGAAAGAAGCACTTCACCAGTGATATAGACCAGGATCCCAAGAAACAACTTGTTTATTGATGTCAAACCAGTTACATTCTTCAAGTCCGATGTTTCAGTTCAACAATCATCTTCACTTCTTAGCCTAACTTATTTGATCACAAACAGAGCTTCAAGATCCTTTGAACACTATTTACATGTAGAATTTTCGAGCACAAGTATATTTCAAAGTTCTACAACCAACCCTTTACAATGAGCTCCTCAAGAAGATTTTATAAGAAAATGAGGAGGTCAAATCAGGGAAAAGATCTAAAGGTTCAATTAATATAGTTAATGCTTCTTAGCCTTTGAGTGGCTCAATGAAGAAGTTTATAGATATTTCCTCTATATTAATTATTTTACATTACGTATTAAGCTCGCTGGGAAGCTTTTGTTGACTTTAAGGCTTTGTTTCATCGTTGTAATAACTCTGCTGATATTTTGCAATAAGTTCATTTGGCTGAATTAACTGTTCAACTATATTGAGGAAAAATATCCTCTGTTCCGGTAATAAATTGGCCTCTGTTGAATGCTTTGAGGCTATAGGTGGCATTCTGGTAGCTGGTGAGGAATAAATTAGCCTCTGATGTGGTAGTGGAGGCTTTCTCGGTCTGGTAGATATTTTTGTTTTGACCTAAACAGGACTAATTAGCTTTTGATCTGCGTGTTAGGCATAATTAGGCCTAATTCTTTGTCTTTTGTTCTTGAACTGTGTTTAATTTAGTCGATTAGGCTTTTGATTGTCGATCTTAGCCATAATCCACCTCAAACTATATAATCAATGTTCAATTCTTCATCTCTGCTGTGGTTGGGTCTTCGACACTGATACTCTTTGTTTCAATTAATCTTTGCTATGTCTTGTTGATGTGCAGGTGCGTAGAAGGTTCTTATGGCACGAGTGCTCATGATGCACTGATGAAACATGATATGGAACCCTGCAGAATGATTTCTCTTTATGTACAAAGGTGTGGGGGATCGTCATTCCCGACCTTTGGTTTTCCTTTAAAATAATTGAAAACTTTAAAAACCTACATAAAACCAAAAAAAATTTAAGAAATCCTGCGTATTTGGATAATATTTCTTTGGAGTTTTAGGTTTGGAGCGTGACTGTTGGATGAATGCATCCAACGGTGGAAATGTGCTTGCGGTGGTTGAAAGGGAAGCGGTTGAAAAAATGGTGGGAGATTAAGTTAGGGCCGTTGATCTGCAGAGATCAACAGTCGAGAGCGATCGTAATAATATAATCCGAAAGGGTCACATTATAATGAAATGGACGAAAATGTGAAGAAATGGCTTAAAAAACCTTTGCTGGAGGTAAAATGCATAGGAAGGAAATTTGGGTTTTCTGAATGATCATGGGTCATCAGATCAGATTGGCCCCTAAGATCAAAGGTTGTGGTTGATCTATGAAATCATTTGGTGATTGGCAGAGGGAAATAGTTAAACGCTAAGATTAAACGAGGGCCGTTGATCTATATAGATCAACGGCAGAAGAAGAATGCGATGAAATGCAGTGGAAACAGGAGAAAGCGGTTTTGGCTTAAGAAACCAGCAATATCGCGTAGAAAAATGGGAGAAAGGCGGTATCACCTTTTTGAATGCGATATGCGTCAGAGGCCAATACGTGGCATTTTGAAACCACCTATATCACGTAACTCTTGGAGAATTAACCTTTGTGCTAAAATTTACACGATAAGGAGTGTCTGTTGCTAGATCTGGGGTCTCAGATCTGACGCCCGGGGAGAGAGCACGATATTGATAAGATGCGTGGGTAATAATAGGTGGGGTGGTTTTAATCAGAACCGTTCGATCATTGGGATGAACGGTGGAGATAAAATCTGGGACAGGTAGGACCCAAGAGGGTTGGGTCTACCGGGATGAATCTGGGTCGTTGATTCTTTAATATGGACGGTCAAGATCAATCTTTGGGGTTAATGAAATAATGTATAAGGCGGAGAAAGGGTTAATATGGGTCGTTGATCTACAGAGATCTATGACTGATATTTCCCCAAACAACATTAAAAAGTGGGGTTCATGATTTTAACGAAGGTTGGGAGGTACAATCTGGACCGTCATATCTTAACACGTGGACGGACCAGATGCAATCGGAGGTTTGCGATTGGTGGGGGCAAAAGAGAATGGGTGTCGATGCAATTGATTGTGGGTCGTCGATCTGCAGATCAGATCGATGGTGGAGGATGAATCAGAGAAGTTATCAACAGGGGGGAAGGGGCTTTGGGAAGGAGTGATAAGGGCAGTCGGATCTGGATCTGGTGGGTCGATCCAACAGCTGAGGATCCATCGGGAGAGGCCAATCGGGAAGAGTAAATAAAATAACAAAACACGCCCAATAGAAATCTCCAATGCGATATTTGGCCGATCGTTGATTGGTTTAAGATCAATGGTTAAGATTCGTTTAGAGAGTGATCCGACGGAAACCCTTTATAACATAGGAAAATCGAAATTTTATGAAATACAAAGGATTTTTGCTTTGGGGAAAGGTTTATTTATGTGTTAGCGCCTGATTACAGGGCCTCAGGATATATGGATAAAAGCGAAGGGATCGGGGGTTTATATTCAAAAGAGGCAATCGAAATCGGAACGATGGAGGAGCCTTTTCAAACGCACCCGATGGAAAATCTCTGATGTGAGATCTTATTGACCGTCGATCAGCTTTTTAGATTGACGGTTTTTTTCTTTAAAAAATGAAATGGTAGGTTTTCATATAAAACATAGGAAAGTGGGTTTTTATGTTTATACAAAGGAAAATTGCATGGGGGAAATTTTATTGCAGTATTAAGCGCCCGATTGCAGGGCCGTTGGTTTTACAAAAGGGACAAGGGATCGGGGCTTTAAAACAAAAGGGGCTCATCGGCATCGGGTTTTTATAACAAAAAAAGACTTGCGCTCATCAAAAATTTTCCGATGCGATAAGTGCCCGATGGGTTTAGCGCCTCGTTCTAAGGTGTGGGTATATGTGGGGAAGTGGTTTAGGACTTAGCCCAAAGGGGCTTAGGCCCATAGTTAAAAACTTATTTTTTATGAATTTTTCAAGGTTTTTTTAATGGATTTGGGGGTTTCGGTAAGGTTCAAAAAGGATTTTCAAACCTTATAACAAGGGTTTTATGAAGGGAAGAAGGGAATAAATGAAAAATAGAGGAATTTCATGGGAGTAAAGGGGATAAAAATGAAGGTTAATGATGAAGGGAAAAAGGAGTAAAATGAGGGAAAAAGGAGGATTTTTGTAGCAGTCTTTTCTTCATGAAAACAATAGATTTTCAGAGTTTAAAAGGGAAACGACAGTGAAGATTAATCAAAAGACATGATGTCTTCACAAAACTTCAAGAATTAGAAATTTTTCAATAAAACTTGTTTCTTGAAGGCTTAAAAAATGATTTAGCCACCATTTGATATGACAAATTTTATAGGTGGCTAACAGATCCATTTGACCATGATAGATTTTCTCTGTTATGCATCTTGTTTAATTGTTGAGATATTTGTGACTTTCATAGCCTCGATAGCCCAATGATTTAAAGACATCTCACTCCACCTACTCTACTTGATCATCTTACCCAACCAAAAAAAACAACAAACCCTACACTTAACAATTAGCCTAAAATCAAACCCTAGAAGCAAACAAGTTCATATCCTTTGCACAAATAGAAAGAGCCATCTCTGAATCCAGGAAGGCTAGGTCCTAGGAATCCAAAGACTAGTTTGATGTTACCCTGTGAATTTGGTCTACCAATCTGCTAAACCATGAGACACTAACATAATGGCGATCACGATGGGATCTTCTGAGTACATAGTTGCTTGAATACCTCTTAGGACTCATATGAACATTAGTTAAGCTTATAAAATCAATTGATAGCCAAGACTAGAATCTAATTGTTTCACCATCCTAGAAAAATGATGACTCAACTAGACCACACTCTTTAGAAACCTTACTATTGTACAAAGAAACTCAAAAAACCTCGAAAAAATTATCTTAGATTAGTGTTTTTTAAATTTTTGGTGGTGGAACACAAACACGTCTCTTAAAAACAGTAAAAAAAATCCACCTGTCGACTCCACTAAATCCACCTGTCGACTCCACTAGCCCCAGTAGGCTTATTAAATTTACTAGTTCTCATTAGACTCCCTGGGAATGTGTCAAATCAGCTCTAAGAAGTCTAGAAGCCTAGTTATACACTGTGTGAGTTTAGCAAACACTAAGAGAGGTCAACCTTCCAAAAAATAGTTATAAACTCTCAGCCTCTCTACATTTTTTATTTTAAATATGGCTTCACAAAGGATCCATACCAGATCTCATCCGGACCCAAATCCTCCTACTATAGTTGATGACCCAGAAAATATTTTTTGGAAAAATTCCAAAACTAAATATTCAACTACTGTCAAGACCATTCATAGAGAAAGTTCTACCCCTGAACACTTTACAGTTTTTCAAGACCCCCAGTTTGACTTGCACCATACAAAGAACCTTTTTAGAACCAAGTCACAAAGTGGGATTGACCAGACTGAATTTGAGCACATATATTTGTAGCAGAGTTCCAGTAAAGAAGCCTCTCCTTCCACTCTGATTTCAGCTTCTCCATCACTTTAGCTCTTTTCATCCCAAGTCTGCTAAGAATCAGTTTACTAGTCCAAGTACTTCCACCACACCCATCCATACATCCACTGTTCAAACCACTTCACTTCATCCCCCGCCACCTCTCACAAATCCTCCCCTTTTAAATCCTCCTTGGATTCCACTAAACCCCATCATGGCAGCTTGGTATGCCCCCTTGGTTTTACCACAACCTCTAGTGCCTTTTCCAAATGACTCCCAATCTAAGATCCCTCATTTCACAGGAGTTGACTCTACCACTGCCCAACAACATGCAGATAGAGTGAACAATACTTTTGACTACATGGAAATAGAAGAGGAAACCATGAAAATGAGGATGTTTGCCAAAGTCTAGGAGGGGGAAGCTAAAAAATGGTTTAAAAACTTAGCTTTCAACATCATCCATGATCTCCCTTCCCTCTATCAAACTTTCATAAACAAGTGGGAAATCAAGAAAAACCCCCTCGAAATCCTTTAAAAATATAACAATATTAAGAGGAATGCAGGGGAAAGTGTACAAGATTATTGCACCAAGTTTAATGGTGTCTACAATGCCCTCCCACCTCACATGAAACCCCCACAAGGCCTAGCACTAGTAATTCTTCCAGAAGGCTTTGATCCGGACATGACCTACCAATTGAGGGAGAGAGACCCCACAAGTTTAGAAGAAATTCAAAAGAGGTACTGTGAGTGTAGAGGCCAACTTGATTAAAAATAGAGCTAGAATGAGGTCGGAGAAAAGAATCACTTACAAATATAAAACCATAGCTTCAAGCTCCTCATCTGATGCCAAAATAGACAACCTAGTTAGGACCATGGAAAGAATGATGGAAAAGATAAAATTAAATGAAATATCACCTCTTAGGGAAAACCAAGCCAATCCCCAAAACAGGAATAGGAATCAAAACTTCAGAAGGGACCCTCCCCAAATCAGACAGAGAGACAATTACCAACAAATCAGGCCCCCTTTCCAAGACAATTATGTAGATGAGGAGGAAAGAGAGACTGAGGGGTTGGAAGAAAATCACATCAATCTACTAGACTCTGACAATGAGGGTGATGTTTCTCTCACTACAGAGGAACCAAATATATTTTCCTCAGACCAAAATGAAACCAATTATGAGGAATCTAAATACTACAAATTGGGATTTGAGAATGCCATAAATGGGGTTCATAGGAAATATGACCTTAGGAGCAAAAAGAACCAAGATTCCCCCAAGAAAAACAATCTAGACACTGCTGTTAGGAAATCCCTTGAAAACACTCCTAAAAAGACAACAAGAAACACAAACGCTATGGCTAAGCAAACTGATCCAAACAAAGAAAAAATTAGCCAGCAAAATAGTGACCCAAGTTTCCCTAGTACATCAACTAGTGGCCCTGAAAAAATTCTATTGTCTAAAGCCCCAAATCAGAATCAGCAAATTAAAAGTGTAGAAAAGTTCATGACTGATAAAACCGATGTAAATATGCCCAAAACACCAATACCTTTCAGCTTTGAGGGAGAGATTTCCAAAATCAAGATAACCATACCTCTCACTGAAATGATTACTCAAGAAGTGTATAGGTCCCAAGTTTTGAAGGTCTTGAACATAGGAAATGATACTGACACTATGAATTTAACTGGTGACAAGCCTGAATTGTTGTTTGGACCTAAGGTTGAGGGAAAATACCAAGAAGGAGTTGTCCCTCCTTTCTATATCAGCTTAAACATACATGAAAAAATATTACACAATACCATGCTAGACTCTGGTGCCTCACACAACCTCATGCATAAAGTTGTGATGGAGATATTAGGCCTAGAAATAACTAAACCTTACAAAGACTTGTACTGATTCAATTCGAGTAGATTCAAGTTTTTGGGCCTAATCAAGGATCTTTGTGTCAATCTGTCACAAATACCTGCTAAGAGCCTAGTCATGGACATAGTTGTTGCTGACATTCCCCCTAAATATGGCATGATTTTGTCTAGATCATGGGGAGCCAAACTTCAAGGAAGCCTTCAAATGGACATGTCATATGCTACTATCCCTGTCTTCAATCAAACCAAGAGGTTATACCGGGAGTCCCACATGAAGTATATGGTAAGTAGCCTAGATAGGCCAAAGAACACCCCTGTCTATTCCATTAATTCAGACTTAGAATCATTCATATTGTATAGTGAAAATGACATTGGTGAACAAGTGAATGAAAATGAGAAAGATCTAGGCCCACCAGAATAGTCAAATCTATCCTCAAATGAACAACATATCATCCAAATCTCTAACAGCCTTGAAAGAAAAGTTAACGGCGAACATGAACTAGAAACACTTTGGGACATGAGATTTGATGGGTCTTGTGGCAAAGCAGGTTCAGGAGCTAGTGTCTGGATACATAACAAAAATGAAGGCCATTCATACAAACTAGATTTTCGGTGCACTAATAACATTTCAGAATATGAGGCTTTCCTCCTTGGCTTGCATTTGCTCAAAGACTTAGGAGCTAAGAAAATATTTTCCCAAGGAGATTCAGAGCTGGTCATTAAAAAAATCAAAGGTGAGTATTTAGCAAAAAATCCAAGATTGAGAGAATATATAAATGCTACCCTAGATATCCTCAAAAGCTTTGAGAAATATTATCTCATTTTCATCCCTAGAGCCCAAAACTGCCTTGCCAATGAGCTTGCCTTTGCTTCCAGCAATTGCCAAATACCCCATGCAGCTGAAAAATACACTGTCAAAGTCAAAAAATGGCCCACAATGCCTAAAAACATAAACCATTGGAAAGTGTTTGAGGGTGATGAAAAAATTGATGACTTTCTGCAATCTAGGAATGACATTGCAAGAACAAGACCAAGCTTAGAGCATGGTGAAGGTGTTTTTGATGAAGAAAAATCCCATAAAATAGAGCTATCCTCTACTGCTGATATAAATATGCTTACACATCCTTGTGAGGTAGAATTGTTTTACGATCTAGACCAAAGGGACCTTGAGGTTTTACAATGTAAAGATGATACATTACCAAGGGGACTTGCACCATTAGAAGAGTTGTTCAACTTTGATGATGTGGCTAAAAACCAAAGATAGAATCCACCGAGAATGATGTAGAGGAGTATAACATAGGTAGCCTAAAGGAACCCAAAATGATCAAACTCTCCAAAACTCTTCCTCCTCACATAAAAAATAAATATATTGATCTTTTTCAAGAGTTTAAATATGTGTTTGCATGGGGGTATGAGGATTTGAAATCATATGACACAAGCATTATTCAACATAAAATTACTCTTAAGGAAAATCAGAAACCTTTCAAACAAAAATTGAGGAGAATAAACCTTGTCTTACTACCTTTAGTTGAGAAAGAGATTAAAAAGATGTATGATGTAGGGATCATAGTTCCCCTTAGATACTCAGAGTGGGTTTCCAACCTTGTGTCAGTTAGGAAGAAGACTGGGTAGATTAGGCTTCGCATTGACTTTATAAATTTGAACAAATCCTCCCTAAAAGATAACTACCCCTTGCCTAAAATGGATCACATACTTCAAAGGGTAGTTGGCTCTAAGAGAATCTCACTACTTGATGGATTTTCTGGTTACAACCAATTTCTAGTACTCCCAAGTGATCAACACAAAACTACCTTCACCACACCTTGGGGTACATTCATGTATGTTAAAATTCCATTTGGGTTGATGAATGCGGGGGCTACTTTCCAAAGGGCCATGGACATAGATTTTTCAGAAGACATAGGCTACTTCATAGTCATTTACCTTGATGACATCACTGTTTACTCTAAGACTGATAAAGAGCACTTAATCCACTTGAGGAAAGTTTTTGAAGAGTGTAGGAAGTATGGCCTATCCTTGAATCCCAAGAAAACACTGTTTGGTCTCCGAGAAGGAAAACTCCTAAGCCACATCATCTTTGAAGAAGGAATCAAAATAGACCCCAAAAGGATTGAAGGCATATTGAAAATCAGCCATCCTAGAAACATTAAGGAGTTGCAATCCTTCATTGAGAAGATCAAATTCTTGAGGAGGTTCATCCCCAACCTTGCTGAGCTTTTAATAAATATTACAAACATGATAAAACGGGAGATAGGGGTTAAATGGACCTTGGAATCTAAACAATATTTTGAACTGGTTAAAATAGCACTCACACAAACACCGATTCTAATCAGTCCTGATTTTACCAAAGACTTCTACATTTTCTCATTTGCATCTGAACATACCATTGATGTAGTGTTATTGCAAAATAACATGATGGGGCAAGAACAACCCATAGCTTTATTCAAGAAAGACCTTATAGATGCTCCTCTAAAGTACAACATCATGGAGAAACAAGCCTTTGCCTTGATTAAGGAACTGAAAGACTTTAGAGTTTATATCTTACATTCTCATATCATTGCTTTTGTTCCACACACAGTTATCAAAGACATTTTGAATCAAGACCCTGATGGTAAAAGGGGAAAGTGGATTGCTATTATCTTATAATATGACTTAGAAATTAGACCCACTAAACTGGTTAAAGGACAAGGACTTGCAAAAATTATGGCCAAATCAAATTTCAAAGCATTAGATATGAATATGGTTGATGCTTTAGAAGAACAAGAAGAGTGCACAACTCCCCATATTGAAGAAGTATTTCTGAATTCATCTTGGTATGCTAATATCCTATATGTTCTTTTCTATCTTAATGCTCTTCTTGCATTATCAAAGACAAAAGCTAGATTCATGAAGCAAAAAGCTTTAAAATTCTGCATTTTAGATGGAGTGTTATATTGGAAGAATTATGTAGGCATTTTTCTTAAATGTTTGCTTGAGAATGATGCAGATAAAATGATGCATGAGTTGCATGAGGGAGAATGTGGAGGCTACCTTTAATGGAAAACCATTGCTAACAAAATCCTTAGAGCTAGCTACTATTGGCCCACCCTTTTTCCTAACACCCACAAACTGGTCATGACTTGCCATAAGTGCCAAATTTTTGATGGCAAGAGAAAACTCTTACCTTTGACTTTTCATCCCATTACTGTTGAAGCTCCTTTTCAACAATGGGGCTTATAATTCATTGGAGAGATTCACCCCACCTCATCTTCCCAACACAAGTGGATCCTCACTGCTACTGATTACTTCACCAAGTGGATAGAAGCCATCCCCTCTAGGAATTTCACTGATTCGGTCATTATCAAATTTCTTGAGACAAACATCCTGTTTAGAATTGGTTGTCCCGGAAAGATAATCACAGATAATGCTACTACCTTTACATCGAAAAGAATGGTTGATTTTTTTTATAAATATCACATCACATTAGGACATTCCACAACTTATTACCCTCAAGGTAATGGGCTAGTTGAGTCCTCTAACAAAATATTGGTCAATATCATCAAGAACCTTCTGGAACATAATAAAAAAGCACGGCATGGTAAGCTAGTATATGCACTATGGGTTGATATGCTAACCACCAAGAAATCAATCAGTATGTCTCCCTATCAACTAGTGTATGGCATGGATGTCATTTTCCCAACATCCTTGGGAGTCCCAGTGATAAAGCTTCCCCAAGAAGTGCAATCAAAAGAAAATGACATGCAAAGGAGGCTGAAGCAAACCATTCATTTACAGCAGAAAAGAGAGGAGGTTTACAAAAGGACTCAACCGGTGCAAGAAAACATAAAGAAAATCTTTGACAGAAGAACTAAAGCCAAGAATTTCCACATTGGAGACACATTGCTGAAATGGGATTCCAAGAGAGAGGAAAAAGGTAAACACAAAAAATTTGAGAATTTATGGAAAGGTCCTTATCTCATTCAGCTAGCTAGAGGTTATAATGATTTCTTTTTACAAGGATTGAATGGAGAAGAATTATTGGGAGGTCTTGTCAATGGCAGGATGCTCAAACACTATTTATGTCTAGAGTCCTAGTTTCACACTTTCATTCATTGTACATAACATTGCATGATGAGAGATCATAAAAACAAAAATACAAAAACAAAGAAAGAAGGAAAAAGAGGGCATATTTGAAAAATATGTACAGCTCCATACCCAAAAAATAGTAATGTTGAAAGTGTGCAAGCCTAAATGCCACTGCTTTTTCAAAATAGTCTTGTTCAGTCATCTAGCCTAATCATGGATGAACATGTTTTCAATTTATTGATGATAGTTTAGTGAAAAAGAACTTGTCAAAAAATCTAAACTTGACTTATCAGTAGGAATAGATCAGGAATGAAACATACTGGTTCCACATGCTCAAATCTGAACCAAAGAGAAATATGGGGATGCATAGAAAATGATAGATCACAACCCTTATTTTTCTAGTTTTGTTTGTACAAAAATAATGTTTGTGTATAGCTTGTCCTAATGCCACAACCCATGGTAAGTTAGATTGCCTAATCCTGATTTAAACCATGTTTTAAATTTCATGTCAATAGCTTAGAGAATGAATTCTGTTAAACAACTTAATCTTGACAGTCAAATAGTCTAGGTAGAGAATAAAAGGGTTCACTAGCATAATTTGAACTCTTGGAAGCAAAAAGGATACAAGTAGGTAGCTTGTTTTTTCCCTCAAAAGAAAAAAATGTCAAGGGTTTGCTAGTTCAAGTGCACCCAAGGAAGAAAAAATGTTAGGCAAGTAAGATGGATAGATAGAGATGAAGTTGAAGTAATCATTTTTTTCAGATTATTGAGATCAAAACTTCAAAGAAGCATCAACAAATGAAAAGAAGAAAAAAATCTACCCAATAGATGAGGCACTAATCTTCATAAAACCAGAGATCTGAAGTTCTGGACACCTCCTGAAAAGGAGTTTCCCTCCCCAAGTGGAACCACTGTTAGTCATCAGTAATTTTGCTATTTTGTAGATGACTAAACACATGTCCTAGATTTCGAAAAAAAAAATTCATGAATATTGTGAGTTTTAGAAATCTCACTGCCTTCATTATCCTTAGGATAAATTTTTCATTATTTTACTATCCTATCATGACATGGTCAGCCTATCACTCCTAGAAGACCCATCATGGGCTCATGCCACTCATTTTCACTATGTTTTTCCACCTATGACCTTAGAACTCTGTTTTTAACTTTCCTAGCCCCTCCACTTGCCACCTAGGATCACCAACCAACCTACTCATTCTTGTGTTTCTTGGATACATAAAGCACTGATGGTCTCAAAACTATCTTTATAGGCTCTTTAGATAAATCAAATACACTGGATTTTGGATCTTCAATACATCAAATTTTCAAAAAATCTATTTTCTATACTTGAAGACCTCAAAGCCAAGCTTTCAGTCAAAGACAAGCCCAAAGAGCCTCCCACTAGTTCATTTAGGGTTTAATAAGGTGTAGGATTGTTTTGGTGTTCTAAATCAGTGTTTTACATGTGCCAAGAAGCTGAATCAAGTATGAAATAAAGTCAGTACATGATTGTCCAAAATGGATCAGGAAATCCTTCAAGGAAGGCCCCCTTGGTCAAGCACAAATTCTGCAAAGAAAAAATGCTTATTTTGACATTTTTGCAGGAGTGTCAAGGTGGCTATCAACAAAAAATAAGGTAAGGTAAAAGGCAAACTCCTCACTAAAGGATATCCACAAAAAAGAAAGGGAAGCATGCCTATGTTAAAAAATAATCAGGGTTTCTAGGACTGATTGGCTAAACAATGTTGCCAAGCAACAAGCCAATGCAAAATACCACAAGGAAAGAGGCACATCCACACAACCAAGCATAAATTGAAGATTTTTAGAAGTTATAAATGAAAAAGGGAAAAAGGTGAGGTGAACTGAACATAAATGAATGAACTTGAAAGGGCTGAAGAGAACTTAGAAGAAAACACTAATTATTCTTCTCTAACAACCCTAAAACCTAAGATTTTGGAAAGATAGGCAAAGCAAGATAAATGAAGACAATGGGCCTCCATCATGACAATAGAAAGTTTCCAAAAAACTATTGAAGGTGATTCCTAGGGTTGGCCAAGGAAATGGTGCTTCACTACATCAAAGGGAGAAAATGAAAAGAGTATCAGTGTGAGGGAAATCAAGCCACCATTATGCAGTCAATTTCCCTCAAAATGGTCAAAGGAAAGAAGGCATAGGGTTAAATTTCAAAATGGTAGACCAAGTTGAGCATGAGTTTATTGTTGAGTAAATGCGGTTGTCAAACTCCAAAGAAAGACAAAGGAGACTAAAAACACTGTGTCATGGCACCTGCAACAAATCAAAAGTGGCCAAGAAGAGACATAGCAGGCATGATATATAATCTTTGTCAAAATGGATACATCACTGTCAAAATTAGTAAGAAGGTAAGGAAATTATGTTTTCAGATCACTTACAGTCATAAGTGTCAAAAAGGGATAAAACACGCTTTTCAGTTTTTCAGTGCAGACAGAAAAAGGTGCGACAGTGCCAAAACCCTCAAGTTGAAAGGAACCTCTTCATTTCTCCAGCAAGCTACCACCAAAGGAAGAAAAGCTACCTTGAAAATTTTTCAAACCCCTTCCAAAAGATTAAAAAGATATCAGTCAAAATGATAAAGTGATGAAAACTTAGAAAAAGTGGGTTTTCTGATTTAATTTATTTTTCAAAGGGTATAAAGGTATCTCAGATATCATTGTTTAGCTCATTTGTCATTTGCAAGGAGAAATAAGAGCTTCCAGGAGAAAATTATGAGTTTTTGAGAAAATCTAGGTCAAGTCATTGGTGCTATGTGCAGACACTAGCGCTGCACTCACAGACCATGGCGCTGAGCGAATAGAGTTCTTCAAAGTCCGCTTTTTTAATGCGCTGCACATACACTGGTTGGTGCTGCATGAATAAAGTAGCATTGTGCTCAGGTGAAACCGACATGCCTAGGCCCGATGCTATGCGCATAGAGCACCCGACAGGCCCAGCGCTACGTCCAAGGGCTGGAAGGCCTGCAGGAGACGTGCATTGCATGCACAAAGCACCCGAATCGCCTGGCGCTACGCTCACAAGGCACCCAACTTGCCCAGCGCTGCGCACAGAGGGCGACCTAATAGTGCGGGAAGGGCACTACGCTTATGCCAAAATTCTCTAATTTTTCAAAGGAGGTGCCAAAGGCTATAGAAAACCCTCCAAGTTTTCTTCGGGGGACCCTGTAAACAAGCTAATTTGGTAAGTTGCTTTTCATCCTTGCCCTCTAATAAATTTTGTGTTTTAACGGTTAAAAGATATGATTAAACCATAATCTTTGCAAACCCTACGTCTTCATGACAAGT
Organism: Pinus albicaulis; assembly: GCA_034641835.2. Lineage (NCBI taxonomy): Eukaryota > Viridiplantae > Streptophyta > Pinopsida > Pinales > Pinaceae > Pinus > Pinus albicaulis. The sequence continues at coordinate 1,371,565,880 of CM076581.1, forward strand.
AAACTTATGTTTTTGACCTCCAAGCTAGTAATTTCCATTTGAAAGAGGATTAAACTAGGGAAAGCACAGATCAGTCCAAGTAAAGGCCCTCATCAAGCTCAAAGGCACCCAGTCATATACCTCACCTCCATATTACTTATTTTGCAAGAAATTCCCACTATCATTTCCATTTCACTCCTCCTGCCTAAATATCACAAGCAGACCTAACTTTGTCTAAAGGCCACACCAATCACAATATCAGGAGAAGAGGGAAGTATGAGTAGTCATGAAATAATCCAAGGGCCTATGAGGAAAAACCACAAAGGAGGGAAAGTGAACAGATTTGAACCCCAAAGCACAGTGGATATCACCTCATCTCCCATGATCCTCTCATGTTTCCAGAATGTGGGATGTTTTCAATTTTGTGAGAAGGTAAAACAAGCACAACACCACCCAGAGCTTACAAGGTTGTTTGTCCTCAACCTTCACAGCAAACAGGTGAATCTTGCAGGAGTGGATTTTGAAATATCGGTAGATGCCATCTCTAATGCTACAGGCATACCTATTTTTGGTGAGAAACGGTTCAATAAGGCAAGTTTGGACATGAACCATTATGAGCCATTTGTCAAAATTAAGTATAGAGTAGGCTGTAAGGATGTCTTCCCTTTCTCACACCTAAAATAGAGATTTGTACCCTTGATGAGGGCTATCATGAAGCAATTTACTTCTGACGGGAGGTACTCTAGACTTTATTCCTACCATGTTAGACTCCTAATGCATTTCACAAGTGTTAAAATGATTTATTCACCTTACTACTTGTATAGAAGCATTGACAAGATGTCATCTGTTGTCCGGAGGAGGACCTATACCCAGCAAATGCATAGTTTATTCCACCATTTCTTGATCAAGATGGTGGTATTACAACAGCTAGAGCAAAAATGCATTCCTTGGGATATGTTCATAGCCCATGAAGTCTTCATAAGCCCACAGCTTTATCATCAACCAAACTTTCCCTCAAAATCTACACAAGTGTCCTCACCTCAAGAAAACCTCCCTTCCTCCCCTTCTCTTAATGCATCAAATGAAGAAGGAAGTGGAAATGATGAATTAAGTGAAAATGAGGGAGATAATGATAATGAGTCAAATAAAAATGAAGAGGGTGAGAGTGACAATAAATCAGTCCAAAGTGAGGCAGAGGCAGATGATGAGAAAGAGGAAGAGCTTGAGGAAGAGGAAAATTATGAGGAAGAAAATGATGATGAGGTAGAGATAGAAATTGATGAAGAAGAAGAGGAAGACAATGATGATGAGGCAGAGACAAAAACTTATGAAGAGGAAGAAGAAGGAAATCATGATGAATAAACGGGCAGTGAGCATGAAAATGATGAAGATGGAAATAGTGAGCATGACAGTGAGACAAATAGTGAAAACATGGAGATAGATGGTGATGATGAGTTAAGTCAACAAGAGGACAGAGGAGATAGTTTGAGCAATGATTGTGATTTGATCTAGCAAGGGGGAGAGGTCTGGAAATAGAGAAAGAGGACCACAGTGAAAAAAATGAAAGAGATGATAGTGAAAATGAGTTCAAAAGTGATGAAGAGGGCAACCAAGACAAATATTATGACAGTGAGGAAAATGTAGAAATTAAAGGCAGCAGTGACCAAAATGAAGAAAGCCTCAGTGATGAAAAGGAAAAAAAAGAAGGAAATAATCATGGTAGTCATGAAAACTATCAGACAGTCATGACAACAGTCAACTCCTCAGTAATAATGAAAATTATGATAGTGTAGAAGATAAAGAGGAAAGAATTCCTAATCATGATGATAGGAAAAAGGGGAAGGGGTTGATATTCCAAATGATGATCACAACCATGATAAAGACACCAACAAGACCACAATCACACCTCTTTCACTCACATACCAGAGAGGGTCAAGGCTTGTGTTTGTTGCCTCCAAAAGGCAAGTGACCATGCCATCCACCTCAGCTCACCCACTAGACAAAGGAAAAAAAAAGGTAAAATAAGAAGAAGAAGATCATGAGGTGGAAAGGGAGTTTGAAATCATTAAGGTGGACAGTGATGAGGAGAAGGAGGCAAGGATATCAAACATTATCATCGAAAAAAAAAATTCACTCATTGAAGACCTCCAAGCCAATCTGAATAGGGCCAAAAGTGTGATTGATAATGTTGAGAAACCAACTCCAAAAATAGAAGAATAGAGATATCAACACCGTAGAAATAAGCCACTTCGAGGGGGCAACCTCCAATACATTACATGAATGAAAAAGAATTGGATGATACAAATTACAAAACCTTCTTTCTATATATAGGAGTCCATGGGACCACAATGTAATCCTAATGGGCCAAAATGTAATCCTAGCCGACCTAACAATAATAATTTAAGGGCACAATAATAACAATATGGGGGTTACAGGGGTACAATAATAACAATAAGGGGGTTACAATAACAATAATAAGGGACTATACTAGTAATATAGGGACCTAGCATGCCCCTCCCCTTCAAAAAGTGTTGTCCTCGACGCTTGAGTAGCTCTGGGTGCTTCTGTATAAAATTCTCATCCTCCCATGTAGAATCTTCAGTGGGTAAGTTCTTCCACTTGATGAGATACTCTGAAATTGATCGATTTCATAGCTGTCGAGTTCTTGTTTCCGTGACCGTTTCAAGTTCCAATATGATTTTTCCTTCCTCATCAAGTTCGGGAAATATTGTTTGAGCTGGAATATTTTCACCTATAACCTTCTTTAAGCATGAAACATGGAAAATTGGAAGCACTAGTGAAGAAGCAGGAAGCTCCAATTTGTATGCCATAGTACCAATCTTTTGCAACACCTTGTAAGGACCATAGTACTTTGGCGATAATTTATTATCCTTCTTAGCTTGCTTGAGAGACATTTGTTTGTATGGTTGTAGTTGTAAAAATACCCATTCTCCTACATCAAAACTTCTCTCGCTGCGATGTTGATATGCCTGTTGTTTCATTCGATTTTGTGCCAAATACAAGTTATTCTTTAAGAGTTGGAGAAATTCTTGTTGATGCTCGATGTGATCTTCCACTTCTTGAACCTTCAAATTTTCTCTTAAAGATGATGTGATGGACGGTGGATGATATTCATAAAGTGCCATAAATGGGGTCACTTTTGCTGCAGTATGGAAGGAAGTGTTATACCACCATTTAGCGAGAGGTAATCACTTGACCCATTGTGTTTGTTTATCAGATACAAAACAACGAAGATATCCTTCCAAAAATTTATTTACTATCTCAGTTTGACCATCGGATTGAGGATGATAAGTGAGCTATGAGCTAATTGAGTACCCAAACAAGAAAATAACTCCGTCCAAAAATTTCCAGTAAAAATGGGATCTCTGTCCCTCACAATAACCTTTGGGTTTCCATGTAGCTTTTGAATTGTTTTCATAAATGTAGTATAAATTGTACTAGCTTTAAATGGATGAGATAATGCACAAAAGTGTGCATACTTGGTAAGTCTATCAACTACCACCATGATGACACTCTTTCCTTCGGACTTCGGTAAACCTGTGATAAAATCCATTGAAATCTCCTCCCAACGTTGGCTTGGAATGGATAAAGGTTGTAGAAGAGCTGAGGTCTTAATTGTCTCAACTTTATTCTACTGGCAAACCAAACATTCCGCCACAAACTTTTGAATATCATATTTAAGGCCATCCAAAAAAAATTCTTTCTTCACCCTATGGTAAGTTTTTAAAAATCCTGAGTGTTGTCCTAAAGGAGAACTATGCAATTCCAAAAGAATCTTTTGTTTTTAGTTGGTAATTCTTACAAATATATAAGCGATCTTTGTACCATAAGGAATCATTTTTCCAACTAAATGTATTAGATGTACTAGGATCTTGCTGCAACTTTTGAATGAGTGTCCACACTTCTTCGTCCTTCTTTCATTCATCCATTGCTTCGGTTATCCAATATGGCTGGATTATAGAAATGGCATAAAGCAATGCTTCCACCTCTTCATTATTTCTTGAGAGTGCATCTGCAACAACATTTAGCTTCCCTTTTTTGTAGATTATTTCAAAATCATAACCCAACATCTTTGTGACCCATTTTTGCTGCTCTTCTAAAGATAGTATTTGTTCCAAAAAGTGTTTAAGACTATCATGATCATTTTTTACCTTGAAGTGTCTTCCCATTAGGTAAGGTCGCCATTTCTTAAGTGCATGCAGTATTGCTAACATTTCCTTCTCATAAATAGCTTTATGTAATTACTTTCATTTGATTGGATAAATTTCAAAAGCAATGGGTCTTCCTTCTTGCATTAAAATAGCACCAATTCCATTTCCTGAGGCATCACATTCCACAATAAAGGTTTTTGTCAAGTCTTGCATAGCTAAGACCGGTGCTAGGCACATTGCCTCTTTAAGATGTTCAAAGGCCTTACTTGCTTCAGGAGTCCATGAAAATGCATCTTTGTTCAATAATGTTGTTAGAGGTGCTACTATTCTCCCATAATTTTTAACAAACTTGTGATAATACATTTTTAACCCGAGAAATCCTCGCAACTGCTTAATGGTTGTGGGGACTTTCCATTCCTTAAAGGCTTTAATTTTGTTAGGGTCTACCTTAACACCCTCGTGAGATACAATATGACCTAGATATTCCATCTCTTGTACTCGAAAGAAACATTTGGATGTTTTTGCATACAATTTTTTCTCCTGCAATATTTTGAGCACCCTATCAACATGTTGAACATGATCCTTCCAAGACCTGTTGTAGATTAGTATATCATCAAAAAATACTAGCATAAATTTTCTAAAGAAGGGTTTGAAAATGGAATTCGTCAATCCTTGAAATGTAGAAGGTGCATTGGTAAGGCCAAAAGGCATGACCAAAAATTCATAATGACCCTCATGAGTTCAAAATGTTGTTTTTAGAATATCTTCAGTCTTCATTCTAATTTGATGATATCTTGAGTGAAGATCCAACTTGGTAAAATAATTTGCTCCATGTAATTCATCCAATAATTCATCAATCACAGGAATGGGAAATTTATCTTTAATGGTGAGCTTATTGAGCTCCCTATAATATGGAAACATGCGCCATGATCCATCCTTCTTGTGTACCAATACTACAGGAGCAGAGAAAGAACTTTGACTAGGTTGAATTATACCAGCCTCTAACATTTCTGCAATCATACTTTCAATTTCACTCTTTTGGACATAAGGATATCTATAAGGCTTGATGTTTTGAGGAACAATTATGGGAATCAAATGAATATCATGATCATGGTCATGAATAGGTGGGAGTCCTTTGGGAGTTTCAAACACCTTGGAATGATTTTCCAAGACTTTTTGGAGATCTGCAGAAATAGATGATTTTGATGTTGGAACTTCTAGTGAGCATAATTGTGAAATTATGCCTCATTGTTCTTTCTTTAGAAGCTTTGTCATGACATTAGAGCTTATTATCTTTCCCGGCTTCCCTGTAATACCCCGTAATTCAACTTCCTTACCTTATGAAAATTTTTTCAAGAAACGTTCTTGAAAATTAAAAACTACTGTCCCCAAAGATTGTAACCATTGTACTCCTAGTACCACATCAGCACCTCCCATAGGAATCGAAAGCATTGGACTATTCAATACATATCCCCCAACGGTTAGCTTTATATTATGGCATTTTCCAGAGAAATTTATAGTTCCTCCATTTGCAACCATCACCTGACATTCTGGTGCTGGGTATATGAAACAATTCAATTCCTTGGCTACCTTACAATGAATAAAATTATGGGGACTACCTAAATCAATCAACACTATTACCTTTTTCTTCTTGATATGTCCTTCTATCTTAAGAGTTTGAGGTGTGGTAATTCCTGCCAATGCATTACATGATATGTTTGGACTCATTTCTTCCTCTTCTAGGGTTGGTTCCTGGTGTATACCCTCTTCTTTTGAAAATTATTGTTCATTTTCTTCTTCCTCTTCACAATCTATGTAAAATAATTTATTCTCAGCACACTTATGACCTTTAGTGTATTTGCTATCACAACTGTAGCAAATCCCTTTTGCTCTTTTTCTTCCAATTGTTGTGGTGTCAATCTTGTAGGTTGTGGAAATCTAGGCGTAGAAACACTTCCTTCTTTATAGAATTGAGTGGTAGGCTTCCTTGTCGCCATAATTTTACATTCAACTTTTCTTGCCAACCTGAATGCCTTCTCGAATGAATCAGGTTCCAAAACGCGAACTTCATGTTGGATGTTATCCTTTAAAGTGCCTAGGAAGAGATCAATCCTGTGTTCCTCTGTAAGATCAGTTACCCTTATATTCAATTTTTGGAAGTCCTGAATGTGCTGCCCCACTAAACCCTTTTGTTTGAGATTTATCAATTGGCTAAAGAAGGTGTTGCTCTTTGTATCCTCATAATGTGCTATCATTTCCTCCGTAAAAATTGACCAAGTAACAATTTTTTTACGGGAGCAAAGCCATCGATACCATACAAATGTATTTTGTTCTAAATGTAAAGTTTCAATGCGTACCTTTTGTGTGTTTTGCACGTTATGGAGATCAAAATATTGCTCCATCTGTGGTATCCATGTTACAGGATCCTTTCCATCAAACTTCCTCATATCCATTTTTGGAATATGGTGGTTCTTCCCGCCAACATTAGATTTTATGAAATCACGATTAACATTTATTTTGTTCTCATCATGAGTTTCCTCTACTATCTTTTCACCATTAAGAAACATTTCTTGTATCAACTTTGTCAAACCTTCCATGTCTGCTTTTAGATCATTCTTCATGTTTTCCATTTTTTCATCGATCTTAGCTTCCATGTCATCCATCTTAGATTCCATACCAGATTCCACGCCATCCATGCCATTCTTCAAACCATCCATCTTGGATTCCACGCCTTTCTTCAAACCATCCATCTTAGATTCCACGCCTTTCTTCAAAACTTCCATGTCATTTTTTGTTGCTCTTTGCGAGAGCGAAATTTGTTGCACTTGCTCTTGTAATTTTGATATGTCATGTTGCCATTCTTCGTAGAGCCTTCTAAAGGCTTAATGGGTTTTTAATTCTTTTTAGGGGCCACTTTATAATCCAATACTGATATCTATTCTACAATATGCCCTTGGAATCAATTCAACTTGATTCTTAAAACAAGACTTATGCAAGTTGGAAAAAAAATAACACACCTTTTACTTGCTTTGGAGGAGCTTGATATTGAATTTGAATTACCTCTAAAATTGTGGATCCTCAATATCTGAAATTTGGCCCTATAGTAGCCCTTTGAAGCTTCTTTCCAATGCCACAGGTCTGATCTAATTTGGATTCTTCAAGACAAATTTATGTCCAATCTCCCACAATGACCCAATTATGAAATAGTTTAGTAGAGCGAAATTTTATGACTTTCCACGTGTCACTGTTTCCTCCTTTGGCTCTGAAATTGATAGAAAGAAAACTATAGCCAGTGTACTTTTGGTCACTTTTTACAGCATTCCAATCCGATGCTCAGAGATAGAGTTATGAATATTTTCCCATGATCACCTCTTTGAGATGAAATTCAAAAGCCTGAAAAAGCCCTAACTTCCACAAATCATATCTCCAACAATATTGTGAACCAAGATCTAAAATTTTGCGATGATGTTCCTGAGGATTTATGCTCTGCACCCTAAAAATATCAACTTCTGAACCTTCATAGAAACATATTTATAGCGAAAATTCCACGATGACCTGTTTAGGTTAAATTTAGGAGCCTGCAAAATGACCTACCTTCCATAGATCATATCTCCAAAAATATTACGAACCAATATCTGAAATTTTGTGAAGATGTTCCTAAAGATTTCAGCCTCGCACTCTAAAATTTTTCGCTTCTGAACCTTTGTAGAAAAATATTTATTACGAAAATACCACGATGACCTGTTTAGGTTAAATTTAGGAGCCTGCAAAATGACCTAACTTTCAAAGATCATATCTCTGCAAATATTTCGAACCAAGGTCTGAAATTTTGCGAGGATTTTCCTTGGGATTTTGGCTTTGCACTCTAAAAATTTCAGATTCTGAACCTTCGTAGAAAAAAAAAATTTATAGTGAAAATGCCACGCTGACCTGTTTGGAGCAGCGAAACCCTAGAATCTCAAAGCTCTGATACCAAATGTTGAGAAACCAGCTCCAAAAATAGAAGAATAGAGATATCAATGCCTTAGAAATAAGCCACTTCGAGGGGGCAACCTCCAATACATTACATGAATGAACAAGAATTGGATGATACAAATTACAAAACCTCCTTTCTATATATAGGAGTCCATGGGGCCACAATGTAATCCTAGTGGGCCACAATGTAATCCTAGCCGACCTAACAATAATAATTTAAGGGCATAATAATAATAATATGGGGGTTACAGGGGTACAATAATAAGAATAAGGGGGTTACACTAACAATAATAAGGGACTATACTAGTAATATATGGACCTAACAGATACCCTTGACTTGGAAAATAGGCAGTTAGGAGCACGAATTGCTATTTATGAGGCTAGAGTAATTAAGGCACGGAAAGAAGCCCAAAGGGCATAGGTGAAACTAGAAGAGTTCATGGGAACTTATGAAGAGAGTGAGGATGAGGAAGGTCAATCTAGGAGGATGCCTAGAACCATGGGGTTGAAGAAGGCATTGGAAAATCAAAAAGAACAAGAAGCAACCCTAGCAGAACAACTCCCCCTAGATGAGTTGTTGGCCATGCAGATAGCATAGGATAAGGAGTTGTTGGCCATGGAGATATCGCATGATCAGGAGCCTTGGTTGGAAAGATCCAATGTGCACTTGGAGGCTAAATTGGAGAAGCCTAACAAGAATCTTGACCTCCAAAGAAGGATGACTAAGCATTATGCCCAGAGAGACCAAGTTGCAAGGGCCAAACTAAAGAAGGCCCAAACCAAGATCCAGGCACTAAAAGAAGCAAAAGTTCAGGCTAGAATTGGAATTTTGGCACATGCTTCTCTACAGGTCTCTCAAACCACATGAGGGAGACATCCACCAATTTTGAAGAAATTTGGACAAGTTTTTGTTTTTTGAAAATTTGGAGGCCTGCAAGCGCAACGCCATTGGTGCTACGCTTTTCCTTCAGGCATAATCAGAGGGAAAAATTTACATTTTTTGAGTTATCATGCCTATTAAATTATTCTCACAAAAATTTAGAGCATTTGGAGCACTTCTGACCCCTCAAAAGGTTAAAAAACACCTCATTTTTCACCATTCTCCCTCATTTTCAGGCCTGGCGCTGCACTCTAAGTTTTGGAAATTTGAATTTTTGAACTGGTTACAGGTGCTCAATCAGAAAAAAAAAGGTAGATCTGGGAAGAATACTTAGTAGGCTTTCCGTCAGGCCATAACAGAGCAAAATCTGACATCGGGAAGGCCATCAAAATTTAGCTACAACAGGGCCTATTTTCTTTCTAGGATGGCGCTGCACTTATAGACAACAGTGTGTGTTTTTGGCCAAAAGTTAACAAAACACACTCATTTATTGAAGAATGATATTTTTATGTTTTTTGAGGAAAATCACTGTAGAATTAGGTGCTATAATTTATTTTTGCATTTATTTCATGGGATATTTTGTGCCTTGGGCCTTGCATGGTCTCTTGGGCATTTATGAAATTTATGAGTGATTTTGACATTTTCCAACCCTATCTAGGGTTTTTTCTCTCCTTTGATAAGATAAATAGAGCATGAGGGCTTCATTGTAAATGTTTGCATTTGATGAGTTTTGAGAGAAATACATGGTTTTCTTGAGTTTGAATAAGAAATTGGTCTTGTGGAGTTTGTGAATGGGCTGTTTTGTTTGGTGATGAAGGAGGATAGCTTGTAGGGTCCTTGAGCATGATTAATAGTGATGTGTCTCTGTTTAGTTTTGGTTTCCTTATGTATCATTTTGTTACATCCTTCTATGTTGTAATAGAACATAAGAGTATAGGCTAAGAAATGTTGTTTGAGGCACCTTAGTCCTTCCTCTTTTCTATTGTCTTTATGTTTTCCTCTGCTGGGTTAGTTTAAGGAATTGTTAGTTGCTTCTTAGACCTACCTATGCTTTTTTATTCCATGAATGGTTCGATATAGTAGTTTTCAAATATGTTTTATGGTTAGCCCTACTTATTTGATGCTATTTAAACTCTGCTTTGGAATCTCTCTTTGAAGTACTACTTGTTAGGTTTTAGCCAAAGAGGTCATGCTCTAATCATGCCCTTTGTCCATGCTTGAGAAGTTGCCTTAAATTTATTTGTATCTTGATCATAGATGTTTAGGGGTTCCCTCTTCTTTCATTAAAGTTATATGTTATCTTGTATGCTTTCTAAACCTTGAAGGTGAAATCACTAGAAGTTAGATAAGTTTCTTGCTTTCTATGGTTCACTGAAATTGTTCATCTTGAATGATTGTTTGCTTAAGTATAATAAAAAAGCTATGGTTTTGCACTATCTTATGATATGTCTTTATGTTGATCTGTATTCAAGGCCATCTTGTTTAAAAAGTACTTGTTTAAGGATTCTTCACTTCCCTTACACACCTACTATGCTCAGCAACTTACATTCGTTTCACTTCACACATGCCTTAAAGATCCATTTGACCATGATAGATTTGCCGTGTTATGCATCTTGTTTCATTGTTGAGATATCCATGACTTTCATAGACTCCATAGCGCAATGATTTGAAGACCTCTCACTCCACCTATCAAACAAAAAAACAAACAACAAATCCTAAAACAAACAAACAAACAAACAAGATGCATAACAACAACAAACCCTACACTTAACAACTAGCCTAAAATCAAACCATAGAAGCAAACAAGTTCATATCCTTTGCAAAAATAGAGAGAGCCCTCTTTGAGTCCAGGAAGGCCAGGTCCTAGGACTCCAAAGACTGGTCTGATGTTACCCTATGCATTTGGTCTACCAATCTGCTAAATCACGGGACACTAACAAGTCACATGACCAAAATGACCGTTGATGAAACCAGTCACATCATCTGAGGAAACAGAGCATGTAGAATCTACCACTACTATCACCGAACCCTCCTCTGTAGCCATTGGCATTGTCCGTCGGCCTTTTGTAACACAAGCCCACTGAGGCAGCAAAGCTTCTACAAGGCCACAATTTGTTCTTCTTGAATTCAATGGAGTTAATAATATTTTTATTAAAGAAATGACATTGTTTTTCTTGATAGAGATGGTATAAAGAAAATGACACTACTATTGTTGTTATTGTATGATTGTCGCTAATTAACCTTTGTAATATCTTGGAAAATCACTTTAAATTTGTCAAAATTTTCTTTGCCGAGATTTATGAGGGAAATGTGAGATGGTGTGCATAAATTCTTGTTTAATAGTCTTGGAAACAAAGGCTCACTTTTATACTTCAACTTATATATATATATATATATTGAGAGAGAGCCTATACCATAAAAATAAATTCATTAGAGACATTTATGAACAAAATAACTCATGGTAGTCACATCGTATATTTTATTTTAATTTTATAACTTCATAATGTTGAATAGAGGGACACGATTAACATACAAGTATGGAAGTATAAACATTGATTTACATGGAAGTGATTATTGTTGAGAGATATTTGGTGGTTTATGTAATATTGATGGTTTATCTAACTATGGAAATTCATGTAACACATATAACAATGGCATTTTATGTAACCATATTAGTTCATGTAACACATGTGTCAATGCTAAGATAATTATATATCTATATAGCTTGAGGGGCATATATAACTAGTTCTTTTGGAATTTAGGGGCAAGAATATTGTAGTATTTATCCTTGAACAATACGAATACCAATAGCTTTTCCCATTGATGTTTCCTTGACATATTTTCAAGGTTTTACTCCATAAATATTTGAACTTGTTTGAATGCTTCTTTCTTATCTTGTTTCATTATTTCCTCGCATCTAAATTTTATGTGAGCTCCAATATACCAAAAAGTGGTATCTGAGTGAAGGTGAAGGGGGGTGTGAGAGGTAGTGAGCCATAAGTTTGTCTCTCGCATAAAGATAAAAGGTTGCAAACTAGAGGTGTTTTCACATAAAGGAGAAGCCACAACGAGGGTCTATCCATAGAGAGGAGAAATAACCAATAAATATGTTGTTAAGATACTCTATTATGTCCACTTAAAGGATAAATTTTTGTTATGTTCATGAAGAGGATAAAACATGATTTATTAAGCGTAGAGTTTTATGTGTGTTTTGGTGGAGGATGAGTTCTAATTGTTATACTTTGAGGCCACGTAGAGTAGAAGTTGCGAAGAGTTTTGTCTTTTTTTGGTGGAACTTTTTCAACTCAATTTGGTGACGTCACGAACGATGCAATTTGGTGGAGTCACTTGTTAATTGGAGATGGTGAAAAATCGAAGTATAGGTCTAACTAGATTTAATAATGAGTCTTGTTGAGAGTGTCATTGGACAAAGGACTTGTGGAGTCTTTCTCTAGTAGAAACTGGAAATCTAATCTATTCATTTTTGTTGGAAATGATGACGAATAAAGGGGCAGTGAGCATGAAAATGATGAAGATGGAAATAGTGAGCATGACAGTGAGCATGACAGTGAGAAAAATAGTGAAAACATGGAGATATATGGTGATGATGAGTTAAGTCAATAAGAGGACAGAGGAGACAGTTTGAGCAGTGATTGTGATTTGATCTAGCAAGGGGGAGAGGTCTGGAAATAGAGAAAGAGGACCACAGTGAAAAAAATGAAAGAGATGATAGTGAAAATGAGCTCAACAGTGATGAAGAGGGCAACGAAGACAAATATTATGACAGTGAGGAAAATGTAGAAATTAAAGGCAGCAGTGACCAAAATGAAGAAAGCCTCAGTGATGAAAAGGACAAAAAAGAAGGAAATAATCATGACAGTCATGAAAACTGTCAGACAGTCATGACAAGAGTCAACTCCTCAGTAATAATGAAAATTATGATAGTGTAGAAGATAAAGAGGAAAGAATTCCTAATCATGATGATAGGGAAAAGGGGAAGGGGTTGATATTCCAAATGATGATCACAACCATGATAAAGACACCAACAAGACCACAATCACACCTCTTTCACTCACATACCAGAGAGGGTCAAGGCTTGTGTTTGTTGCCTCCAAAAGGCAAGTGACCATGCCATCCACCTCAGCTCAACCACTAGACAAAGGAAAAAAAAAGTAAAATAAGAAGAAGAAGATCATGAGGTGGAAATGGAGTTTGAAATCATTTAGGTGGACAGTGATGAGGAGAAGGAGGCAAGGATATCAAAAATTCTCATTGAAAACAAAAATTCACTCATTGAAGACCTCCAAGCCAATCTTAATAGGGCCAAAAGTGTGATTGATAATGTTGAGAAACCAGCTCCAAAAATAGAAGAATAGAGAAATCAACACCTTAGAAATAAGCCACTTCGAGGGGGAAACCTCCAATACATTACATGAATGAAAAAGAATTGGATGATACAAATTACAAAACCTTATTTCTATATATAGGAGTCCATGGGGCCACAATGTAATCCTAATGGGCCAAAATGTAATCCTAGCCGACCTAACAATAATAATTTAAGGGCACAATAATAAAAATATGGGGGTTACAGGGGTACAATAATAACAATAAGGGGGTTACACTAACAATAATAAGGGACTATACTAGTAATATAGGGACCTAACATGCCCCTCCCCTTCAAAAAGTGTTGTCCTCGACGCTTGAGTAGCTCTGGGTGCTTCTGTATAAAATTCTCATCCTCCCATGTAGAATCTTCAGTGGGTAAGTTCTTCCACTTGATGAGATACTCTGAAATTGATCGATTTCGTGGCTATCGAGTTCTTGTTTCCGTGACCGTTTCAAGTTCCAATATGATTTTTCCTTCCGCATCAAGTTCAGGAAATATTGTTTGAACTGGAAGATTTTCACCTATAACCTTCTTTAAGCATGAAACATGGAAAATTGGAAGCACTAGTGAAGAAGCAGGAAGCTCCAATTTGTATGCCATAGTACCAATCTTTTGCAACACCTTGTAAGGACGATAGTACTTTGGCGATAATTTATTATCCTTCTTAGCTTGCTTGAGAGACATTTGTTTGTATGGTTGTAGTTGTAAAAATACCCATTCTCCTACATCAAAACTTCTCTCGCTGCGATGTTGATCTGCCTGTTGTTTCATTCGATTTTGTGCCAAATACAGGTTATCCTTTAGGAGTTGGAGAACTTCTTGTTGATGCTTGATGTGATCTTCCACTTCTTGAACCTTCAAATTTTCTCTTAAAGATGATGTGATGGATGGTGGATGATATCCATAAAGTGCCATAAATGGGGTCACTTTTGCTGTAGTATGGAAGGAAGTGTTATACCACCATTTAGAGAGAGGTAACCACTTGACCCATTGTGTTTGTTTATCAGATACAAAACAACGAAGATATCCTTCCAAAAATTTATTTACTATCTAAGTTTGACCATCGGATTGAGGATGATAAGTGAGCTATGAGCTAATTGAGTACCCAAGCAAGAAAATAACTCCGTCCAAAAATTTCCAGTAAAAATGGGATCTATGTCGCTCACAATAACCTTTGGGTTTCCATGTAGCTTTTGAATTGTTTTCATAAATGTAGTAGAAATTGTACTAGCTTATAATGGATGAGATAATGCACAAAAGTGTGCATACTTGGTAAGTCTATCAACTACCACCATGATGACACTCTTTCCTTCGGACTTAGGTAAACCTGTAATAAAATCCATTGAAATCTCCTCCCAACGTTGGCTTGGAATGGATAAAGGTTGTAGAAGAGCCGAGGTCTTAATTGTCTCAACTTTATTTTGTTGGCAAACCAAACATTCCGCTACAAACTTTTGAATATAAGATTTAAGGCCATCCCAAAAAAAAAAATTCTTCACCCTGTGGTAAGTTTTTAAAAATCCTGAGTGTTGTCCTAAAGGAGAAGTGTGCAATTCCAAAAGAATCTTTTGTTTTTAGTTGGTAATTCTTACAAATATATAAGCGATCTTTGTACCATAAGGAATCATTTTTCCAACTAAATGTATTAGATGTACTAGGATCTTGCTGCAACTTTTGAATGAGTGTCCACACTTCTTCGTCCTTCTTTCATTCATCCCTTGCTTCAGTTATCCAATATGGCTGGATTATAGAAATGGCATAAAGCAATGCTTCCACCTCTTCATTCTTTCTTGAGAGTGCATCTGCAACAACATTTAGCTTCCCTTTTTTGTAGATTATTTCAAAATCATAACCCAACATCTTTGTGACCCATTTTTTCTGCTCTTCTAAAGATAGTATTTGTTCCAAAAAGTGTTTAAGACTATCATGATCAGTTTTTACCTTGAAGTGTCTTCCCATTAGGTAAGGTCGCCATTTCTTTAGTGCATGTAGTATTGCTAACATTTCCTTCTCATAAATAGCTTTATGTAATTACTTTCATTTGATTGGATAAATTTCAAAAGCAATGGGTCTTCCTTCTTGCATTAAAATAGCACCAATTCCATTTCCTGAGGCATCACATTCCACAATAAAGGTTTTTGTCAAGTCTTGCATAGCTAAGACCGGTGCTAGGCACATTGCCTCTTTAAGATGTTCAAAGGCCTTAGTTGCTTCAGGAGTCCATGAAAATTCATCTTTCTTCAATAATGTTGTTAGAGGTGCTACTATTCTCCCATAATTTTTAACAAACTTGTGATAATACATTTTTAACCCGAGAAATCCTCGCAACTGCTTAGTGGTTGTGGGGACTTTCCATTCCTTAAAGGCTTTAATTTTGTTAGGGTCTACCTTAACACCCTCGTGAGATACAATATGACCTAGATATTCCATCTCTTGTACTCGAAAGAAACATTTGGATGTTTTTGCATACAATTGTTTCTCCTGCAATAGTTTGAGCACCCTATCAACATGTTGAACATGATCCTTCCAAGACCTGTTGTAGATTAGTATATCATCAAAAAATACTAGCATAAATTTCTAAAGAAGGGTTTGAAAATGGAATTCATCAATCCTTGAAATGTAGAAGGTGAATTGGTAAGGCCAAAAGGCATGACCAAAAATTCATAATGACCCTCATGAGTTCAAAATGTTGTTTTTAGAATATCTTCAGTCTTCATTCTAATTTGATGATATCCCGAGTGAAGATCCAACTTGGTAAAATAATTTGCTCCATGTAATTCATCCAATAATTCATCAATCACATGAATGGGAAATTATCTTTAATGGTGAGCTTATTAAGCTCCCTATAATATGGAAACATGTGCCATGATCCATCCTTCTTGTGTACCAATACTACAGGAGCAGAGAAAGAACTTTGACTAGGTTGAATTATACCAGCCTCTAACATTTCTGCAATCATACTTTCAATTTCACTCTTTTGGACATAAGGATATCTATAAGGCTTGATGTTTGGAGGAACAATTATGGGAATCAAATGAATATCATGATCATGGTCACGAATAGGTGGGAGTCCTTTGGGAGTTTCAAACACCTTGGAATGATTGTCCAAGAATTTTTGGAGATATGCAGAAATAGATGATTTTGATGTTGGAACTTCTAGTGAGCATAATTGTGAAATTGAGCTCGTTTTTCTTTCTTTAGAATATTTGTCATGACATTAGAGCTTATTATCTTTCCCGGATTCCCTGTAATACCCCGTAATTCAACTTCCTTACCTTATGAAAAAAATTTCAAGAAAAGTTCTTGAAAATTGAAAGCTACCGTCCCCAAAGATTGTAACCATTGTACTCCTAGTACCACATCAGCACCTCCCATAGGAATCGAAAGCATTGGACTATTCAATACATATCCCCCCACGGTTAGCTTTATATTATGGAATTTTCCAGAGAGATTTATAGTTCCTCCATTTTCAACCATCACCTGACATTCTAGTGCTGGGTATATGAAACAATTCAATTCCTTGGCTACCTTACAATGAATAAAATTATGGGTACTACCTGAATCAATCAACACTATTACCTTTTTCTTCTTGATATGTCCTTCTATCTTAAGAGTTTGAGGAGTGGTAATTCCTACCAATGCATTAAATGATATGGTTGGACTCATTTCTTCCTCTTCTAGGGTTGGTTCCTGGTGTATACTCTCTTCTTTTGAAAATTATTGTTCATTTTCTTCTTCCTCTTCAAAATCTATGTAAAATAATTTATTCTCAGCACACTTATGACCTTTAGTGTATTTGCTATCACAACTGTAGCAAAGCCCTTTTTCTCTTTTTCCTTCCAATTTTTGTGGTTTCAACCTTGTAGGTTGTGGAAATCTAGGAGTAGCAACACTTCCCTCTTTATAGAAGTGAGTGGTAGGCTTCCTTGTCGCCATAATTTTACATTCAATTTTTCTTGACAATCTCAATGCCTTCTCCAATGAATCAGGTTCCAAAACACGAACTTCATGTTGGATGTTATCCTTTAAAGTACCTATGAAGAGATCAATCCTGTGTTCCTCTAAAATATCAGTTACCCTTATATTCAATTTTTGGAAGTCCTCAATGTGCTCCCCCACTGAAAACTTTTGTTTGAGATTGATCAATTGGCTAAAGAAGGTGTTTCTCTTTGTATCTTCATAATGTGCTATCATTTCCTCCCTAAAAATTGACCAAGTAACAATTTTTTTACGAGAGCAAAGCCATCGATACCATACAAATGTATTTTGTTCTAAATGTAAAGTTGCGATGCGTACCTTTTGTGTGTTTTTCACATTATTGAGATCAAAATATTGCTCCATCTGTAGTATCCATGTTACAGGATCCTTTCCATAAAATTTCCACATATCCATTTTTGGAATATGGTGGTTCTTCCTTCCAACATTAGAGTTTATGAAATCATGATTAAAATTTATTTTGTTCTCATCATGAGTTTCTTATACTATCTTTTCACCATTAGGAAACATTTCTTGTATCAACTTTGTCAAACCTTCCATGTCTGCTTTTAGATCATTCTTCATGTTTTCCATTTTTTCATCGATCTTAGCTTCCATGTCATCCATCTTAGATTCCATACCAGATTCCACGCCATCCATGCCATTCTTCAAACCATCCATCTTGGATTCCACGCCTTTCTTCAAACCATCCATCTTAGATTCCACGCCTTTCTTCAAAACTTCCATGTCATTTTTTGTTGCTCTTTGCGAGAGCGAAATTTGTTGCACTTTCTCTTGTAATTTTGATATGTCATGTTGCCATTCTTCGTAGAGCATTCTAAAGGCTTAATGGGTTTTGAATTATTTTTAGGGGACAATTTAGAATCCAATACTGATATCTATTCTACAATATGCCCTTGGACTCAATTCAACTTGATTCTTAAAACAAGACTTATGCAAGTTGGAAAAAAAATAACACACCTTTTACTTGCTTTGGAGGAGCTTGATATTGAATTTGAATTACCTCTAAAATTGTGGATCTTCAATATCTGAAATTTTTGCCTATAATAGCCCTTTGAAGCTTCTTTCCAATGCCACAGGTCTGATCTAATTTGGATTCTTCAAGACAAAAATGTCCAATCTTCCACAATGACCCAATTATGGAATAGTTTAGTAGAATGAAATTTTATGACTTTCCACGTGTCACTGTTTCCTCCTTTGGCTTTGAAATTGATAGAAAGAAAACTACAGCCAGTGTACTTGTGGTCACTTTTTACAGCATTCCAATCCGATGCTCAGAGATAGAGTTATGAATATTTTCCCATGATCACCTCTTTGAGATGAAATTCAAAACCCTGAAAAAGCCCTAACTTCCACAAATCATATCTCCAACAATATTGTGAACCAAGATCTAAAATTTTTCGATGATGTTCTTGAGGATTGATGCTCTGCACCCTAAAAATTTCAACTTCTGAACCTTCATAGAAACATATTTATAGCGAAAATTCCACGATGACCTGTTTAGGTTAAATTTAGGAGCCTGCAAAATGACCTACCTTCCATAGATCATATCTCCAAAAATATTACGAACCAATATCTGAAATTTTGCGAAGATGTTCCTAAATATTTCAGCTTCGCACTCTAAAATTTTCAGATTCTGAACCTTTGTAGAAAAATATTTATTACGAAAATACCACGATGACCTGTTTAGGTTAAATTTAGGAGCCTGCAAAATGACCTAACTTGCAAAGATCATATCTCTGCAAATATTTCGAACCAAGGTCTGAAATTTTGCGAGGATGTTCCTTGGGATTTTGGCTTCGCACTCTAAAAATTTCAGATTCTGAACCTTCATAGAAAAAAAAAAATTATAGTGAAAATGCCACGCTGACCTGTTTGGAGCAGCGAAACCCTACAATCTCAAAGCTCTGATACCAAATGTTGAGAAACTAGCTCCAAAAATAGAAGAATAGAGATATCAATGCCTTAGAAATAAGCCACTTAGAGGGGGCAACCTCCAATATATTACATGAATGAACAAGAATTGGATGATACAAATTACAAAACCTCCTTTCTATATATAGGAGTCCATGGGGCCAAAATGTAATCCTAGTGGGCCACAATGTAATCCTAGCCAACCTAACAATAATAATTTAAGGGCATAATAATAATAATATGGGGGTTACAGGGGTACAATAATAAGAATAAGGGGGTTACACTAACAATAATAAGTGACTATACTAGTAATATATGGACCTAACAGATACCCTTGACTTGGAAAACAGGCAGTTAGGAGCACGAATTGTTATTTATGAGGCTAGAGTAATTAAGGCCCGGAAAGAAGCCCAAAGGGCATAGGTGAAACTAGAAGAGTTCATGGGAACTTATGAAGAGAGTGAGGATGAGGAAGGTCAATCTAGGAGGATGCCTAGAACCATGGGGTTGAAGAAGGCATTGGCAAATAAAAAAGAACAAGAAGCAACCCTAGCAGAACAACTCCCCCTAGATGAGTTGTTGGCCATGGAGATAGCATAGGATAAGGAGTTGTTGGCCATGGAGATATCACAGGATCAGGAGCCTTGGTTGGAAAGATCCAACATGCACTTGGAGGCTAAATTGGAGAAGCCTAACAAGAATCTTGACCTACAAAGAAGGATGACTAAGCATTATGCCCAGAGAGACCAAGTTGCAAGGGCCAAACTAAAGAAGGCCCAAACCAAGATCCAGGCACTAAAAGAAGCAAAAGTTCAGGCTAGACTTGGAATTTTGGCACATACTTCTCTACAGGTCTCTCAAACCCCATGAGGGATACATCCACCAATTTTGAAGAAATTTGGACAAGTTTTTGTTTTTTGAAAATTTGGAGGCCTGCAAGCGCAACGCCATTGGCGCTACGCTTTTCCTTCAGGCATAATCAGAGGGAAAAATTTACATTTTTGGAGTTATCATGCCTATTAAATTATTCTCAAAAAATTTTAGAGCATTTGGAGCACTTCTGACCCCTCAAAAGGTTAAAAAACACCTCATTTTTCACCATTCTCCCTCATTTTCAGGCCTGGCGCTGCACTCTAAGTTTTGGAAATTTGAATTTTTGAACCGGTTACATGTGCTCAATCAGAAAACCAAAGGTAGATCTAGGAAGAATACTTAGTAGGCTTTCTATCAGGCCATAACAGAGCAAAATCTGACATCGGGAAGGCCATCAAAACTTAGCTACAACAGGACCTATTTTCTTTCTAGGATGGCGCTGCACTTATAGACAACACTCTGTGTTTTTGGCCAAAAGTTAACAAAACACACTCATTTATTGAAGAATGATATTTTTATGTTTTTTGAGGAAAATCTTTGTATAATTAGGTGCTATAATTTATTTTTGCATTTATTTCATGGGATATTTTGTGCCTTGGGCCTTGCATGGTCTCTTGGGCATTTATGAAATTTATGAGTGATTTTGAAATTTTCCAACCCTATCTAGGGTTTTTTCTCTCCTTTGATAAGATAAATAGAGCATGAGGGCTTCATTGTAAATGTTGGCATTTTATGAGTTTTGAGAGAAATACATGGTTTTCTTGAGTTTGAATAAGAAATTGGTCTTGTGGAGTTTGTGAATGGGCTGTTTTGATTGGTGATGAAGGAGGATAGCTTGTAGGATCCTTGAGCATGATTAATAGTGATGTGTATTTGTTTAGTTCTTGTTTCCTTATGTATCATTTTGTTACATCCTTCTATGTTGTAATAGAACATAAGAGTATAGGCTAAGAAATGTTGTTTGAGGCACCTTAGTCCTTCCTCTTTTCTATTGTCTTTATGTTTTCCTCTGTTGGGTTAGTTTAAGGAATTGTTAGTTGCTTCTTAGACCTACCTATGCTTGTTTATTCCATGAATGGTTCGATATAGTAGTTTTCAAATATGTTTTATGGTTATCCCTGCTTATTTGATGCTATTTAAACTCTTCTTTGGAATCTCTCTTTGAAGTACTACTTGTTAGGTTTTAGCCAAAGAGGTCATGCTCTAGTCATGCCCTTTGTCCATGCTTGAGAAGTTGCCTTAAATTTATTTGTATCTTGATCATAGATGTTTAGGGGTTCCCTCTTCTTTCATTAAAGTTATATGTTATCTTGTATGTTTTCTAAACCTTGAAGGTGAAATCACTAGAAGTTAGATAAGTTTCTTGCTTTCTATGGTTCACTGAAATTGTTCATCTTGAATGATTGTTTGCTTAAGTATAATAAAAAAGATATGGTTTTGCACTATCTTATGATATGTCTTTATGTTGATCTATATTCAAGGCCATCTTGTTTAAAAATTACTTGTTTAAGGATTCTTCATTGCCCTTACACACCTACTATGAACACCAACTTACATTCGTTTCACTTCACACATGCCTTAAAGATCCATTTGACCATGATAGATTTGCCGTGTTATGCATCTTGTTTCATTGTTGAGATATCCATGACTTTCATAGATTCCATAGCCCAATGATTTGAAGACCTCTCACTCCACCTATCAAACAAAAAAACAAACAACAAATCCTAAAACAAACAAACAAACAAACAAGATGCATAACAAAAACAAACCCTGCACTTAACAACTAGCCTAAAATCAAACCCTAGAAGCAAACAAGTTCATATCCTTTGCAAAAATAGAGAGAGCCCTCTTTGAGTCCAGGAAGGCTAGGTCCTAGGACTCCAAAGACTGGTCTGATGTTACCCTATGCATTTGGTCTACCAATCTGCTAAATCACGGGACACTAACAAGTCACATGACCAAAATGACCGTTGATGAAACTAGTCACATCATCTGAGGAAACAGAGCATGTAGAATCTACCACTACTATCACCGAACCCTCCTCTATAGCCGTTGGCATTGTCCGTCGGCCTTTTGTAACACAAGCCCACTGAGGCAGCAAAGCTTCTACAAGGCCTCAATTTGTTCTTCTTGAATTCAATGGAGTTGATAATATTTTTATTAAAGAAATGACATTGTTTTTCTTGATAGAGATGGTATAAAGAAAATGACACTACTATTGTTGTTATTGTATGATTGTCACTAATTAACGTTTGTAATATCTTGGAAAATCACTTTAAATTTGTCAAAATTTTCTTTTTTTTTTTTTTTTTTTTTTTAGTAGAAATTCTTTCGGTAAAAATCACATGTAAAAGAACGTGGTCGACGCGTTTCGAACCAACCAGTGTGGTTCATCATCAGGACTATGAGAGATCAGATCCAGACATTAAGTATAAATAGATGTAGAAATGGCTCAACTAGCCGTTATCCTAACGACTAGTTGAGCCATTTCTACATCTATTTATACTTAATGTCTGGATCTGATCTCTCATAGTCCTGATGATGAACCACACTGGTTGGTTCGAAACGCGTCGACCACGTTCTTTTACATGTGATTTTTACCGAAAGAATTTCTACTAAATTATATTATGGATCACAGAAGCCTAGATTCCAAAAAAAAAAAAAAAAAAAATTTCTTTGCCGAGATTTATGAGGGAAATGTGAGATGGTGTGCATAAATTCTTGTTTAATAGTCTTGGAAACAAAGGCTCACTTTTATACTTCAACTTATATATATATATATATATATATATATATATATATATATATATATATATATATATATATTGAGAGAGAGCCTATACCATAAAAATACATTCATTAGAGACATTTATGAACAGAAGAACTCATGGTAGTCACATAGTATATTTTATTTTAATTTTATAACTTCATAATGTTGAATAGAGGGACAAGATTAACATACAAGTATGGAAGTATAAACATTAATTTACATGGAAGTGATTATTGTTGAGAGATATTTGGTGGTTTATGTAATATTGATGGTTTATCTAACTATGGAAATTCATGTAACACATATAAGAATGGCATTTTATGTAACCATATTAGTTCATGTAACACATGTGTCAATGCTAAGATAATTATATATCTATATAGCTTGAGGGGCATATATAACTAGTTCTTTTGGAATTTAGGGGCAAGAATATTGTAGTATTTATCCTTGAACGATAAGAATACCAATAGCTTTTCCCATTGATGTTTCCTTGACATATTTTCAAGGTTTTACTCCATAAATATTTGAACTTGTTTGAATGCTTCTTTCTTATCTTGTTTCATTATTTCCTTGCATCTAAATTTTATGTGAGCTCCAATATACCAACAAGTGGTATCTGAGTGAAGGTGAAGGGGGGTGTGAGAGGTAGTGAGCCATAAGTTTGTCTCTCGCATAAAGATAAGAGGTTGCAAACTAGAGGTGTTTTCACATAAAGGAGAAGCCACAACGAGGGTCTATCCATAGAGAGGAGAAATAACCAATAAATATGCTGTTAAGATACTCTATTATGTCCACTTAAAGGATAAATTTTTGTTATGTTCATGAAGAGGATAAAACATGATTTATTAAGGGTAGAGTTTTATGTGTGTTTTGGTGGAGGATGAGTTCTGATTGTTCTACTTTGAGGCCACATAGAGTAGAAGTTGCGAAGAGTTTTGTCTTTTTTTGGTGGAACTTTTTCAACTCAATTTGGTGATGTCACGAACGATGCAATTTGGTGGAGTCACTTGTTAATTGGAGATGGTGACAAATCTAAGTATAGGTCTAACTAGATTTAATAATGAGTCTTGTTGAGAGTGTCATTGGACAAAGGACTTGTGGAGTCTTTCTCTAGTAGAAACTGGAAATCTAATCTATTCATTTTTGTTGGAGATATATTTCAAATTCCAAATTTCAAAGTGACATACTTTTCTGAAAGTTGGATTTGTTGACTTTGTGGTAGTTGTGGAAGCTATTCCCCATCTACTCAAGTCGAACCTAATTGAAAATTGAAAGAAGAAATTTAAATTTAATTTTTAAATTTAAATTTGCCTTGAAAGTACAAGTTGAACCAGCAAGAAGATGTGCCACTTGGGCACCCTAAAATATTTATAAAAGGACACTTCAGCCTTTAATTTTGCTCATCAACAAAACAACACATTCTATCTCTCTCTCTCTCTCTCTCTCTCTCTCTCTCTCTCTCTCTCTCTCTCATGCAAAGAAGATTGGGGGAAGAGGTCGAAATTTCCAAGGAAGATGGATTTTTCAGAAAAATGAGTTTCTAACGTAGTTTGACAAATTGTTTCTAAGGTAGTTTGACTGAGCTTCTAAAGAATTTTGATTGAGTCTGTTGGACTTGTATTGATTGATTTATTATAAGTAGGATGACTAATATTTTGGGTAGTTTGACCAGGTCTTTGAGGTAGTTGCAGGACACCAAAATTTGTCCTATTTGACCAGCTATGTTTAATGCTTTATTTTTGGCCTATGTTGACAAATTTTTCCTTGTGAATATAAGATTGTACTTTTGCTGAAATGAGTTATTTCTCCTAAGAAAAGTTTCTTCGCTTTTTCTTGAGGTTGGGTTTTCCCAGGGTAGATTTGTGTCTCTTTTGTGTTTGGTTGTCTTGTTATGATCCTATTATCATTATTAACATGGATTACTATGACTGACTATGGTTAAGATTAGTTAATCATAATCAATTTTAGTCAACTATTATGAACCATGGTTTTATTTTTGTTTCTCACCTTATAAAATAAAATAATTCCTAACTCACCTCTGAGGCTTATTAAATCCATATTCTATTATTCATCAATGGGAATGGAAGCTACAATTTTCCAATTTATGGGTGTGGAAAACTACTTCTGAATTTCTTGGTTGTCCGACCCGCATTGCCTTATCACGTAGTATCTATGACTATGTTGCAGTCCTGGGGAAGTTGGCGATCTCTCAACCCAACCTCTACTTCCTACACCAGTGATTTTGTCCCACTGACTTGGTGTAATGGTGCCCCTTTTGCGTTGTTAGGAACTCTAAAATCCCTAGATTTTGATTTCCTGGTCGATGGTGCACCCTATGGCCTCCAAGCCATAATAGAATGAGATGAATCTTTAGTTGTTGGAAAATGCAGGAAACTGACCCTAAGGTAAGAAGTTGGTTAAATCACTGCAATCAGAGGCCCTCAATGATGATTGGCCCTCCTCCATGCCAAAGGATATGCTAAGACCGTGCTTAGCTTTCCATGGAAGAAAATACGATTCACGTGGTAATTATCCAGTCGATGCTCAACCTGACCAGAACGTTGCTACAACAATGAATAGACGAGGTCGTTGTTTATTTTTCCCTCCAATTTTCTTTAACATGTAGTCTATGTCCCCTTTGAAAACTAATATGTGCTCCAATAATTTTTAGAGAACCCTGTAAAGAAATAAAATCTGGAAAAATTCAATAATAATGAGCTAATTAGGGTGGATATAGAGGACCACCGAATTGTCGAGATTCTAGCTAAGCTGAAATTGTCGAAAACTTGTTTATTTTGAAATTCGGGATCGATATTTCCTTGAATTTGATCTATAATAAACCCTCGGGATGATAGGATGCACAAATCTGATACCACTGTAAGATCCCAAATCATAAATTTTTTTACCGATCTAGCACACTACAATGTTCTAATTAACATAAGCCTTCAACAAAAATGAGAACACATAAGGGATCTTGAACTGCAACCACTTTAAGTAATTAATTACTACAAATAATACATGCCAAAATAATTAACATAAGAACCCTCACCAATGGCATGCAATGATGCTAATCAAATGAGAAATAACAACACTGAAGCACAATCATAGACCCTGGATGGATCCACCAGAAAAATTACTCCCATGGGTTTTTTGTCCCTGGGATCAAAATATAACTAGCCTTGCCAAGTTTTCAACAAAGGAAAAATAGATAAATAACTATGGATGATCTCAATTCATAGCTCCTACCCCATTTTATAGGCTTGATCGACTCTCTAGAAACTTTATTTTATTATTTTACCTCAATAAACGAAGGAGAATACCATGGCAAAATATCATGGGTAAATACCAGGGTAAATACCATGGGTATATTATTTCTATTTTGACCATATCCAGAAATGAAATATTACATTTTTCATCTATCTATTATAGTTTCAATGTCCTTCTATCCATGTTCTCTAGTTTCAATTAGTCATCCCATGTGCTTGGGAGGGTTGTTGTTTTTCTAAAGAGGTTGGTCGTTTGTTAGGAAAATGGACCATAGATTATTTTAGTACTTTCTTTGAAAATACATTATAGAAAATTCAGCCTAAAAGTGGCCTCCTAAGGAAAAATAATAAAATAATACTTAAAATAATAAAATAAGAGTAATGAATTTTGGAGGAAAAAGAAGAAAACTATTTATAGAGGAATGTCAACATTGGAAAATGGAACGACACCCCCGATTAATCTGGAGCCAGATATAATGTAAAATCATCATTAAACAGAAAAAAGAGGGCTATGTGGGGTCTGCACATAAGTCATCATGACAACACCTCATTGATGCCACATGACAATGGCGAGTTGGTATGGAACTAGGCTAATGTGGATGACCCTTTTTGATGACATGTTGGAGTGATGTGGGATCTACATGACCTTATCACCACCCACTAGTCATTGCCACAACCAATGTGAAATGTAACACAAAACAAACAATTTTAGTAGGGAGGTGAAAATAGAGTGCTGATGGTAATTGTCCAAGAAATTTCCATCTGTTGGGGTCGTCATCTGACGAAACCTCCCACCACTCATTAGATCAAAATTTTGACCCTCCATAACTAACATGCTACCTTGGATGACAAAACCACAGGATGGCTAAATCAATGGCCCACATTTAATTTTGTGCCCCCTTGGCCCGTTGTGAGTTAATGGGAGGGTTTGACATTATTATTTTCGCCATGGGCCCCACTTCAAAAGGGCACTGCCTCATGTAAAAATGATTGGTTTATAGGTCATATCTAAGGTACTCATTCATCTTGGCCCCCCCTTGGTACACCGTGAGTTAACCAGGGGGGTTCCAAAATAGGAAACCATCCATGAAAAAACACTTTAATTTCCAAGAACCTAAAATTGGGGGTAATGTGAAATCTATGCATAACCCATGGGGCTAGGATTGGTGGGGCCCATGAGGCTTAATTGACATGGCAAGTTCCATGGAGACCTGGTAATGGACACATGGACGCCTTGCAGTGACATGATAGACCCACACATGCACCCATGGCATTATTCGATTGGTCAAAATTGAAGGGGGCATAAATCTCAATCCAAGAGTTAGATTGAGATGAAATTTATATTTTTGCAATGCTCTCGATGTGTTGGATATGATGGAGGTATCAAAATATAATTATTCAAACTATGAAAAATTCAGAGGATTTTTTAGCTCCATATTCATAACAAACCTTGGAAATCAAGTTAATTATCTCGTAACACCTTCCACAACTTGAGTTAGCTCAAGGGGGTGGGAGGGAGTGTTATATCATTCACCTCTATTGACCAATTCTATAAGTGTTTGACATCGACTCACTTATTCACACTCATTAGATTGTACTAAATGACTTGGGAATCATTTTCATCATTGGTGGTCTCCTCAATGTTCGTTAACAGGATCCCTTAATTCCTAGTAATTATGCAATCTCCTTATGTCCTCGACATCAACTCATTCATTCACATGTACAAAGGTCATACCATTGAGACAGGTAAAATACCTTGGGTATTGGGGATACCTTACATATGCATGTTTCTAGACCCAAGTTGCAATGGAGTATATTTTATACTCTCAAGACCATACTTGGGGTAGTCCCTCATTGGTTTGCAAAGTCCTATATATATTGTATCAATGATTGACCTTGTAACTCTTTCATGATTATAATAAACACTTGATGAAATGGGTCTACAATGTATTGTGTTGGAGACCAAGCTTTATTATTTTGATACTCAGTATGGGAATGCCTATGTTAAGAATGTAGATCACATATCTTTGATTGTGACTTTTGTAGATCCTTACAATTTTATCATCCTTGAATCCATTCATCTCTTAAACTCATTGTATCAATATAATGTGTTGAACCTCATAATTACCCTCTCTTTGACAGTTTTTCTCACCTCATTCCATCACTTTCTCATAAGATCACAGACCCCAATCAATGATAAATGCTAGGTTTTGTCTGAAGGATGCATTAAAATTATTTCCATATTATATTTTCATGTTCTTGCTATTTGGATAGATTTTTTCAATTTAGCTACAGAATGCAACCTGTTCTGCAACTAACTGTGGATTCCATAGCTACTCTCATGGTTTGACAGGTTCCAGGTGTCAAATGAAGAAATGGGCCACATGGGCATTTCTAGAATCATCTCTACATGGATTCTATCCTATTCACTTGGTCCAGATCGACTGAAAAGCAGGCCTAAGATCATGGTCAAACATATGGTCAAAGTATGTTATCCAAAAGCAGCAGGACTCTTGATTTTCTCTATTGTATCAAATCAAGAGTCTAACAGTCCTATTGCAAGTTTAATTCAAATTGAGCCACCTGTAGTAAGTTTATCTCACAATGTTGTGTAACTAGCTCCAAAAATAGAAGAAAAGAGATATCAACGCCTTAGAAATGAGCCACTTCGAGGGGGAAACCTCCAATACATTACATAAATGAAAAATTCTTGGATGATACAATTTACAAAACCTCCTTTCTATATAGGAGTCCATGTGGCCATAATGTAATCCTAGCCGACCTAACAATAATAATTTAAGGGCACAATAATAACAAAATGGGGGTTACAAGGGTACAATAATAACAATAAGGGGGTTACACTAATAACAATAAGGGACTATACTAGTAATATAGGGACCTAACATGCCCCTCTCCTTCAAAAAAGTGTTGTCCTCGACGCTTGAGTAGCTCTGGGTGCTTCTGTATAAAATTCTCATCCTCCCATGTAGAATCTTCAGTGGGTAAGTTCTTCCACTTGATGAGATACTCTGAAATTGATCGATTTCATAGCTGTCGAGTTCTTGTTTCCGTGACCGTTTCAAGTTCCAATATGATTTTTCCTTCCTCATCAAGTTCGGGAAATATTGTTTGAGCTGGAATATTTTCACCTATAACCTTCTTTAAGCATGAAACATGGAAAATTGGAAGCACTAGTGAAGAAGCAGGAAGCTCCAATTTGTATGCCATAGTACCAATCTTTTGCAACACCTTGTAAGGACCATAGTACTTTGGCGATAATTTATTATCCTTCTTAGCTTGCTTGAGGGAAATTTGTTTATATGGTTGTAGCCGTAAAAATACCCAATCTCCTACATCAAAACTTCTCTCGCTGCGATGTTGATCTGCCTGTTGTTTCATTCGATTTGTGCCAAATTCAGGTTATCCTTTAAGAGTTGGAGAACTTCTTGCTGATGCTCGATGTGATCTTCCACTGCTTGAACCTTCGAATTTTCCCTTAAAGATGATGTGATCGATGGTGGATGATATCCATAAAGTGCCATAAATCGGGTCATTTTTGCTGCAGTATGGAAGGAAGTGTTATACCACCATTCAACGAGAGGTAACCACTTGACCCATTGTGTTTGTTTATCGGATACAAAACAACGAAGATATCCTTCCAAACATTTATTTACTATCTCAGTTTGACCATCGGATTGAGGATGATAAGATGAGCTATGAGCTAATTGAGTACCCAAAAAAGAAAATAACTCCGTCCAAAAATTTCCAGTAAAAATGGGATCTCTGTCGCTCACAATAACCCTTGGGCTTCCATGTAGCTTTTGAATTCTATCCATAAATGTAGTAGCAACTGTACTTGCTTTAGATGGATGAGATAATGCACAAAAGTGTGCATACTTGGTAAGTCTATCAACTACCACCATGATGACACTCTTTCCTTCGGACTTAGGTAAACCTGTGATAAAATCCATTTAAATCTCCTCCCAACGTTGACTTGGAATGGATAAAGGTTGTAGAAGTCTCGGGGTCTTAATTGTTTCCACTTTATTCTGCTGGCAAACCAAACATTCCGCCACGAACTTTTGAATATCAGATTTAAGGCCATCCCAAAAATGGTAAGTTTTTAAAAATCCTGAGTGTCCTCCTAAAGGAGAAGTGTGCAATTCCGGAAGAATTTTTTGTTTTAGTTGGGAATTCTTGCAAAGATATAAGCGATCTTTGTACCATAAGGAATCATTTTTCCAACTAAATGTATCAGATGTACTAGGATCTTCTTGCAACTTTTGAATGAGTGTCCATACATCTTTGTCCTTCTTCCATTCATCTCTTGCTTCAGTTATCCAATCTGGTTGGATAATAGAAATGGCACAAAGCAATGCTTCCACCTCTTCATTCTTTCTTGAGAGTGCATCTGCAACAACATTAAGCTTTCCTTTTTGTAGATTATTTCAAAGTCATAACCCAACATCTTTGTGACCCATTTTTGCTGCTCTTCTGACGATAGTCTTTGTTCCAAAAAGTGTTTAAGACTATCATGATCGATTTTTACCTTGAAGTGTCTTCCCATTAGGTAAGTTCGTCATTTCTTTAGTGCATGCAGTATTGCTAACATTTCCTTCTCATAAATAGGTTTCTGTAAATACTTTCCTTTGATTGGACGACTTTCAAAAGCAATGGGTCTTCCTTCCTACATTAAAACTGCACCAATTCCATTTCCTGAGGCATCACATTCCACAATAAGGTTTTTGTGAAGTCTGGCGTAGCTAAGACCGGTGCTAGGCACATTGCCTCTTTAAGATGTTCAAAGGCCTTAGTTGCTTCAGGAGTCCATGAAAATGCATCTTTCTTTAATAATGTTGTTAGAGGTGCTGCTATTCTCCCATAATTCTTAACAAACTTGCGATAATACCCTGTTAACCCGAGAAATCCTCGCAACTGCTTTATGGTCGTGGGGACTTTCCATTCCTTAATGGCTTTAATTTTGTTAGGGTATACTTTAACACCCTCGTGAGATATAATATGACCCATATATTCCACCTCTTGTACTCCAAAGAAACATTTGGATGTTTTTGCATATAATTGTTTCTCCTGCAATAGTTTGAGCACCCTGTCAACATGTTCAACATGATCCTTCCAAGACCTGCTGTAGATTAGTATATCATCAAAAATACTAGCATAAATTTTATAAGGAAGGGTTTGAAAATGGAATTCATCAACCCTTGAAATGTAGAAGGTGCATTGGTAAGGCCAAAAGGCATGACCAAAAATTCATAATGACCCTCATGAGTTTGAAATATTGTTTTTGGAATATCTTCAGTCTTCATTCTAATTTGATGATATCTCGAACGAAGATCCAACTTGGTAAAATAAATTGCTCCATGTAATTCATCCAATAATTCATCAATCACAGGAATGGGAAATTTATCTTTAATGGTGAGCTTATTGAGCTCCCTATAATCTGGACACATTCGCCATGATCCATCCTTCTTGTGTACCAATACTACGGGAGTAGAGAAAGAACTTTGACTAGGTTGAATTATACCCGCCTCTAACATTTCTGCAATCATACATTCAATTTTGATCTTTTGAAAGTAAGGATATCTATAAGGCCTGATGTTTGGAGGAACACTTCCTGGAATCAAATGAATAGCATGATCATGATCACGAATAGGTGGGAGTCCTTTCGGAGTTTAAAACACCTTGGAATGATTGTCCAAGACTTGTTGGAGATCTGCAGAAATAGATGATTTTGATGTCGGAACTTCTAGTGAGCATAATTGTGCAATTACGCCTCGTTGTTCTTTCTTTAGAAACTTTGTCATGACATTAGAGCTTATTATCCTTCCTGGCTTCCCTTCAATACCCCGTAATTCGACTTCCTTTCCTTCTGAAAAAAATTTCAAGAAAAGTTCTTGAAAATTAAAGCTACCGTCCCCAAAGATTGTAACCATTGTACTCCTAGTACAACATCAGCACCTCCCATAGGAATGGAAAGCATTGGACTAGTCAATACATATTCCCCCATGGTTAGCTTGATATTATGGCATTTTCCCGAGCAATTTATAGTTCCTCCATTTGCAACCATCACTTGACATTCTGGTGCTGGGTATAGGAAACAATTTAATTCCTTGGCTACTTTACAATGAATAAAATTATGGGTGCTACCTGAATCAATCAACACTATTACCTTTTTCTTCTTGATTTGTCCTTGTATCTTGAGAGTTTGAGGAGTGGTAATTCCTGCCGGTGCATTACACGATATGGTCGGATTCATTTCTTCCTCTTCTAGGGTTGGTTCCTGGTGTATATCCTCTTCTTGTTCATTTTCTTCTTCCTCTTCACAATCTATGTAAAATAATTTCTTCTCAGCACACTTATGACCTTTAGTGTATTTGCTATCACAACTGCAGCAAAGCCCTTTTGCTCTTTTTTCTTCCAATTTTTGTGGTGTCAACCTTGTAGGTTGTGGAAATCTAGGCGTAGCAACACTTCCTTCTTTATAGAATTGAGTGGTAGGCTTCCTTGTCGCCATAATTTTACATTCAACTTTTCTTGCCAACCTGAATGCCTTCTCCGATGAATCAGGTTCCAAAACACGAACTTCATGTTGGATGTTATCCTTTAGAGTACCTATGAAGAGATCAATCCTGTGTTCCTCTGGAATATCAGTTACCCTTATATTCAATTTTGGAAGTCCTCAATGTGCTGCCCCACTAAACCCTTTTGTTTGAGATTTATCAATTGGCTAAAGAAGGTGTTGCTCTTTGTATCCTCATAATGTACTATCATTTCCTCCATAAAAATTGACCAAGTGACAATTTTTTTACGGGAGCAAAGCCATCGATACCATACAAATGTATTTTGTTCTAAATGTAAAGTTGCAATGTGTACCTTTTGTGTGTTTTGTACGTTATGGAGATCAAAATATTGCTTCATCTGTAGTATCCATGTTACAGGATCCTTTCCATCAAACTTCCTTATATCCATCTTTGGAATATGGTGGTTCTTCTCGCCAACATCAGAGTTTATGAAATCACAATTAACATTTATTTTGTTCTCATCATGAGGTTCTTCTACTATCTTTTCACCATTAGGAAACCTTTCTTGTATCAAATTTGTCAAACCTTCCATGTCTGCTTTTAGAAAATTCTTCATGTTTTCCATTTTCTCATCGATCTTAGCTTCCATGTCATCCATCTTATATTCCATTCCAGCCTCCATGCCATCCATCTTAGCTTCCATGCCATCCATATTAGCTTCCATGCCTTTCTTCAAAACTTCCATTTCATTTTTTGTTGCTCTTTGCGAGAGTGAAATTTGTTGCACTTGCTCTTGTAATTTTGATAGATCATGTTGCAATTCTTCGTCTTCATGAGTAGATATTTCCAAAGGCTTAATGGGTGTTGAATTATTTTTTGGGGCAATTTTATAATCCAATACTGATATATATTCTACAATATTCCCTTGCAATCAATTCAACTTGATTCTTCAAACAAGACTTATGTAATTCGGAAAAAAATACACACCTTTTACTTGCTTTTGAGGAGCTCGATATTAAAATTGTATTATCTTTATTATTGTCACTCTTATATATCTGAAATTCAGCACTGAAGTAGCCCTCTAAATTCTCTTTTGAATGCCACAGGTCTGACCTGATTTGGATTCTCCAAGACAAAGTTGTGTCCAATCTCCGACAATGACCTAATTATGGAATAGTTCAGTAGAGCTAACTTGTACGACTTGCCACGTGTCCCTGTTTTTTCCTTTGTCTCTGAAATTGATAGCTAAGAAACTAGAGTCTGTGTAATTGCGACCAATTTTTACGGCACTCCAATCCGATGCCCAGAGAGAGAGTTATTGAAATTTCCCACGATCACCTATTTGAGATGAAATTCAGGAGCCTGAAAAAGAACTACCTTCCACAGATCATATCTCCAAAAATATTGCGAACCAAGATCTGAAATTTTTTCACGACTTTCCTTCTGGTTTCATCTTCACACCATACGAATTTCAGATTCTGAACCTTCATAGAAAAATAGTTATAGTGAAAATTCCACGATGACCTGTTTAAGAGCCTGAAACAAGACCTAACTTCCATAGATCATATCCCCGAAAATATTGTGAACCAAGCTCTGAAATTTTTAGAAAATATTCCTCAGGATTTTGGCTTCAAACCCTAAAAATTTCAGCTTCTGAAACTTCGTAGAAAAAAATTTATAGAGTAAATGCCACGATGACCTGTTTGGAGCAGCGAAACCCTAGAATCCCAAGCTCTGATACCAAATGTTGTGTAACCAGCTCCAAAAATAGAAGAAAAGAGATATCAATGCCTTAGAAATGAGCCACTTCGAGGGGGCAACCTCCAATACATTACATAAATGAAAATTTTTTGGATGATACAATTTACAAAACCTCCTTTCTATATATAGGAGTCCATGGGGCCATAATGTAATCCTAGTGGGCCACAATGTAATCCTAGCCGACCTAACAATAATAATTTAAGGGCACAATAATAACAAAATGGGGGTTACAAGGGTACAATAATAACAATAAGGGGGTTACACTAACAACAATAGGGGACTATACTAGTAATATAGGGACCTAACACACAAACTGTTATGTATTTTTCCATTAAATTTCGATTGTAAAAGGCTGAGAAGACAGTTCCGAATTTAAGTGTTAATTTTAAGCTTTTTGTTGATACTCTGTATTCAAACTTCATTTTATCATAATACAAATTTCATGTTGCCAATGACTGTTTAAGTGCATCCTTAACCAGCTAGTAGTTTAGCTGAATCAGTTGTAGAGGGTCCCTACACTGGAGGAGGTTTTTCCTTTGTTGTTTTTAGTTCAATTCCCATTACTCTGTTTTCAACAAATCCATTTTCTAATTAGATTGATGTTTCATTCTAGTTTTTTATCAATAGCATAACATTAAATCACAATTGTGAAGCCTTGTTCTTCTAAGATATTTTGTGAAGATAAATAACTCTGTTTTCAAAATCGAATTAGTATTGGAGTAATAATATTACACAGTAGCCTAGTTTCCTTACTGTTTTGTCATTTATTTCCTTAGAGCAAAATTGTCAATTAACTGTGTCAATAGATGTTTTTCAAAAACCATTTCAATATGATGATCCTAAACTAAATGGTTAAATGTATCATTCATACAGTGGTTGAATTTACTTTGCAAATTGTCCTTTTCTTTCTAGGAACTTAGATACTAAGGCATAATTGACTTCTCACATAGCATCTCAAGAGGTTAACACTTCACATTGAATGTTGCAGAAAATTCCAATATACATTAGTTATTTTTAGTTAGTCTTACATGCTTTCATATTTTTCTTTTAGATCCTCACTTAATTGCATCACTGATATTCCTAAAGATCATTATAAAAGAGATTGATTTAATCATGTTTCAAGATTGAATGGTTGAATGTTTAATGAGTGAAATTACCGAGTTACATTTTGCAGACTTTACTTAGTTTTCTAGATCATAGGTATAATTGGTTACTTAACACTATCTCAAGAAAATCACACTTCACAATTGAATATTGGAAGTAACTTAATATACATTAAATTTTTTCATTGCATTCTTTGCTTACTATTCTAGGACATTAGAAGTTAAAGTGCAGACAGTTACTTAACATCATCTCAATAAGGTCATACCTCATAATTGAATGCTGGAGTCACTAGAAGTACATTAGTTGTGTCATTTTCTTCTTTTACTTAAGACAGGCATTGTAGTTTCAATCTTAGTTTTAGAATTAGATCCATGGAATAGAACTAATGATAAGATAAAATAGATGCTCTGTTTTCCAAATTAGGTCTTAACTAGCCAACAGTTTTTGGTTTGTTTTTTTTATGAAAATTAGACTAACTTAGGAACACTTCCTTTTCTTCCTTCTAAAATTCATTATATTTCATTTAGACTAAACATCCTTAGAAATCAAAGAAAAAAAATCCCCCAAAACAACATAAAATACAAAACAAATAACTAAGAAATAGGTTAACTAAGCACATACAATGCACCACACTTCATCAATTTACTAGCCCTGATTGATAATTAATGAAAAAAATTTAAACATTAAATTGACTAAACATAATGTATTTCAACCATCAATTTCTCTTCTAAAATCATACATTAGGGGGCATTTATAGCTCAAAATTATAATCCCCTAAGTCCACAAGAGAAGCAACATATGAGGAAGAATGCAATGCATGAAAAGTTTCATGGAAACCATAAAACAAATCATGTTTTTCTCCTTTAATGTCCCCAAGGCACTAAAAAAAAGAGTTGCAATACTCAAGTTGGCCTGGTAGGAAGAGTTGAATGTTCCAAACACACAAACACGAAGCAATGAATTGGGTAGGGTTTCTAATGTGCATGGATAATAATTGAAAGGGTAAAAAAGTGATCGAATCTTAAGATAATGATGAAAGGATTGAATCAAACTTAGTCAAGAAAGTTTCTATATTCATATAATTTATTTTTTAACTCCTCTACAAAAGGAAAACTATCCATGAGGCAGAGAGAGAAGTGAAGATAATGAAATGTTGTCGAAACTTAGTTTCACCTTGTTTAAGCCAATACTAATAGTGAGCTTAATTGTGAGTCTTGGTGAGAGGAAAGGCTAAAGATAAGGCATTTGAGGAGATCAACTATTGTAACAATAAGGTACAATAAATAAACTATTAGATTCCCCCCCATTTGTATATTTTTATGTTATAAAAAATTTCATGATTTTATGATTTTGATTTTTCTCATGTTAATATTACTACATTTTGTAGGATTTGGTTCATTCTGGTTGTTTATTTGAAAATTGTAGGTGCGAAGGGTAAGGAGCAAGTTCTAAAAAAATTTAACCACTAGGAGCAAGTAGCTACCAAGCTTTCAAGATAAAGTACACTAGTCATCTATCCATTTGTTTATTAATTCTATTTTTGTTTTCATGCATGTCAAAAGGGGGTTGAATAGGCCATGGGTACACTCTCTGTTGTAGGTATTGAGTGGGAATGTGGAGTTAGTACTTTGGAAACATAGGAAAATTTTAGTAAACATAGATACACCAATCATGACTAGTACAAACCTTGGCAAATACAACCTCTTCTTCCATATCTTTGTAGACACCAATTACTGGAGACATGAAATGTTCCAAAATTTTATGGAACATTAAAAACTTTTGTTTTTTCTTTAGGAGGAGAATAAATGGGTAAGAGAACCCATTGATAATAAAAATCTGAATAAGGAACCCTTATAATGTGAAAGGGGATCAATAAAGAACTGGATTTCACACCACATGTGTGAAAAGAGACAATTTGAAAATGGATAATTCTAGAAGAGGCCAAGTTGACTGCGCAGATTAAGAAGATAAGGTTCACTTGGTGGGCCAGCTCAGTTTGCATGAAGAGGAGATAATTCTAGAGAGGAAACCCTAAGGTGT
The DNA here is from genome assembly GCA_034641835.2 of Pinus albicaulis. Taxonomy (NCBI): domain Eukaryota; kingdom Viridiplantae; phylum Streptophyta; class Pinopsida; order Pinales; family Pinaceae; genus Pinus; species Pinus albicaulis. The sequence goes on from CM076581.1 coordinate 1,371,603,536, forward strand.
GGGGCCCATGGCAAAGCACCCTTCACTTTTTTAAAAGGAGAACGAAGAAACCACTCTGATTCATGCTTTTTTATTATCATTTTGCTTGTCTTCTCAGACAAGAGCATTCTCTCGCTGTTCAGCTAAGATGCAGTGCTGCTAGCACTGGGTGTTCCTGGGTGGGAATCCCATCTCTTCCATAGAGTAGCTCTTGGAAGAGATTTTTCTTCATTTTCCCCATATTCTAGCTTGAGGCCAAACCATTCCATTCAGCTCCAACGTAGTCTCCATTTGTGGTTGAGTTGTGTTGTTGGTTTTTGCAGGGGAGGGTTCCTCAACACTACTTCCAGTGTTGTATTTCAGAGGAAGGAGTCTCCATTCATTTGGGAGATCAGTGAGGGAGTGTTTGATCATCATTCCATCATATTTGGCATCAGGCCAATCATTTCCATCAGCAGAAGAGCATCCCTCTTCCTTGACTGCGCAGTTCATAGAGAGCATTTGTAGTGAGGGTTGCAGCATTTTGGTGGGTGGTGATATCTTCAATTAAAGGATCGGCCTTTCATTTGGGAGATTCAAAAAAGGAGTTATTTCAGCAAAGGCATCATATTCAGCAAGCTCCTTTCATTTCCAGTTTCTATTGAGTTGCAGCAGCTGCCCAGCAACTCCGGCATTTTGGTAAAAATGCCAATTTGTCTAGTTTTTATCCAATCCTTTTAGAGGATTGTTGTATTGTATTTTCAAGGGTCAAGACCTTGCTCCCCCTTTATTATTTGAGATTACATTGTCATATCATTCATGTACATGTATTTACTGCTACAGTACCTCCATAGACTGCGCAGTCATAGTTGAGAATAAGACTATGCAAGCAGTCTTTTCTCCATTTCTATGCACATGTCTCATTGAGACTCTTTACTTGTTTTAAGTAGTAGATTTCTCAAGATTTTGCCTAAATTTTCTGCTGCACATGTATTTAAAGGTTGATTTCATCTTCATGTGACATAGCTCCTTAAAAATAATGCTGTCATTTCATTTGTTGAGCAAAGTGTTGTTGGAGCCCTCTTCATTGGGCCCTTTTCTGAAGATAACAGGTGAAGGAGGCTTGTCTCAAGCTCCTAGAAGGATTTTTTTTTAGTCCACTTCAGGATTTTAGCTCCAGACAGATATATTTAAAGGATCCCAACCAGGGATCAAATCCTGCTGCCTCCATTTCTAGGAAATTCATTTTCCAGGCTTAGGTTGCTAGTCATTCCTACTAGGAAATTTCACATATCTGTAGATAGAGTCTGCAAAGGGCCAACAAGCCTCCGAATCTCACCCTTCATTAGAATGTGACGTATCCGGTAAATTCCCCTGCAGTCCATCTCTGGCACATACTTGTGATATTTCTGAAAAAGGAATATTACAATGGTATCAGAGCATCTTTCTTAGCTAGGCCTGTGGCCTTCAAGCTCAAGAAAGAGAACAGAATATGAAGAGGATGAGATTGATCTCATCCATTTTTGAAAAGAAGAATAAGCTCCCCAAGGAGGAAGAGCCAACAAAAAAGGAAGACCCCTGCACTTCCTATTCTCATCTAGAAGGAAATAAGGAGTTGAGCAGGAGAGAGACTCCATCTCTTGGAAGAAAGGAGAAGAAAATATTCACAAGTCTTCTTCCCAAATATATGCAAGGCACACATGAAGATTTCAGAAGGGTTAGGAGGGAGATTGATGGAGAATCTCAAAGAGAGTTCGAAACTGAAGGAAGCCCTAGATTTGCACATGGTGAGGGTAAGCATGCAACCATACACCATGATGAAAAACGCAGTCAAAGGCCCAACATTTCTGTGAGGGAGATGAAAGAAGGAAGAAAGGTGACTAAGGAGGAAACCATTAGTGATTTCTTGAAGGAGTATGAGTCTCACACTCATGGATTCAGAAATCAACCCACTTTTTCTGAGTTTTGCGAGAGCAAGGTGAAGGGGAAGGAGTAGCAAGATAGATTTCATCAATCTACTTTTGGAAGTTCACCTTCATATTCAACCAAAGATTGGGTGGAGGAGACAAACACCTTCCAACAACAACACCACATTTCAGAAGAAGAAATCATCAAGGTTGCAATGCTGCATTTGAGAGGTAAGGCTCATGCATGGTGGAAACTTGAGTCCATTTCTTTTGAGAATGTTAAAGCCTCATCTTATGTGAATTTCACTAAGTCATTGGTGAAAGGATTTGATCAGAACATTATTGGAACTCATGATATGGAGTTAACCCAAGGGACTCAAACAAAACCCTTGCATAGAAACGCAGTACCACCCCAAGAAACCATTGGAGGAGCTGAAAACTTGCATCAAGCCTTGTTGGAGGCCAAAATTTCATTCCACAACTTTGAGCAATAAAACAAAGAGCTCTATTTTTCAAAGGTGGATCAAATTATTGGGATGTTGCCCAAATTTATTGTAGAAACAGAGGGCAACATCGTTGCCAAATCTAGAGATCATCTAGTACCTCATGCAGAGGAAGAAGGAGCTTTTGCTCCAAATAGAGGGATTCTTGTGTCTTTGCAAAAAGGTCCCCAAGATCTCATGCATGGAGATCAAGGCACACTTCATGATTCACATGTGCCATGGAAGATGAGGTGTAAAACCATGAAGATTCAGGAAGAAGATAGAGGAGATACCCAACACCATGTGATGAGGAGGGCCCATCTCTATCCATTTTTGGAGGTCATTACACCTAGGAAGGTGATTGAGCTGCGCAGTGGAAGCATGGACAGGGTTTTTCATCCATGCATATAGTCATCTTCAAATGCGAATGCCACATTCAGTGGAGACATTGCACCAAGGAGGCCACTAGTTCAAGAGAGGAGGATAGATGCTTCAGACAGTGAGGCATCAATCACTGATTTTAGTGGTGTGGAGGCCTTGGGATAGCTTGTTGCAGCGCTAAGGGTTTTGGGTAGAACCAAAGCAGAGGGTAGCATCCCCTCACTATCATTCTTACCCACTCTCCTTTCAGTACCTGCGTTGTGGAAGAGGAAGCAAGGGAGGGACAACAGCCTTCCCACTTGTACAGTTGGCATGGGAGCAGTATATGCACACCATTCTTTGGAGGAATGGGCACAATCACTTCTTTTCCTTGGGAGGAAGAGGAGAGATTCATTTATGAGTTGCTCCCTTTGCATGAGCAGAGAACATGGTAAGGATATTTTTCATTTATATGATTTACATGTTGATTCCTTAACCATGTGTATGCAGGATTATGCTCCAAGGAGGAGCATTCTTTGTCAAAGGCTCCTTGGTCTACTTGGGCCCAAGGGCATAGTTGATGACCATCCCCTTGATGGACTTGTAGAAGATTTGTATTTTGGAGGGAATGCTCCTCATGTCTCATGCCCCATTCATTTCCTCCAAATACATGAGGAGAATGTAGCAGCAAACTGGTGGTTGAATAACATCTTTTGTCATTTTCTCTTGCAGTTTGTGTCCAAACTACGCTGGTTGCATAAGAGGGATCAATGTCCCACTCACTTTCTATATATAACAGCCAGCATGAATTTTACTTTGGCTCTATATTCTGCTATAGATCATACTATTTTTGGGAGCATGATTGGGAGAGAGGCACATGGGATGGATGTGTCCTTTTGGGGGGAATATCCCCATACTTTTTGCAGAGCATGCTCTAAGGGGAGCATGAGAGATGATGTGGCCACCATATTTCAGCACTTATTTCTTCTTGAGGTGAGCCATGAGAGTGATGGGGAGTCATATGATGATGTTGATCTCCTTCCCATCACAAAGGAGAGACATTGGACCAGATTGATTCACAATGGAGGAGGGAATATCGTTGGAGATCCAAACTTCATCTTTCCATTTGAGGGCAATATTTCTGTAGCCCAAGAGCAGCCTTCACTCTACACTTTTCATGAGTGGAGAGGTGAATAGCGTGGGTTAGGCTATGATGCCTACCACTTTCATATTTTTATCCCACCTTATTTTTTGGAGCTCAAGGTGGAAGAAGATGTTTAGCAGTTGCCTTATTTGGAGGTGACTATATTCTCGTGGATGATTTCTTGGGGATGGAGGATTCACATGAGGGGAATGTTCTTCCCAATTCATTTTGACACCATGCCTCAAGGAGACCTCTAGACAGCACCTTATTTCCCTTTTGAGTACACTCGATGTTCATGATGATGGCCACCCTAGCTAGTTTACATTACTTGAGAGGAGCAGTATGGAGACTCTTTGTTGATACAACATCGCATTCTTCATGAGGAGTTCATCATAAGTAGATGCTACAGTTGGAGGGAGAGGAAATCCTTCAGTTCTATCCTTACAAGTTGCTTGAGGGCAAGCAACATTTGGGAGGGGAGGAATGTAATGTTCCAAAATTTTATGGAACATTAAAAACTTTTGTTTTTGCTTTAGGAGGAGAATAAATGGGTAAGAGAACCCATTGATAATAAAAATATGAATAAGGAAACCTTATAATGTGAAAGGGGGTCAATAAAGAACTGGATTTCACACCCCATGTGTGAAAAGAGATAATTTACACATGGATGATTCTAGAAGAGGCTAAGTTGACTGCGCAAATTAAGAAGATAAGGTTCACTTGGTGGCCCAGCGCAATTTGCATGAAGAGGAGATCATTCTAGAGAGGAAACCCTAAGGTGTGGGGCCCATAGCAAAGCACCCTTCACTTTCTTAAAAGGAGAACGAAGCAACCATTCTGATTCATGATTTTTGATTATCATTTTGCTTGTCTTCTCAGACAAGAGAATTCTCTGGCTATTTAGATGAGATGCAGTGTTGCTAGCACTGGGTGTTCCCAGGCAGGAATCCCATCTCTTCCATAGAGTAGCTCTTGGAAGAGCTTTTTCTTCATTTTCCCCATATTCTGTCTTGAGGCCAAAGCATTCCATTTAGCTCCAGCAAAATCTCCATTGGTGGTTGAGTTATGTTGCTGGGTGTTGCAGGGGATGGTTCCTCAACACTACTTTCGGCACTGTATTTCAGAGAAGGGAGTCTCCATTCCTTTGGGAGATCAGTGAGGGAGTTTTTGATCTTCATTCCATCATATTTTGCATCAGGCCAATCATTTCCATCAACAAAAGAGCATCCCTCTTCCTTGACTGCGCAGTTCATAGAGAGCATTTGCAGTGAGGGTTGCAGCATTTTGGTGGGTGGTGAGATCTTCAATGAAAGGACCAGCCTTTCATTTGGGAGATTCAGCAAAGGAGTTATTTCATCAAAGGCATCATATTCAGCAAGCTCCTTTCATTTCCAGTTTCTATTGAGTTTTAGCAGCTGCCCAGCAACTTCGACATTTTGGTAAAAATGCCAATTTGTCTAGTTTTTATCCAATCCTTTTAGAGGATTGTTGTATTGTATTTTCAGGGGTTGAGACCTTGCTCCCCCTTTCTTATTTGAGCTTACATTTTTGTATCATTCATGTACATGTATTTACTACTGTAGTACCTCCATAGACTGTGCAGTCTTAGTTGAGAATAAGACTATGCAAGCAGTGTTTTCTCCATTTCTATGCACATGTCTCATTGAGACTCTTTAATTGTTTTAAGTAGTAGATTTCTCAAGAGTTTGTCTACATTTTCTGCTGCACATGTATTTAAAGGTTGATTTCATCTTCATCTGACATACCTCCTTAGAAATAACGCTGTCATTTCCTCTGTTGAGCAAAGTGTTGTTGCAACCCTCTTCATTGGGCCCTTTTCTGAAGATAATAGTTGAAGGAGGCTTGTCTCAAGCTCCTAGAAGGATTTTTTTTTAGTCCACTTCAGGATTTCAGCTCCAAACAGATATATTTAAAGGATCCCAGACTAGGGATCAAATCCTACTGCCTCCATTTCTGGGAAATGTGTTTTCCAGGCTTGGGTTGCTAGTCATTCCTACTAGGAAATTTCACATACATGTAGACAGAGTCCACAAAGGGCCATCAAGCCTCCGGATCTCACCCTTCATTAGAAGGTGACATATCCAGTAAATTCCCCCGCAGTCCATCTCTGGCACAGGCTTGTGATATTTCTGAAAAAGGAATATTACAAGACACCAATCCCCATTGCTAAGAACCATCTTAGCAAGAGACACCGTTGACCAATCTTGTTGTTTGTGTAGTCCCAACCTACATATAGCTTCTTAAAAAATTATATGTTCACTGAAGTACCAAATCTTCTTGTCTCTTCTTCATGTCTGCTCAATTATGTGCCAAGTGAAAGTTGTTGTAACTTTCCCAAAACTTGTTGATTTCAGGCCTCCTCCCAAGAGAAAACTTGTAAAGTGAGAAATGTGCCCATTTATTTACATTTTATTATGAATTTTTTACTTCATTCACTTTGGTATGTATTCTTAGATCTTTGAAAAATTAAGCGTCCCAGAAAAATAATATAGTGAAAATTCCATGATCATTATTTTGAAATTGATTTTAAGACCATTCACAAAGCATAATTTCTATGATTTTTTTATAAATAATCCTCGAGTTTTTTTCTGAAAATTTTCAAAATTTCAATGTCTAATTCTTTATAAAAAGCTACTTATAGCAAAAGTTCCCACTAGTTTTAAGTTGTCCTAACTTCTATAGGGTATATATATGCAATTATCTAGAACCAAAATCTAAAAATTTTAAGTGACATTTCTTATTATGTCTTCTTGATCTTCTCCAAATTTTATGGTCTAAAACATCCACTGAGGAGAAATTAAACCAAAAATCCTAGTTGACTCCTTTGAAATAGAATTCGAGATGAAACACAAATCCTAACTTCAAGAGGACGTCTCTCTGAAAGTATAGTGAATCAAAATCTCAAATTTTAAGTAGATTTGTTTGCTTGATCTCTCCTCAAAATGCTCAAAATTAAACCATTTGAATCATTCCAATTTTTTTTTTTTTTTGTAGAAAAAATGCCAAGATGACTCATCCACTTCATAATTTACATTTTTACCCCACACATTTTCCTTTCAATACTTTCTACCTTGTCATAACCCTTCATGAAAAAGACATGTTATTTCACTAAATAAATAAATAGTTCTCTTTATTTCACTTTTCCAATTGAAAATTAAAATACCATGGGAGAATACCATTAGTTTGAAACCACCATTTCCCTTTTTATTTTGACTTCCTTTTTTCATGAAAACCCCTTTATATATATATCCATTTGGCATCAATAACAACATATTTTTCTACACTTTTGCATTTTGATCCATAACCACAAATTTTTGAATGTGCTAGTGCTCTTGATCCATTATTGGAGCTATTCAATGAACTATTGAGATTACAATAGGATATTTTGGTATAGAATGTCCCAAAAAATATCAACATACAGATGCATGCAACTAAGTTTTTACTTCTACCTTTGTATTATTTCTATTGTCTATATGAAATATTTTTTCAACCTTTCATTGTTATTAATAGCATAGTTATCAACCTATTGCATTTTAGCCCTTTAAAACAAGTTTTCCGTTGTGCCTGAGTGCTTTTTAGGCCATTTTCCATTGGAGTTGTTTAGCCAACTACTAGTACCACAAGATCTTATACATTTTTTCTCCTCTTATTTCTTACACGTAATAATGTTTTCACCAAATTTGATTGTTACCAATATCATAATTCCTATTTCCTTTTAACCCTCAACTAGAAGTTTTCTACTATGATAGTGGTTTTGGTATATTTCCTATTAGAGTTGTTCATCCCAGTAGTGGAATTATAATACTAACAGAACTCTATAAATTAAATAATTGATTAATATTCATGGCCAACAAAATTAAAAAATATATATTATCTAACTTCTCCCATCTAATTTGTTTTGAGTTATTTAAACTAGGGACTTTGCACAAATGGTTTTTCCTGTCCACCTAGAGTGGGTTCTTGATGTCCACATTTTCAATAACAATACTGCTTAAATAGTTATTCAGACCATAAGAATCCAACCATTTCCTTCACTCTAACATTGTATTTTGCAGGCCTTCATCCACATTTTCCAAACCTTGAAAAAAATAGTTCAATATGTGCGATTTGAACACTGTTTGAAAACAGAATCTTAGATAAATTGAAGAAGTTGAGATAGATTCATGTAAATATGAAGTATTTTTCCAATAAATCAAACCATATTTGTAATGTCAATAATTTATAATGCAGACACAACATATACTACATCAATTTTGAAAACAAATATTGCATAACTTTTGAAGCCAAAAAAACTTTGGGAAATTTTTGATTGATATGTGATATTTTTTTTAAATATTAAATTTACATAATTTATTTATTAGTTTTTTAGAAAAATTATATAAGTAAAATATAAAAATGGCATTTTTATAAAAAGAAACTTTTTTGAATGAACAACATAATAATGCAACCTATAATGAAAATGCGCAATATTGTTCACCCATACCGATTTTTTTTATGTATGATATATGAGTAGAACTTAACTTTCAAATTTTGAAACTCTTTAACCCGATTCAAGCAAATTCTGTAACTACAATTTAAACTAGTATTTCATTGACCTACGTTGAGTCCTTTCTAATAACATTTAGTTCCTACCTGTTTGGCTCAAATCCATTGCATTATATTCTCGCAATATAAATGGTCCGAATTGTTATAATTTAAAGAAACTACAAGTGTATCAAAAGCAGGTTTATTGACATTCTCAAATATTTTATACTGAAGTAGGATCAATAAGATGTTTTAAGAGAATATAAAATATTTTACTCTCGAGTCGTTGGTATAAAAACCCATTGTAGGAACATTGAAATATTATATGCCCCAATAACCAATCATTCAATCATTGCTATCCCAAAATATATACAGTGAAAATATAACCGGGACTGCAAACACTTTGTCGCTCTACTTCGTACATCAACAAAAGTATAACTATGGTTTGGAAAACTGCACCAATGAAAAAGGTCCTCCAAAATCAATTCCGTGCTTCTTTGATACCAAATATATGGCTGTAATATTTGAAGCCTTACAACAACCAAAAATACCCTACTTTGGACAAGTGCGCCTGAGAAAAGGTCTTCCAAAAATAATTCTGTAATTTTTTTGGTATAAAGATTGATATGGTTTTGTAATTATATATCTATATATATGTGTGGTTGTATAAACGATATTTGGAGGAAAAACTCAAACGAGTCTTTCTGTTGGATGCAAATGTTGCATTTGGATTGGATGCACGAGGTGAAAGGAGGAGGATTTTTTGTTTGTTTTGTTTCACCGAGAAAGCCAAATGGCATCCTTACTTGAATTATTTCAGTGTTGCAACATCGTTGCATTCCTTTCCAAGATTGATAATATTTGAAAATCCCAAAGACTTTGAATCCAAAGGCTTTCCTATTTCTTGTTCGAAATTGACATGAATGGAAGCAATATTATATCCATTTGCGCATTTTTCGCTGTTTAAAACTTGACCCAACCATGCTTTGAATTGTTGCAATGAACCTAGATTTGGATTTGTAGAGTAAAACTGGCACCATGGAAATGACGATAATGCACAGTTCGAACAAAAATGGGAAGGAGAATCTCTCATTAATGGACCAGAAAGCTGCACTAATCTCTCAATAGTCCTCCCATCCGGTAGTCACACTAGAATCTCTCACTAACCCTCCCTCTCCCTTTTCATTTCAATTTTGTTTTTGGCACGACTATGTCAATTTGAAATAGAATGGGCGGCTATCATTCAGTGCAATTAAAACTGTAGTCGGAGTGGTGTAGTCGGAGTGGTGTACACAGCAGGTATAATCAAGCAGGTCCCTCCAACCATCTTCTGATATGCCATCTGAATGCCCATCCATGTCCATGTATGGGGAAAGGGCCACCATAGCGGCATTAAATGCCATATTCCAGGCTGTTTATGTGTTTATGAATATGTTGATAGTCACCACCTCGACAATGAACTATATTTCTGTGCATCATGCTTTTTCCCTATCTCGAGTTTGTAAATTAACGACGTTGTGATAGCTTCAATAAAGTGTCTAATTAATTGCTAAAGCTAAGAATCTAGTGTGTGCTATCATTGGTGATGATTCTTTACATTTACTGGTCTATGTGTAAGATGAATTCATTTTGCACGTATGTACTCCACGCTATATTGCAATGTAATTGAATAACCCTGTCATCTACTAGTAGCAGTGTAACTCAACTACTAAATATGGTCATTGCACACTACTGCTTGGTAAGATTACATAAGTCATAATTACGACGTAAAATAGTGAAATGCTGGTATAGCTCTCTCACCTACAGCTAGTAATTTTCCTGGGCTACCTCCCTTATGCTAGGATGCTTGGCTTATAATCCCCGCACTCGGATGGGGAGGCGATTACTCCCTTCATTTATTGGATTTTTATATATTTTTTATATAGTTTGAGGAAAATGGATTATTGTGCAAGGTACCTTGAAACGACCACCTTATTGGGCACATGAGAGTGCTCCAAAGAAAGCAGGTTGGGATGGAAAAAAGAAGACTTAATTTCATAGAATAGAGTCAACCACGAGCATGGAAAAAATAGTCTTAATTTCAGAGAATACATTCTTTTACAGCGAACCACCAAGATGGAAAAAACAATCTTTATTTCAGAGAATAATACCTAGAACTTGAGACTCGGAGATAGAGCAGGCCGAGGAGGCAGAGCAAAGAATAATAACTAAAACTGAAACTGAGACTCGGAGACAGAGCACACCGAGGAGGCAGAGTAGACGACGAGGAGGAAAAAAAAGCACACCGAGCACAAAGAGCAGACCCGAGGAATCTTACAAAAATCCTGCAAACGTAGAAAAAATTGAAATTAGGATTAAAAATGGAAAAAAAAAAGCATAAAGAAAAGAAAAAAATACCAATTGCAAATCATTGGATGATCTCACCTTTACCTTCACTTGCTCCCCTACTAGTCCTTGCTGGTTCAAGATTAGTGCAACGAAAAAAAACACACAACACTCACCCCTCAGCGAAAAACACTCAACCCTTGACGAAAAACACACAACCCTCATCCCTCAATGAAAAACAACGAAAAAAACACATCGCTCAGTGAAAAGCACACAGCCCTCTACAACGGCCACTGCCAACACCAACGGTAATGCAACAATGCAACGCAACACTCGTAAAAAACTTCTTGTAGTTTGGGGGCCGCTATATTTATAACCAAAAGTTTGGCCGAAATTTTATTGCTAGTTTTCCTATCTCCGATCAAAGATCTAGTTACTCGTGCCATCAATGTTAGCGACATAAATATTTCGAATGAATTAATTTCACAAGTTTGTCCAAAATTTTAAAAAGTTCGATTGAACTTCCTAGAAGTTCGGCTGAACTATTGAGAGAGTGAAATTATTTTCGGAGGCGATTCTCACGAATGTGTAACCGAGCGTAACATTTTTACCCTGCGACATTCTTCCATAGGAAGTCGACCAACATCCTTGAACCCCATGAGCCATGAATGGCCATGCCTAATCTCCATTCGCAAGAGAAAAACAAAATCCCAAATGGCGGCATGGAGACTCCTTGACAGAGAACGATAGCTACAATCAACATGGCTGCTAACCATTACTATAGCCTTAGTTACAAAGAGAAATCCTTTGCGTGACCCATGTAGGTGATGGATCTATATTTTCCCAACACGCTGCCGAATTACTCTGTCATGAATTGAAATGAAACAGGATGATAAAACTATAATAGAAACCCATTATGATACTCAACTTATGTACTTGTCAATTCAGTTGCAAATGGTTAGGAGCGTGAGGGTATCAATGTAGTGGTACACCAGGTTTGAGTATGATGAATGTGTGCCTAGTTGGTGTTTGGAAGCTTTTAGAGTAGCCATGTCAAAGGATTACCTTGTATGATCACCCATGGTGGGGGTAATTCGCATAAAAATATATCAATATTATTTATTTTTTCGCATATCAAAAGATCACATATTTGTTATTTCATTGAAATCAAAGTATACATATTACTTGTTCAAATACATATTTCTAGACATGTTTTCTGAATTAGAACAAAAATAGTATAACAAAATAATAGACAAGATCCCAACGATTACAAAGGGTTGAAATAAGAAAAATGTTGCATGCATTCGCCTTGAGGACATCACGGACTTTTCCTATTATCACTAAATGTCTAACAGATTGAGGTAATGCTTCCTTTGATTATCTGTTCACATCAACATTTTGTTCCCTTTGCATATGTGCTACCTTTAGTGTCTCAAAAAATTCCTCAAGTTGGTAAATTCATTGTTTCCAAGGATTTAGGGCCAAATTATGTAATGTGTCAATCCCTAAGAACCAATAAAAAACCACACAAGAATCACCAAATATTTAAAGGCACTTCACATGCCTAAATATTGTGAAATGAAGGACTAGCCAAAGCTCAATTAATTATGCATGATTATTGGATCTTGGTCCTAGCTTCGAGCTAGGAAGGAAAGAATGATGATTATTTAAGTGAAATGCTACTGTTACTCCCAAAAGTCCCTAACATTACTCTTAGCTCTATAAAGAAAAGCCCAAGCCTTGGAAGTATCAATCATGGGCCCAATAAGAATCATATTCTTCTTCTTTATCCATTCTAAGCTAAGTTTCTTCATTGTTATTCTTGATTTCTGCACCACATGCCAAATATTTGGAACCTATTATCGAAAATGGTTCTATTATGAAACATTTGAAACATTATCTTTATTATGAAACAATTGGTTCTATTATTATGTCAATAGGTATGTCTATTCTAGAATTGAGTTTTAGAATTTTAATTTAATTATCAATAATTAATAGGTAGATAGTAGGGATGTAATATTCTAGAATATTCTAGAATATTTTTAGTATTATACACAAATAAAAAACTAAAATTTATTTTCAAAGTAGTTATGCTTTTTATTTTATTTTAATTAAATTAGTTAATTAAAAAAATGTCATATAACCAAGTATCATATCAAAAAAATTATGGTTTTTTAGCAATGGTATGGATAACCCATAGTATTGGCCCATAATATTATAATTAAATCTATTTTATTAAAAAAGTGAAATAATTCTCCATGATTACAATCTTGAATAAAATATTACAATGACATATTCCAAACACCGGTTGACTGATTGAGCTGGGCTGAAATTTCCTAGGTAAAAAGGTGACAGATCTTTGTGAGCCCAACCTATAAAACAAAAAGGTTTGACACCTTCATATCGGCCAAGTTCAATGTCTGCAAAACTTGCGGATATTTGTCAATCGCCAATTAAAACAAGCCAAATCACTGCCTCCCTGACCATGTGACAATGTAGATAATCACTACCTTGTATTTGCATAGACCTATTCCTATGTGACTATGTTGATAGTGATCACCTCGACAATGACCTAATTCTGTGCATCGTGCCTTTCCAGGGTTTCCAAATATTTATAAATTGTGTCTCCGAGGTTTCCCATCAACTCCAATTCCAATACCTACTACGAATCTGGAATATTCATCAGCTGCCATGGACGCTATTCTCAAGCAATTTGAAAGACTTCAGAGACCAATCGATCTTGTGCAGACGCTACATGAAACCCAAGTGAAGCAAGTCCCTGCACGCTACATCCTTCCTTCGGAACAGAGACCATCTCGTCCTCTTGAAGTTCAGCAGGCTCTTCCCGTCATTGATCTAGCAGGCCTGCAAGACACCGATCAACGCTTCAAGATTGTTAGTCAAATAGCCCAAGCATCTCAGGAATGGGGTTTCTTCCAGGTTTGATTGCCATCACAGTTTTTGCTTTCTTTCTCTTTTCTGTGTTGATTATCCAACCAACTTCCCAATCGTTTGGGATTCTGATTTCATGTTTGTTTTGAAGATAATAAATCATGGCATACCTCTGTTATTGCTAGAGACCGTGAAACGGGTTTCACAGGAGTTCTTTGATCTTTCTGTTGAAGAGAAACGGGAACAGTGCCCTATGAGGCCTGGTCATCAAATGCTTGAAGGCTATGGCCGCTTCTTTGACCTCTCTGATGAGACGGTCCTCGATTGGGTTGATGCTCTTGTTCATTATATTTCTCCAGAGTGGGCCAAAGCACTTGAGCACTGGCCCAAAAACCCCTCCACATACAGGTACAACTCTATACACACTCTGTGAAACCTTCATAATGAACTTGCATCCATTTTGATACATTTCTGTGTGCACTATAAAGAGAAACATATGAAAAATATGGCGAAGAGGTAATGGGGCTTATGGAGAAATTGATGGGTCTTCTTTCCGAGGGTTTGGGGCTGGACCCAAAGTATATACAAACCCTCAATAAGGAACCCCTGCTTGAAGTCAGAATCAATTATTACCCTCCTTGCCCTCAGCCACATATGGTGAATGGGTTTAAACCCCATTCAGATGGGGATATTCTCACTGTTCTGCTCGATGATGGGGTGGAGGGTCTCCAGGTCCGGAAAGATGAGGGCTGGTTCACTGTGCCCTCTGTTCCTGGAGCTCTTATTGTCAACATCGGGGATTTGTTACAGGTCAGTGAAATTCTTTTAACTCTTATTTATTTATTTATTTGGACTAGGTGTTTTGGTTAATAGCAGAGTTTTTGTAAAATGATATGGGGATTGTGTAATGGCAGATAGTAAGCAATGGGAAATACAAGAGTGCCGAGCATCGGGCAGTATCGAATACAAAGCAGAGTCGCATGTCGATGGTTATATTTTTGAGTCCACAAGAGGATGTGTTGATTGATACTGCTCCCGAACTGATCGATGAAGCTCATCCCAGCCTGTACAACGCCGTTATCGCTGGGGAGTATGCACTTCAGTATATGAGCAAGGATTTTCGTGGAAAAGACGCTATACATGCTTTACGTAAAGAATAGGCGCAGGAACTCAATGTCTAATCTTTCAATTGCATTTCTATGTTGAGAACTATTCTAAGTATTTGAGTGGAAACTCTACGCATTTCTATAAGATGTCTATCTAGAGAACTATTCTAAGTATTAGAGAACTATTCTAAGTATTTGAGTGGAAACTCTACCTATAAGATAGCTGTCTATCTGGAGAACTATTCTAAGTATTTGAGTGAAAACTCTACCTATAAGATAGCTGTCTATCTAGAGAACTATTCTAAGTAT
This sequence comes from Pinus albicaulis, assembly GCA_034641835.2. Classification (NCBI taxonomy): domain Eukaryota; kingdom Viridiplantae; phylum Streptophyta; class Pinopsida; order Pinales; family Pinaceae; genus Pinus; species Pinus albicaulis. The sequence continues at coordinate 1,371,618,564 of CM076581.1, forward strand.
TTGAGTGGAAACTCTACCTATAAGATAGCTAGCTGTTTTAGAGTGGAAGATCTAATTTGCTATGTATATGTGTTTAAGATCTAATTTGGAAGTATATTATATATATTATATTTTTGTTTTAGAGTGGAAGATCGAATTTGCTATGTATATGTGTTTAACTTCATTGCATGTTTTGATAAATATTTTTCCTATTAATCACATAATTGTTTAGGTGTTTTGAGTGGAAGAACTAATGTGGAAGTATATTATATTTTTGTGTTAGTTCATTGCAGTGGTTTTGTTTATTTTTGGATAAATTGATATTTATTATTTTTATTATAAATTATATTTATTTAAAAATAAATAAGTGAATGGTTTTAAAAATAGTAATAAGATAATATTTTTTTAAAACAATTTTTATAATTTGAAAAGATGTAATTATTAATTTTTTTTTTTTTATCAGATATTAATAATTAGTATATGAAAAATGAAAATATTAAGTAATATAAATTTAGTTTGATGTTAGATTTTATTAAGGAAAATTCTAAAAATCTAATGCATTTATGATGTTTAAATTTTTTTAGATTAAAATAGATTTATGTTAATTTATTTTATATAATTAATTTTTTTTTTTTTTTAATCTATTTGATATTAAAAGTCAAAATCAATTCTCTCTCATTATATATTTTTTAATTAATGTTATTAGCTTATATATGCATGTATAAATAGACACCACACACTCTCTCAATTGCTAGGGCACACAACACCAATTACAAAGGACCACTAAACATAAATAAAGTAAAAATACAAATGTGGGATGGCATGCCCCTATGGATACCAATTTGTTATACATTGGATTATAAATGTCTCGACAACTTTATTAACTATTTTAAACAAAATTCATACTACTTCATAATACTTATTACTCGAAGATAAGTTCCATGATAGAATTTATCCATTTTGCATTGTGCTCAATGTGAGATATTGTTTTTCATTAACTTTAACATCACTAAAACTTTGTCAAGTCTTGCACATTTTAATACTACCTTAAAGTATCTTTAACAAATTCCGATAACGTTGCTACCTTTTAAACTTTTATTCATCATGTACCTTACCTTCTTCTAGGTGATCTGCAATAATTGGTTTTGGCATTTCATCTTCTATTGTGTTTCTGCATTTATTAAACCATTCAATTTCCCTTTTGGTAATCAATCATGTCTATTTAGTCAACATGTATCCATTGTCAAATACCACATAGAAATCCCCTCACTCATATGATCTAGCTAACACAATATTGCTAAGTGTTGAGAAATGCAGCAAAAAATTCTGAATTTGGTTTTGCTTTGATTAAATTGAGAAACAAACGAATTTCCACATTGACAGACAACTTGGATGATGTTAACTTATCTGACATGGCTTGTGCCACCCAGTTTACTTAGTAAATTCAAGTTGGAGGAGTTACAATTCAGTTAAGCATGTGTGCTTGCTAATTTTAGCTATCAAGGTCAATTATCTAAGGTTGTTTTCAGTTAAACTAATTCCAACTATTGGAGGAACTAGTCGAGGGTCAAGTTGTGTATTGGGACTTCAATCAAGATCAGCGATCATCCATTTAACTAATCAATCAACCCATAATAGATAGTGCATGCAGACAATTCAAGTTCCCTAGGCTCAGTGAAGATTCCAAGCTAGTGTAACATCAATTGTAGACTAGTCTTGAGTGTACAAGTGTTGCATGTAGTCAAAGGATCAACCTAAAGGAATTACACAATCAATTTGAGCAATTTCCTAAATAATAGGGGCCTAATTACTCAAGGATCAACGCAAGGAAACAAGAGCTCAAGAAGAGGCATAAATTGACTAAGTTTGGGCCAGAGCCTTTCAATGAGCAGAGAGATAGTTTATGCACCTGCAGGTTGTGCTCCACTGAGCAAATAAATTGTAATACGTCTCTATTATTTTAATTTAATGCAAGCAAGAATTATGTTTTTTAGTAGTTTTCGTTCCCTCGGGAAAATACATGTTGCATGTGTGTGATTTCTTATTTCATGTATGAGATTTTTGTTCTAGATTGTCAATTACTTTCCCCAGAGCAGTAGAGTAGGTTTGTGTCTTGTGACTTTGATTAAAAATTCATGAAAAACTGCAAATATACATTGTAATTTCTACATGGTACCAGAGAAGAATTCACACTAGAGCAGAAATTTCAAAGTTGTTTCTCAGGAAGGTCAAATTTGGAGATCATTTTTGTAAGATTTCTTTAGAGCTTAGAACGTGGATTTCAATGGACTATGGTTAGAGTATGCCTTGGAAGGAACCTCTAATTTTTTTGCATAGAAGGATCACATGGAGGTGGTATTGGATGAAAATGGATTGCTAGAATACATTAAGACATATGTTGGACAACTACTAGAATATGATCCCCAAAACTATGATCAGTGGATGAAAGATGTAGCCAAGGCGAGGAGAATAATCCTGGAGGGAGTACGGGATCACTTTGTCCCAAATCTCTGCGAAAAATAAAACTACATTCGCAATGTGGAAAGAAATGACATAATTGTTTGAGAATAATAGTGACCATTGGAAGCTGGTGCTCAAGGATAAACTTTGAAGTATCAAGATGCAAAATAATGACACAATTCCGCAATATCTGAGCCGGTTCACACAATGTTGTGATGAACTTGGCGGGGTTGGTTTTAATTTCCCTAAAGAATACTTGGTAAGTCTATACCTTCTGGGCCTTCCTAAGAGTTGGCATAGCTATCAAGATTCGATGAATGGGAGGGAGAAACTACCAAATTGGGAGCACTTATGGTCTGATTTGGTACAGGAGAAAATAAAGCATAATACTAGATATGGGACTTCATCCAAGGGCAAGAATGAAGAAAACGTTGCATTCGGTGGAAAATAAAAGAAGGGAAAAGGGAAGAGATCCCAATCCAAACTAGAATCGAGTCAAGGGGGTAAGAAGAAATATTTGTCAAAAATTAAATGCTTCCATTGTCATGAATTCAGGAACTATGCCACAAAGTTTCCACACAAGAAGGAAAGCAAGAAGATCTTATGAGGAGGAGCAGTTGAAGCCTTAGATTCATAGTTCGATCTTGACTTTACCCTCATTGCATGCATTTCCAAGTTAGTGATGGGAAGCGTGTGGTATTTGGACTTAGGTGCATCGTTCCACATGACAAGGTGTAGAGACTTTTTTAGATACCTGGAAGAAAATGATTTGTTGATTCACATAAAGATGGGGGATGATGGAAGGTATAATGCGACCGGGGTTGGTATAGTCACCTTTCATAGGGAGTGGAGATCCCCCCTCAGACTCAAGGATGTCATGTTCGTTATGGGCCTAAAGAAAAACCTTATCTTTGTTGCAGTTTTGGAAAATCGTGGTTATGATGTGATCTTAAGAAAATGAAAGGAATTATCAATACACATAGCCATGGGATAGGTGAAGAAGTTCTGGGTTTTAGTGAAGAACATGTATAAGCTATATGTGGAGAATTGTGTTGCATTAAGCAGAAAGGTGGAGAAGGTGTAGAGTCATGATGTTGATTAAATTTGGCATAAAAGACTTGGCCATTTGCATCATGGTGCCCTGAAGATTATGCAATAGATAACCATAAGCCTCCCAAAAGGAGCACTTGAGCAGCATGATGTATGCAAAGAATGTACTTTAGGTCAGTACACAAAATACACATTACATGATTGAGACAATAAAGAACATGCAATCCTAGAAAGGATCCAATCTAATGTCTGTGGACCTTCTCAATAACCTCCACTACCAAGCACAAATATTTTGTCATTTTTATTGATGACTTCTCACAAAATTGCTGCATCTTCTTCATGTGGAAGAAGGAGGAGAAATTTCCCAAGTTTGTAGAGTTCAAGGCACTAGTTGAGAAAGAAACCGACAAGAAGGTGAAGGCTGTCAAGAGAAATAATGGTAGTGATTATGTGTCAAATGTAGAAATTAATTTTATATTCAATATTACTCATGTAATATTCTAAAACATAAGACTCAAATCTACTCTCCTCATATGTGGAAAACAATTCACTATTGAGAGCACAGATAAAAAACATGCGACATGAATCAATACACATACATGAGGATATATCTAGGGGAAAAAAACTGCTCAAAACCCCTTCCTATCTATATTGCATTAATAAAAAAATAGAGAAGAAATATAATGCTTTCTCAACCTCGAGCAACCCTTGCACAAGTATAATTTATCTCAACACCTCACAAGATGACTCTAGCCAACACTTAACCAATTTTTCTTCCTTCCAAGATCTTATTTCCTTGTGTTGTTCGTCAAGGAATTATCCCCTTTTATTTAGGAAATACCTCAATTTGGATTGCGTAATTCCTATTGGACCAATCTCTGATTGCATGCACCACCTGTACAATTTGGAATAATTTACAATTGATAGTACAATTCCCTTGAACTCCAATCTCAACTGGGTAACTCAAATTATATGCATGCATGAGTTATTTTAGGCTAATTGATCAGTTAAATGGTAAAAATTGAAGTTGCACCCCACCGCTAGAACTTCCACTAGTTCCTCTAATAGTTGGAACTAATTTAACTCACCATAACTCAATTTAACTGAATTAAATTATTAGAACTGAAATTAAATCAACCTAGGCTCCTAAAATTTAGGAATCCCTGCACACAACTCAAGTTCATTCCCCCAAACTCAAATTAACTAATCTAACTGAGTGATAACAAATATATCACCTCAGTTAAATCATTGAAGTTTTCTGTTGATGTGGAATTTCGAATTTTCCCAATTTAATTAAGGCAAAATTTGGGAAATTATTGCTGCATTTTTTAATACTACCTCTCAGTAAGAAACGGGTTATCAACCACCCCTCTCATGCACCTATAGAATGTACTGCATGAAACACCTATCATTGTTGTTGCTTCCACTATAACATCTGCAGTTGAGAAGTATCCAAAAGAACAAAACAAATAAAAAAAATTGAATCAACTCTGTTTGCAACTATCTACACAAAAATTGTTTTGTTTCTAACTCTACTATCAAGCCTCTTTCTCTGCTGTCAATACTCCTCTTCACTCCTCAGTACATGATTGACACTGATCCTCCTATTACTAAATATTGTGGGCGCTCACAGAAAGATAATGATCCATGAGGAGAACGCCTCAATGGACCCATCCCAAATTTATGCAACTCTTGTACTAAGGTTATACATCACCCCACCTTACACCTATAGGTATAATTTCATGCACGGAAAAATATCACTACTCATACTATTGTTGCTACTTCTGTACAGATGCTACAACTATAGAAATAATGAGTTTGATCTCTTGAGATCCTGAAATACTATCTTCCATAGGGTCTCTCCCTCTAAAAGTAGACTCCCTCTGAGTCTTGATCTCCCTATGGAACTATCATTGCTCCTCAATCTACTAATATCAATGATCATAACTCCTTTTTGAGTCACTAAACATTGATCTTCCCAGTAGCAGTCTTCTAGATCCATTAAGAAGTTTGCACATAGGGTATTCTAGATTTACCTTGAACTAGGGCTCCATCAATATTCCTCCTAAAAATTCGTTACTTATTCAATGATCACTGTACATGAGGACTTCAAGGACTGGTTCTACTATGAAGCCTACTCTGATACCATATAGAAGTTAATTGTAGATTCAATACTACTCATGTAATGTTCTAAAACATAAGACTCAAATATACTCTACTAATCTACAAATAGTAATTCACAATTGAGAGGATATATCAAAAACATGCAATATGAATCAATACATATGAATGAGGATATATCTAAGGGAAATAAACTTTTCAAAACCCCTTGCTATTTGTATTGCATTAACCATAAAATAGAGAAGGAATACAATGCGTTCTCAAGCCTTAGCAACCTATGCACAAGTATAATATATCTCATTGCCTCATAAGCTACTTTGGCCAACACTTGGCAAATTCTGCTATCTTCCAAGATCTTATTTCCATGTGCCTTTCCTCAAGGAATTAGCCCCTATTATTAGAAAATTCATCAATATGGATTGCGCAATTCCTTTTGGGCCAATCTCTGACTCCATGCACCACCTGTACAACTTGGATTAGTTTACAAACGATAGTACACTTCTCTTGAACTCCAATCTCAAATGGGTAACTCAAATTCTATTCATGCATGAGTTAATTTAGGTTGATTGATCATTTAACTGGTTAAACACTAAATTTAAACCCCACTGCTAGACCTTCCACTAGTTCCTCCAATAGTTGGAACTAGTTTAACTGACCATAACTCAATTTAACTGAATTAAATCATTACAACTTAAATTAACTAAACCTAGGGTCCTAAAATTTAGGAATCATTGTACGCAACTCAAGTTCATTCTCCCCACCATGAATTAACTAAGATAAATGAGTGATAAAAGCTATATCACCTCATTTAACTCATTCAAGTTGTATGTTGATGTGGAATTTTGAATTTTCCCAATTTAACTAAGGAAAAATTAAAATTGAGATTTTATTTTTGCATTTTTCAACATTGAATGAATTTAAAAAATTTTGTTCAAAAAACGGAATTCGACGAGAGTTGTAAACACCCCATAACCCATAGTAGAACATGGTGGTTGAGAGAAAGAAGTGTAGAATTGTGGGAGCAAGTACTGTGTTGTTACATGACCAAGGCCTACCTCTGCACTTTCGGGTCGAGGCATGCAACACAAGAGTTTATTTATAAAAACAAAGTCCTTATCGGATTCTAGGCATGATTACACTAGAGGAGGCTTTCTTGGGGAGGAGGCCAAATGTGTCGTGCTTCAAGATTTTTGGAGCCTTTGTCTACTTTGATTTCTCCAAATAATAAAGGAAGAAGCTAGAGCCGACAACAAAATCGGTGGTATTTTTGGAGTACACAGAAACTCCCCACAACTACCGTGTAAACTTTACATCCTTTAGAGTGAAATTTGTGCGAAGGGATGTAAAATTTAATGAGGAGAAAGAGATGCGGTGCTATCTTGAGATAGAGCTTTAGATCCCACTAGAAGAGGATATTTTACCTCCAAAGTAGGAACCTAAAGAAGTTGTGGAGAAACTAAAAATTGAGGATAAGAGAGTGGAGACAACCACTCAAGAAGAACCATCTAGAGAAGGAAGAAAAAGGACCAAGGAAGCTGAGATAATTGTGCATGATGCGAGGGAGAATCTGGGTGCTCCTTCAAATGTGCACAGGAACACTTTGTCACCTGATTGATACACTAACTACATGGCTCTAATGACAGAGCTTGTAGATATTGATCCATCATTTTTCAAGGAGGAAGTAGAGAAACATATATGGCTTGATGAAATGGTGGAGGAATATGAAACCATTGTAAAGAAAAATGTTTCAGAAGTGGTCCCAAGACCAAAAAATAAATTAGTAGTGAGTTTGTGATGCATCTTCAGGGTAAATTAGGAAACAGATAGAAACATCGAGAAGTACAAGGGTAGATTTGTGTCCAAGGGGTACTCTCAAGTTGAAGGGATTGACTATGATGAGACCTTTTCTCCTGTAGCAAGGTACTCATCCATTAGGTCAATTCTTTCTTTGGCTACATTGATGGGGTGGAATCTCCACTAGATGGACATAAAAACAACATTCCTTGATGGAGTTATTGAGGAAGAGGTATATATGGAGTAACCAGAAGGCTTTGAGACTTTTTATCGGGAGTCACATGTGTGCAGACTCAAGTGAGTGTTGTATGATATCAATCAGGCACCCCATGCTTAGTACACCAGGATCGATATCTATCTCACCAGTTTGGGCTTCATCAAAAGTGAAGCGGATGCAAACCTCTATCACATTTTGGTGGAAGTTAAATTTTTTATTACTGTATTATATGTTGATGACTTGATTTTAATTTTGATGAACAACTTATCAGATATTGCAAGGAGGACCTTGCAAGAGAATTTTAAATGAAAGTCATGGGTCTCATCCACTACTTCGTCAACCTGGAAGTATGGCATGGCAACGAGGAACTATTTTATCTCAAGACAAGTATGAAAATGATATACTACAAATATTTCACATGGAGAGTTGAAAACCCATGGAGACACCTCTAGTGACCAACTGGAGGAAGCAGGATAACACTTTAGGTGAAGAAGTGCATGCTACCATTTATCACCAACTAGCGGGATTAGTAATTTATCTAGTGAACACAGTGCTAGATATGTGCTATGCAATCAACCAAATGAGCCAAGCCATGGTTCGACCAACCAAATTATATTGGAGGGAAACTAAGCATATTTTACGCTACCTCATAGGCACTACCTAGTTTGGACTATAGTATAGATAGACAGAGGGAGTGAAGCTGCATGGCTTCACATATGCAGATAGGGTGGGGAGTCCATCCGAATGAAAGAGTAAATTAGGTGGAATTGTCAGTTTTGGGTCCAGAGCGATTTCCTGGAGCAACAAGAAGAAAATATTTGTGGCACTTAGCTTGACAAAAGAAAAATGCATGGTTGTAGGTCAAGAAACATTTGAGGTGATCTTGATGAGAAAGATACATGTTGGATTGTCTGGTTAGATGATGGATCTAAATGTGATCTACTGTGATAATCATAGTTGCATCAAGCACTCCAAGAATCTTGTTTTTCATGATCGATCCAAGCATATAAATATCCAATATCACAATTTATGAGAGTGTGTGCAAAGGAAAATAATGTTGTTGCAGTACATTCCGATAAAGGAACAAGATTCTGACATTTTGAGAAATGCCTTGTTAAAAGGGGAGTTCGAGTTCTAAAGGTGCAGGATAGGGGTGGTTGAGAATCCCTTTCTTACTGAGAGGGATTATTGAAAAATGTAGGAAGAAATTCTCAATTTTATTTTGCCTTGATTAAATTGAGAAAAAATCAAATTTTCACATCAACAAAAAACTTAGATGATGTTAACTTGTGTGACATGGATTTTTTCACCGAGTTTACTCAGTAATTTTGAGTTGGAGGAGTTAGAGTTCACTTAAGCATGTGTGATTGCTAATTTGTAGCAATCAAGGTCAGTTATCCAAGGTTTTTTTGAGTTAAACTAGTTTCAAATGTTGGAGGAACTAGTGGAGGGTCAAGTTGTGCAGTGGGACTTAATTCAAAATCAATGATCATCTGGTTAACTAATCAATCAAGACAAAATAGCTAGTGCATGCAGAGAATTCGAGTTCCCCAGGCTTGGTGGAGATTCCAAGGCAATGTAACAATTATTGTAGACTAGTATTGAGTGTACAAGTGTTGCATGCAGTCCAAGGATCAACCTAAAGAAATTGCGCAATCAATTTGAGGAATTTCCTAAATAATAGGGGCCTAATTCCTCAAGGAAAAACACAAGGAAATAGGAGCTCAACCATAGGCATAAATTGATTAAGTCTAGGTCAACGCCTTTCAAGGAGCAAATAGATAGGTTATGCACTTGCAGGTTGTGCTCAGTTGAGAAAAGAAATTGTAATACATCTATATTCTTTTGATTTAATGAAAGAAGGAATTTGGGGTTTTAGCAATTTTCTTTCCTCGGGATAAATACTTTTTGCATGTGTGTGATTTCTTATTTCATGTCTAAAATTTTTGTTCTAGATTTTGAATTGCTTTACATAGAGTAGTAGAGTAGTTTTCTGTCTTGTCAGTTGATTAAAACTTCATGAGAAGTTGAAAATATACATCATAATTTCTACACTAAGAATATTCCATAATAATATTTCAATCCAAATTATTTATCTAATATTTATCATTGGCTTCAACATATACACAATAGTTAACAATAATTTAGTCGATACACAAATGAAATTTGTCTTTGATCTTATTTTAGTTGGTTATTTTCTATCAATCTATGGACTTGGTTCAATAAATTTCTTTAGTGAGTCCCACCTTGATTTCTCTAGTACTCTTCTAATCAATCCAATTTAATTTTAGCTACCCTAATCATGTAAGTGACCTACAAAATTTGTGAAAATACATATATATGTATAAATATTTTTCCAATGAAATGACTTTCTCTTTTAACATACCTTGCCACTATGTACCATGTGATTTACCTTTTTCAAATCTTCTTCACATCTACCTCCAAATATCATCTAGTTCTAAGATCAACTTTCACTCTTCATTGGTTAAAGGGATCTTTGTTTGAGTAACCACCTCATTGCCCAATTTATTTTTAAGCAAGAGTAGTGAAAGATTAAATGAGCCTTTTATTGTTAGGAATGTATGGTGCATAACAAATATCACCCAATTTTTCTCATACCCTATAGGCCCATAAAACGTGGGTTGAAGCTTGTTTTTGCCTATGATAGTTGAAGATTTTTTTGTAGAATTGTAATTGGATTTCAATATTATGAACTCTTATTGTAATGTGTATATATCGAATTATAACATTATTCTAAACATTTATTTGTGTATGTAAATATATATCAATATGACATGATAAATATATCACGATTAAAAGAAAGAAACTAGAATATAAGCATTGTCATGGCATTCAAGAATTATATATTTTCATATTTAGTTAAAGAAAAGTATGATAAGGATGTCTATCATCACCACTGATGTTAACAGATAATAACTACAAATTAAAACAAATAAATATAGCTTCCTATCAACTTTTACACCTTATCTATATATAACATAACTACCTTCATGCAAAAATATTCACAAAACCCACATCTTGGTCCATACAAAGACAATAATTTACCTTCATAGTTTTAACTAAAGTGATATATAAATAATATTATCTACTAATGATATCATATAAGTCATTAAAAATGACAAGAATGGAGGTTCTTATTTCAAATAAAGTCTCATTAATTAGCATAATTGTTTCTCTCTTTTTGTTATGATACCTTTGTTCTCATGACTTGATTGTTGTAAACCCATTCTTAGTTTTTCTTTTCTCTTATGAATATTTCCTTTAGTGACAACACCAAAATGATGCTATTAAGAATCAATAGTAAAAACTAAATATGCTAAAAAACTGCACATTTCACTACCACTATATTGCAAAATCTATATCTAGTGATTGTACTGTCAATATCTATCCCTCTCCAACATCATGCCTTTGAAAGGTTACATCTCTAAGCTTGTTACATACAGGTTGAACATGAACATCCTCAATGGTGTGGACATTTCCCTTTGAGTATGATTCCATGACATAATGTGTGGGTTTTATATTCACATTGACGCTTATGTAGTGTACTATGATTCCCAAAATTTATTTCTTAAGGACTAAATATAAAAAAAGGGCTTATATAGGTAATTTAAAAAAAAAATCCAAATAAGTTATACTTGGATCCCAATATCATTCCTCTCCCTTGCCAATCCCTTTCCTTTGTATACACACACACACACACACACACACAGAGGGAAAACAAAATAGAATTCCCTCTTCCCTTGAATAACCAAATAGAGGGTGGATTAACCGCCAATGATACTAATAGTTGGTAACCCAATAGGATTCAATTGGACATGGATCTAAAATAGGTTAGAGCTAAGGACCTCATGATGAACTCAAACTTGAAACAACGCATTTAAACTCATTAGGCTAACCCACTAATCAATTTTTTTTTTTTTTAAATTCTAAGAATACTTTATGGGATTCCCTCCCTCTTCCTCATAAATATTTAGATGGGGGACAATGTTAACCTCTGACTACATTAACCTCGAGCGATTTGAAATAATTTGAACCTGTGACCTAGTGTATCCACATCAAGAACACCCCTTTTGTGAAATAGTTCAACCAATTCATTTTTCCCATAATTTTACCATAATGAATTATATGATTGGAATTTCTTTCTTTATTTTTTTACATCTCAATTGTCTCTTTAACTATAGGTTTATTAATTTAGGTTTCCCTCTAGGTAAGTTTGGAATACCATCAAGTAAGAAATGCCATAGATAAATAGGAGGCGACCACTTTTCTTCCCAATTTGACACGTTCTATTGCAAATTTGGTGCTCCATCAACAAGTTGGAATTTGAAGTATTAGAATCATCTAATAACAATTGTATTGTAGTTAAAATTCATTAATTGTGGATCTACATAAATCTTGAAGTTGAATATTTCACCAATTATATGTGGGACAAAGCCTAATTTGGTACTCATATTTTCTATAAATGACCATCATCTCAGGTAGTGAAAATATGTCTTTCCTCTTCAACTAATTTGATACCCTACCACAAGTTCCATGTATACCTTCATGTGCATGTCCCATTAGCAGGAAACCAACACTAAAATTTTAAAAAACACTCCTTTAGGCCAAGTCTTCTTCTTCTTCTATCCTAGCCATTGAAATTCACTCTATATTTCCAACCTTAAACTTAGAAAATATTAGAAAGCTCATTTGAAATTGATACCTTTGAGGTTTTCACAATTATAAAAAATTATCTTTTACTTGCAAGCTCCTCCAAGCCTAGGTGACCAAAATGCCCACTATCCCAACTTCAACTATTCCTACTGGTGCCTCTAACCCCTTCATGACATGTTTCCTAATTTTCCAATGTCCAATGGTGTTGTGACCAAAGTGCCACATGTTCCCAATAAGTGCTTCTACTATGTCCACCTACATGGAGTGCTTGAGATTGCACCCAATTGTGCCCATTGTAGCAAACTATGTCTAACTGTATCCAATGGATGTGTGCTGAGTGGATGTACATCCAATGAGTGCATACCATGATCATGATTGTGGAGACTTGTACCTGGTTGTAGCTTAAAAATGACCTTAAATGTTTTTGATCTATGGGATATTTTTGATATGGTTATGTACGTTAAAGGGTGAATTTTAAAGGTCTTGTTAGGAGAAAATATCAGAATACAACTTAAATTATCCTTTTTTGGTATCGAATTATTTGTGGTTTTCCTCATTTGATATGAAAAATTCATCATCATAGATTAAAGAAATTAGCTCCATTGTACAAATTGAATAAGGATACTTTCTGTGTCATATTATTTGAGGTTTGGTATTAATAGGGGGTAGTTAACAGAGGTTGGAAACTACATATTCCTCCTTTCTAGCATCACTATGCCCACCCAAAGAGAATTCCCTACAATAAACACATTCTTTCCTTCACACTTTGTCAAACATTGTTCATAAATGATTGGTGGTGTGCATTCGATTTATCAAGATTTGAATATCTAATTTTAGGTATATAGAAAAGAAACATAAAGGTCCACCATGTTTTTACATGGCTAAAGGTTACCTCCCTTCCTACAAAATTATATGGATGCAACTTGTATTCCTTATCACTTCAAAAATTTAAAGGGAAATTCCTTATGTAGATAGCATTGTTTATAAGGGTAGATAATTTTCACTTGAAAGCTCATGAATATTCGTAAACAATGAAAACTTTTATATGTTAATGGGCCTATGAAAATGGTGTTAATTGGTGTATATGAATCAAAATTACTAATGTGATTGTGATGATTAATAATCAGTAAGGTGAAGTTCATTCTCGTTATTTTAGTTGATTTATTCTCATTAAGAATATTGTTATGGATTTATTCAAACACTTGGATTTTTTGCTCTCTCTCTCTCTCTCCATTTTAATTCATTTATGTTGTTTAAGAACATTTCTATGGATTTATTCAAACACTTTATTTTACTATTTCTCTCTCTCTGTCCCTCTCTCTCTCTCTCTCCCTATCCATTGCACAGTAATTTGTCACCATGCTCATTTTCCTGTCCCTAGTCCTGAAATTACCCATGAGAGATATTGTGCAATGTTTCCACCATGAAGAAATATGCTAAGACATTCTTTGAAGATTCAAAGAAAACTGCCTTGGAAGATTTCTAAAGAAACTTGGTCAAAATCCTATTTTCCTGGGTCAACGCATTTCCTAGCGTCATGCTCGCATTGATGTCATATTGAAATTTATGGCTTATTGCTACCAACACCCTTGTTTCTTGGAAAACCACACTGATCACTTTTTGGTAATGTTTCCTCAAATGGAGGAGAAGCTTCGACCTCTAGAAGTTCCAGGGCATGCGATTTGGTTTTTAAATGATGGTGATAGAGATGAGCTCTTTGATTTTAGAGCTTAGATCTCATCCATGGGGGTTTTTCTCTTAGAAAGTGGGGCTTCCTCCTCCTTTCATGGGTTCCTAAGCTCTTCTCCCTTCCTATAAATTCATTCCCCTCTATCTAATCAATTTAGTCTCATTGGTCATTGTCAGGCTAGTATGAACTATCGTTCCCTTTGCATCCTCGCAATGTGATATCTCCTAAGTGTTTGGGAGAAAGAATGATTTAGAGCTTTGGTGAAGGACTCATATTTACACCAAAGGAGGCCTCCAACATCAAGGCCTAGGTTGTGAGCTCTTCCTTTTATATTTATCAATAAGACATCTGATGTTTCCTTTCTATATTTTTCTAATTGTTTATGAAAATATTTTGGTACTCCTTGATCTGCTTGATAACTAATGTTTACGATTATTATGTATTAGATTACGTTTTTTATTTCCTCTTGATCATTCATAGGTATTCTTATGCCATTAGTAGCAGAGAGTGAGCCTAAAAGGATTGTGGATCAAGATCATGATCAACGGATTCAAACGTAGCATTGGGAAAAATGTACTTCTATCTCTTTTCTTATCACATTGTGAATGTTAGTTAAGAGAGATTTGCATTAGAAAGTATCTCGTGTTGCTAGAGCCACTCTAGGGCTAGAGATACCACCTTTGTCCATAGAGGGGATTTATCTTGACAATTGAATTGGTGACTCCATTGGGGAGATTAGCCTCTTAGCCTTCCTTCCCTAGAATGATCTTGGATCAGTTTGACCAGTTATTGAAATCAAAGCTTTCTTAGGCCTCGATTTGTTTGTGTAGGGTTTGAGAGTCATTTCACTGTGTTAGGTCAGTTGTTTGTGTGAAACTCTTTTTTTTCCCTTTTTTTTAGCGACGAACGTGCTTTTCGTTTTCATATTAGCACTGGAAACAATGTTCTATATAGTACAACCGTGCTAATTTTTATTTGAGCACTCTTTTCTTATCACAGAAGTGTTGATCTTAGACCTAGGAAAAGTTAGGGTTTACCCTTTATTTTCCAATGTGTCCTGGTCCCTGAAGGATGTATGCAGAATCTCAATGACCTCCTTGTTGTTTGTTTGGCTTACTTGTTTTCTCTAAGCGAGTATTTTCGTCTCTTTGATTTGTTTGTAAGTTGGGAGAGTTTTATCCATTTCAAACGCCTTTCGTTGCATTCTTCCTGACTTGATTTGAAGTGAATTGTCGTATGCACTAGTCATCACTGCATCTCTGATCTTACCTTTGATTTAGTGTCTAACATAGGATCACAAATTGTTTGGTTCACAAGTATAGAAGAGTGTGTCCTTTGTCCAAATTCAAAAGAAATTGAAGTGATTTTAATTTTAGTTTTTATTTGGATTGTCTCCATCATTTTGAAAAAGAGGAGTGAAAAACATTTCATTCCTGTTTTTTTAAAGCGATTTTTATTTCTGTTTGATTGAAAGAAAAGTGACAGATGTTGTCTTTGTGTTTCTTCATTCGTTCATTTATTTTACTTTCGATTTCATTTCAAAGTAAAAAAAAAATAATGTGTGCATCTTAGTGGAAAAGAGAAGTATTTTAAATTTTTCAATAAGTTGCATTTGTTTGGGAATAAGTGAATTTGATTGAAAAGAATTGCATTTCATAGATTTGAGCTAGTTTGGGGGGCATTATTGTTGTTGCATTGATTGAAATTTTTCTTGTATCTCTTCCCTAAATAGTTTAGGCTTCATCGAAATGGAAAGTTTTTCTTTTTGAATTTAGTCTGCACCATAGGATTCATGTGACATCGATTTTGAGCAAAAATTGGCTTCTTTATATAAAAAATATAGGAATTGCTTATTATATAAATATAAAACTCCATGAAGCAAGGTATGATTCAAGGATGGCGAAGAAGCAAGGGATGATTCAAGACCTTCTACGATGGCTTACGAGTATTCTATTATTCATGTCGAGTGTGTTCAAGTGACAACCTAGTTCATCCATGTCATTATATCCCCTGATTCTGTTCGACATTAAATTGTTTACACCAGGCCATAACATGCCTTGCCGCTGATTTGGAACTTGGGGGGAGGCCCCCAAGGTCTAAGGTAGATACCATAGGTGGATACCATGGGTCAATACCATGGGTAGATACCACTTACAATACCATGGGTCAATACCATGGGTAGATACTACTTACAATACCATGGGTAAATTCCATGTGTGGATGAATACCATGTGTGGATAAATACCATTTGTGGATGAATATCATGGATAGATGTCACTTACAATACCATGGGCGAATAAATATAATGGGTGGATGAATACCATGGGTCGATAACATTTACAATACCATGGGTAAATTCCATGGGTGGATGGATAACATGGCTAGATGAATACCATGTGTGGATGCAATTTTCCATTCAGATCAGCCACATCAGATGGATCAGATTCAAAATCTATAGAAAGTTTTACAGCTTAAAAAAATATGGCAACCAGGTCCATTTTCTTCCATTCCACAGAAAAACGTCCAACAAAGGGGCACATCATCACCCTCAACTACCTTCCACGGATAAGTCCAACCTGCACATTATGCGGCACATGTAAGTACCAGGTCACCTAATTCCTAGAGCTAAGATCATTTTGCAAATGGTACCCAATTACTCCAGCAGTCCAAAGGGAACGAAGAACTAAGGAAAAATAGTCTTGTTTGGTTTGTCACACCAACCATCAGACTCTACACTATACTTACATCTCCCAATTTCGACCTTTTTTGGACACCATACGCTCATTGGCTACCTAATACCAGGATATAACTGGTCTAGAATCAAGGTAGCTTGACACAAGGAAACTTGCCACAAGGCAACCTTCCCCCCATCATTGCCAAAACATTAGGAAGGCTAGGATGAGCCATTGTCCTAGCAGGGCCCAAAACCAACCAAGAACGACATGTGGGTTATGCAATATAAATGAGCACAGAGTCAATCAATGTGAAGAACTCAAGAAACTCACTGACATTCTTCGCATGGTCACCACCACCCCACAGATCAGTCTCTCCAATCAAGAGAATATCACATGTTGATATTGGAGTATTTTATTGCGATTCCACCATATTGTTAATTGTTAATACCTCCAAAGCCTATGAGTGGGAAGGAAAATATTAAGTTTTAACTCCCTAAAAGAGCCAAAACAACCAAAACCAAATACTCGGAGATGGAAAAATTGCAAACATGCCCCAATGCCCAATTATCTCCTAGCATCCACTTCGGGTACGAAGAGTAGCACTAGTTCTCACACCATCTACTCAGTAGGCACCTTGAAACCATGAACCATTTTCAAAAGTAAGAATCATGAAACAGAGTTGTGCCCCTTAATGGGAACATTTCATCACCTCTTCATTCAACAAAATCTTCAAGTAAAGGAATATGCGTGTACCCCTAGTACACCACCAAGAGAGCATGACTCTCCTTTGGCTAAAATCAAAACAAAAATTGCGGAAATTTTATCATAGCCCAATGGTACATGCTTACCCAACCCCATCAATGGGATCTACCTCAAAAAATTCCACCCATAAGGCGGCAAGCCGCCACAACACAATTCATGTATGCCCTCTCTTTTTGCTTTGAATTCAAGTTATTTCAAATATATTTGTATGAAAAATATGATTTTACTTGGGGTATCAACTGTAGGTATTGAAAGAAATATAGACCGTTGCATACCCCAGACAATAATGGTACAAAGAGTAGGTATCATCATACCCTAAGCATGATAGGATTCCCTCGAATATTTTGGGTATCTGGACATCATTTCTCCATATAAATCAACCATAGGTTTCATTCACCCAACCATTTTTATCAGTACCTCACCTCACTTGTGATAAAAATTCTCGTAGGTTGGTAGAGACTCACCCTCCATGGTATCCATCACTCATGTATACCAGACACCAAAGATCTGGAGCCATGGCCATAATATCCAAGTCCGGGAAGCACTTATTTTTCATTCATCCATCATACATAAAGTAAATTTTTACCCATGTCATGTTAAAACCCCTTTCCTTAACTACCATTCTCATAAGCAGATCAAATACACACCATCGCATCTCGCACTTGGCCTATCACACCCCCACTAGCATAGCCGATATATGACCCTCTTCATCTGCTTCATCACCCTCGCACCGAAACCAACCAATGTGGCCCCCACCCTCAACAAAACACCTGCGTCACACCATAGTGACGGATTATTTTCATGTTTATAGGGGCACCCATCTCTGTGCTTGTACATAAAAACACATTCTATATTCTTTTGTCAAGTGTACAAATATTTTTTAGGAGAGAAATCCCACCCTTCCATTCACATTTTTCACCTAGCAGTAGTCCCTAATCACCCTTGGTCGGAGCTAGGAATTCCTTACCACACCCCACCATGACACTTAGAACAACCACACATCCACCTTGGCCATCCTACCGACTCTAGGGATTTTCTCACTAGAAACTGTTATGACTACCACCACTTGCATTTACAAACTCTGACCTCGGGCCAATTAACCACCATCATCAGTTACAACCATTTCTCGTCATTATGCCTAATTTAACCTATCACACCATGCCCTACTACATCAGAGACCCTGGTCCCTTGCATCAGTACTCACTTCGGTCGATTGGTGCTTCCTTATTGTCGATGTCAAGAACCATTTTCCAAGAAGGAGGTAATACCTTGGATAACTCCTCACCTCAATAGGGGCATCCTCATATGGCACTATGGGAACCATCATTTCCCATTGATGTCATCGATCATCTTGAAATTCGACTTCAAAATAATATTTCATGTCCAAGATGGTATCATACTTCATATTCGTTGTACTCTATCAAAATTCGTTGAAGACCCATGACTTGATAAGAATCTCTTTCAATAATTTTCACATAAAGGTCCACAAGAGTCACAAACCCATGCACACAATGAGAACTTGTTATAAAAAAAAATTCCATACCAATATTATGCATGTGGGAACCACATTCAACCTTCTTTTAAGGAAAAAATGCCCATCAGGGCATCGAAAACTGTCATCATCAACCATTAGCAGGTCACTACCACAAAAGCGACACAAACAAAACCTCTATCTATCAAATAAGCTTAACTAGTCAAAAAATCATGAGCATGGGACATGCCCACCTTGTAGAAATATTTTATTTATTTCATCTCTTGCAGGGTTCCAATAAAGCATGATATCTCTTTTACTCATGCCAAGGGGTCTCCAACCTCATTTTTCAAGCAAGTTACTCTCTCTCTCTCTCTCTCTCTCTCTCTCTCTCTCTCTCTCTCTCTCAAAAGTATTACACAGAAAAATAAACTATAATTTATTTCGGCTATATAGTTCTTCCTAGACCTCATACATTAGGGGGAAAATGTTAACACTAGAAAATTTTACAAGTAAAAGAAATTATAAAATGTCAAGCAAAAGGTACAAATAAAGATCTACAAGGAGGAAATACATTACAGGAGCTGAAAATTTTAACTTTTCCTAAGGTCAACAGGAAAATTTATTGAACTGCACACCGGAAGCACTGACTAGAGACAATCATTGCAAATTTTTGTTTGATAGTCGTGATGAACATCATGGTTATTCCTCAAAGAGCCACGTGGTCCCGAGGATGTTGAAATTCACCACCTAGGACCACTTGGCACACTTGGAGAAAATGATTCTCACTCAAGATAGCCAAGTACAACCGCCTTTCAACCACCCCACGGCTTTAGTGCAACACACAAAGGAATCATACGCCCACTCTTGTGTTAACATCCATCTTGTATCAAGAGGATGAGTGAAAATTTGAAATTTTTCTATAAAATTCAGCCATGGGAAGAGAAACAAGAGAACACATTGTTATGCTGGCCAAATTGCTTAGAAGAAAACCAGCTTATGTTGTCCAAATGCAACAGGATTGGAAGGATTTAGTTTTTTTCCATCCAACACCTCAATCCAAGAGAGAAGAGTTGACCATGTGTCCATTGATATACCATCCTTTGAGAGGGAACATAGGTTTGCTAAAAGCTTGACGGGAAGAAACCCCCCTGTCTTGGATATTCGAGGTCCGTAGCTTGAAGGATCCATTAACAGACATTTAGCATTCCATATTCTACTACCACCAGCACCTAATAAAGGGAGAGAGCTATCCATTGTTGAGTTATTGGTGTATTTTCTCCATTGAGCGTGATTCTTGTGCATGATGTTTTTGTTTTTAGTTTATTTGCTTATGTAGCATGGTATGTTTCCATTTAACTTAGCTTATTACATGTTGAAATTGTTCCACTAATGTTTGACAAACCAATTTGACCTATGAATTGCTTGTAGGAAAGCATCATCCTTGCTAAGCATATTTTATTCCGTCCACCCATGCACCAAATACACTACCACACACTCTTTTAAAATTTCAACACTCCACCTTGAACTATAAAATTGTAACATTTTGATTCTAATACACCCAAAGAAATAATTTTTTTTCTCAAATCAGGTACATGGCTAACATCATTCAATTTTATAAATGTATCATCATACATTTAAATTATCACATTTCCCATCCCAATAGTTTGACAAGTGTTGGGCCTCCATTTTATCCTATTTTCACTCATGATATCTCATGTTGTTGTTTGGTTAATAGATTATTGTTGCAAATATTTGTTACTCTCCTAGTTTTAACATGACTAAAACATTATTAATTGAGGTTTTTATGTTGCAGGTTTAAAAGTTAATTTGATCATGCTTTTATATAGGCTTTGGACCTACATTTACCTATCTGCACCATGCAACAGATTCCTGCACCACTTTATGGTTGCCTGCACTCTAAAGGATTCCTGGACTACACTCATGTTCCCGCACTAGAATCAAGGATGTGTACAATTCTTGTTTCAGTATTACTCCAATATTTCAAATGGAGCACTCTGGATATTACTACGATTTGAATGGCCCATTCCGTTCATAGTGACATTTATTTCTTCAGTAGCTTCTTATTATGAATACAAATTGACCAGCTAAATTATACTCTCCAAGAAATTCGTTGGGGAACAGATTTCATAGTGAAGGCTCATTCATTTCCTATGACACTGTGGACCGAGGTGGGCGATGGAGACACTGATCCTATGCAATATTCCCAGTTTTTGCAGCTAATGGGAATATAATATTTTATTTTCATTTTTCTTAACTCATGAATAAAAGTGTAAAGGAGGAACTCTAAAACTCCTAATCAGCAAAATAAATCAATGCCCAATGTGAACATGGACAAATCAAGGCCATTTCAATAAAATACACTTAGGTGTGAAGAGGAATTAAGAAGATTGACTGGGTCAATAGGACCAAATCTCAGTAGTGTATAGATGCATTGAACCTCCTTATTGATCAACACCGTTTTAGATGGAGACCCTTCATGTGAAAAGGGTTAACTCATTGGAGGTGGTTTAGGGTTTTCTAAGCTCTAATGTTATAAAATAAAGAGGAAGGACACAAGGAAAAGGTTGTTGATGATAATTCAATTTTCAGATTTCTTGAGAAACTCAGACTCTCTTGGTTGTTTAGCTAGAGAGAGAGGAATTACCTGTTTAGGAATTCCTCCTCCTTCCTTGAGGGTCTCTTGGAGGAGAATGTGCTGCATTAATCCACTATCTAGCATTGGCCAAACTTCACCTCCCTTGACACCGTAAATCCTGATTAGGGCTTCACTGTTTAGAGAGCTGCAACAAGTGGAATCAAATCTATTTAGATCTGAAGAGTTCTATTGCATCTTCTCAGTGGGAAAGTCATCTAAATCATTGGCAGGAGTGCAATAACTGTTTTGAGCTTTAGATTCTTATCTTAGCATGAGGCCATAGTGTGCATCACTTCATCAACGCAATTAGCTTCAGAAACTACGTCATTTTGTAGTCAGAGTGGTAGTGTTTATTTGCTAGAAGTTTGGAGGAGAGATCTTCGGTGAAAGGGCTCCTTTCCTTCACTAAGGTGATCTGTGGATTGGCCAACCAATCCATGTCCTAATTCAGATCTGATCTGCTGTGTGATATATTCTTCAGAAATTTCTGAAGTTTACTATAGATCTATGGTGTAGATCTCAGATCTATTTAGTGTCCTTCGCTTTCAGTTGAGATCCCTAAGTGGAATGTAGTTAAAAGTCATTGTTGCATATAGATCCCATTTAGATATATCCTTTTATATATATGAAACTTAATGAAACATTGCTTCATATTTCTAAAAATAACGTTGTCTGGCTCATCCTCTACTTCTTGTGTCATAAAGCTTGGTTTTGAGGCCTTTTCTTTAAGTATAGATCTATATTTTCTAATGTAAACTATTTGAATCATATTCTTAGCTTGTCATACTATTATCTATGCATAAAATCACCAAGCCATTTAGAAAATATGCTCCCTATGCTTCAGTAAATTTCTGCATACTCCAAGTCTGAAATTATGCATGTGAATCTATATTGACCTAATATAACGTATCCCCAATCCACGACCCTTATTTTTACGCATATTTCTGAATACAGTAATTTTAGGGCTGAAAAGCTTCTTTTCCTCACCTTTTTGGGAACAAAAGCTGAGTAAAGGTTGTTGCAGTACTTGAAATTGGTTGCTGAGTGTAAACAAATTTTATGATAGTTGAAGCACACATCCCTGAATTTTTTTTTTCAGGCATGTCTTACTGAGCAATCCCTTTTGGGGACATTACAGTGGTATCAGAGCATGATCTCTGGCACAGCCTGTGAGATCAAGATATCAGAGAAGTGAAGAGAAGAAACAGAGATTAGAATGATGGAGAGGATGAGATTACTCTCATCGGTTCTCAGATCTAAGAAGGGCCTCTCCAAAGAGGTAAATCATAAGAGAGAAAGAAGATGCATCGAGACCCATAGAGGGTTTCAAGAAGAAGCAAGCTGCAGTAAAATCTGCATGAGGTTTCAAGAAGAAGAAGGAAGCCCTAGAACTTCGTATCAGCAAAGTAGAAGACCAGAGAGTCCTAGATCTCCTCATAGATCCACTATGCCCACTTTCTTTGAAGAAGGTGAGAGGTATAGCAATGAAGAAGAGAGATGCAAAGAAACTCCTAAAGGGTTTCAAGATGAAGAGGAAGAACTATACACTTCCTGTCATCACAAAGCAGGGAGAATGAATAAAGAAGAGATCTCATTGCTTCTTTTTCAAACATTGAAGAGAATTGAAGAAAATCTCAAGGAGTTTGATGAGGAGAGGAAAAATATGAGCTACAAAGAGACATCTCCCAAGGAAACAAAGGATAATTTCAATCTTGTCACTTTGGGCAAGAGATCTCCATTTTCACCATCTGCTGCTAAGGTGCTTGCATCTAGAGAAGAGGTACTTGCATCTTTGCAAGGTAGTCTTGAGCTCTTAACATATGGAGTCCCATGCATGAACCAAGAGATGCATGAGGGGGAGAAGGAAGATATCAGTGTTGGTATGCTTGAAGAAAGGAGACCATCATTCTTGACAGTAGTTGGAGGCATCATTGATCTGGATGGAGGAAATCTTGTGTTCTATCAAGAGGTTCCCACATATCAGTTGATCCAAGGTATGCATGAAATTTCAACACATATTGTTTCAAGATTAATGCATAGCCAAGGATTAAATCAGAATGTTGATTTGAAGCAAAGGCATGTCACAACGCAGAGGACCCATGATTTAATCAAGGAGGAGATTGGAAAATATCCCTATGCATCATTGTTGAACTACATTCAACCTCTTGAGTTGAGATGTAGAGTTTCATAAAGGGGGATTAGTACTATCCTATGTTCAATGGCTAATTGTGAGATCAAAAATGTGACTTGCTTTGAGACAGTGCATGCATCACTTTGCAGATCTACAGCGCTGTCACTTAGTGATTGTGACAAAGAGGATTCAGCTCTCTTGGAGCATTCTAGAGGTAGCTTCAACCTTGAAGTAGTGGAGAAGAAGAAGATGAAGAGTAGACATCTTGGGATGAGAATAATTTTCTTCCCTCTAGATGACACTCTCTCAATGAGCATGCTACAGCTCAAAGAGAGACTTCTACTTACTGTAGATTCAAAGCCCCATTGGTTTTGGAAGGCCATAGATGGGGGAAAGGTCTCACTAAGAGATCTCAATAGAGATGCATTTCAA
This sequence comes from Pinus albicaulis, assembly GCA_034641835.2. NCBI lineage: Eukaryota > Viridiplantae > Streptophyta > Pinopsida > Pinales > Pinaceae > Pinus > Pinus albicaulis. The sequence continues at coordinate 1,371,642,679 of CM076581.1, forward strand.
TATTTCATGAGATGCAAGGTTCTTCATTGGTTCAAAGGAGATGATATTCTACAAAGGGAGGATGCCATGATTATGCAACACATCGCTCATCGTCCATATTGAAGTGAGTGGATGAGGATGGTGAGCAAGATATCACATGATAACTTGCAGACATATAGGGACCAGCAAGCTTGGTTACGCTGGTTTCCCTTGGGAGACTCTTATCACTCTGCAAAGGCACCTATTTCTCTGATCTATGCCTGGAAGAATGGTCATGAAATGAATAAGGAGGCATGGCAACGCTGGTTGCTTTGGGGTAAGCTTGATCACTACCCAAAGATTCTCATTCTCTCATCTCATGCTTTATGCATCATTAATAGAGTATATGAAAAGGAAGCATGGTTTATGTGGTTTTTAAAAGGGGAGTTTGGACATCACATGTTATATCTCATGTCCATGTATTCACCCATGTTTGAAATATGTCTCATTTATCCACATGTATTTCTGTTGGAGGGATTTTCCATGCATGAACTTTGGTTTGGGAGGAGGTATGACTCCCACATAATGTGGTGTGAGGGAGCTTGCTTGTACTATGTTGATGAGACATTTCAGATGTCCATCATTGTTTTATTGCTCCATGATCCACATGTTGATAAGGCAAGAGGGCCGCAAAGGTCCTTATTGCTATGGCTGCTTCTAGGTGAGTACGATTACTACCCAATAGCGCATCATTTTCTAAATCATGCCTTAGATTCCAATGTTATGTTGCACCAAGAGGAGGCATGTACAATTTTGACTCACTTTGGAGAGTATGGCCACCACATGACATCTCCTATGTCTATGTGTTTTGCATTATGCAAAATTTGGCATATTGATCTCATGATGTGCATTGATGATGATACTTTGAATTGGGCTGATGTGACATATCATATGTCCATTAGTATGGTTTGGTTTCATGATGTACATGAGGAGGAGAGAAGGCAACAAGACCTCTTGTTGCTTTGGTTGCTTTTAAATGAGTATGGTCACCACCCCATAGCTCATAATTTTCTGATTCATGCCTTATGTCTCAAAGATAAATTGCAGCAAGAAAGGCATATACATCATCTTTTAGGAAGCTTGGCTTGTCCATCGTACATGGAGGAGATGGAGGATGGAAGCAAAGGGCCTTGCTCTGGTGGTTCTTATTAGGAGAATATGGTTTGACATTTTTGTTTACCTATATTACTCCTTACCTTCTTCTTTTTCCTAACACTAGAATGATGGAGTTTGGATCCAGTAAAGGCAACAGGGCTAAAAATAAGGGCATAACAATGCTCAATCAAATCCATAAGACATGGGAAAGAGGAATGTTTTGCATGATGAATATTTTCCTTTATCGAAGGAGCTAATTTATTTTTCTCATGTGTTTATGATGGTATTAGACATCATGTAATTGTCATCTTGTACTTCATGATAGGAATAGAACCTATAACCTTACAGTTGCAAGTCATCTCATGTATTTGCGGAAGAAAACTATGGAACCAAACATACATAACTTATTGCAGCAAATGGAGGAATCCTTCCTTATGAGGATGCCATTTGGAGGGGAATAGATGGTTTGCATCTACAATAAGAGTTGCTTGAGGGAAAGAAACAATTTGCTGGGGGAGACTGTAATATTCCCAATTTTTGCAGCTAATGGGAATATAATATTTTATTTTCAATTTGCTTAACTCATGAATAAAAGTGTAAAGGAGGAACTCTAAAACTCCTAATCAGCAAAATAAATCAATGCCCAATGTGAACATGGACAAATCTGGGCCATTTCAATAAAACACACTTAGGTGTGAAGAGGAATTAAGAAGATTGACTAGGTCAACAGGACCAAATCTCAGCAGTGTCTAGATGCATTGAACCTCCTTATGATCAGCACATTTTTAGATGGAGACCCTTCATGTGAAAAGGGTTAACTCATTGGAGGTGGTTTAGGGTTTTCTAAGCCCTAATGTTATAAAATGAAGAGGAAGGCCACAAGGAAAAGGTTGTTGATGATAATTCAATTTTGAGCTTGCTTAAGCAACTCAAACTCTCTTAGCTGCTTAGCTAGAGAGAAAGGAATTTCCTGTCTAGGAATTCCTCCTCCTTCCTTGAGGGTCTCTTGGAGGAGATTGTGCTGCATTGATCCACTATCTGGCATTGGCCAAGCTTCACTTCCCTTGAAAACGTAAATCCTGATTAGGGCTTCACTGTTTAGAGAGCTACAGCAAGTGGAATCAGATCCATTCAGATCTGAAGAGTTTTATTGCATCTTTTCAGTGAGAAAGTCATCTAAATCATTGGCAGGACTGCAATAGCTATTTTTAGATTTATATTCTTATTTTAGCATGAGTCCAAAGTGTGCATCACTTCATCAACACAGTTAGCTTCAGAAACTACATCATTTCGCGGTCAGAGTGGAAATGTTTATTTGCTAGCATTTTGGAGGAGAGATCTTTAGTGAAAGGGTTCCTTTCCTTCACTGAGGTGATTTGTGGATTGTCCAACCAATCCATGTCCTAATTCAGATATGATTTTCTATGTGATATGTTCTTCAGAAATTTCTAAAGTTTACTGTAGATCCATGGTATATATCTCAGATCTATTTAGTGTCCTTCACTTTCAGTTGAGATCCCCAAGGGGAATGTACTTAAAAGTCATTATTGCATATAGATCCCATTTAGATCTACCATTTTGTCCTATGATCTATTATAGATCTGAAACTTAATGAAACAATGCTTCATATTTCTGAAAATAACGCTGTCTGGCTCATCCTCTACTTCTTGTGTCATAAAGCTTGGTTTTGAGGCATTTTCTTTACGTATAGATCTGTATTTTCTAATGTAAACTCTTTGAATCATATTATCAGCTTTTCATACTATTATCTTTGCATAAAATCACCAAACCCTTCAGAAAACACGCTCCCTATTCTTCAGTAAATTTCTGCATACTCCAAGTCATGGGAAATCAACAATTTTAAGCCTAGTCGAGAATGGAGGATCTGTTTAACGTAGAAAAACGTATTTTTTCTTTCTAAAATTCTGCCTGTGAATCCCTCTTGACCTAATATAACATATACCAGAGCCATGACCCTTATTTTTATGCATATTTCTGAATACAGTCATTTTAGGGCCTGAAAAGATGTTTTTCCTCACCTTTTTGGAAACAAAAGCTGAGTAAAGGTTGCTGCAGTACTTGGAATTGGTTTTTGAGTGTTTTTGAACACATTTTATGATATCTGAAGCACACATCCCTGAAAAATACGTTTTTTAGGCATGTCTTGCTGAGCAATCCCTTTTGGGGACATTACATCCTACATGTTGGAAACGGTTAGAAGATATGTATATTCCTTGAACATTGAAATAGATCTTAAAAATTTGGGTTATGGTGGCATTTATCAAAGGTATGAAAATTAGAGGTATGTATTTGAAAGGCATGCCACTACTCTAGCAATATTTCTTTCAGATTGAAATTCTTGTGAAGGAGAAGCTGCCCCAAATTGCTAGGAATTTTTAGGAACATATGATCACGCCAATTATGTATGAAACTGGTTGATTCATGACCGCTTTCTCTATATAATTTCCATTTCCATTGTCTTTTTACTTCTGGGACGTTTTTATTCACGAGGGGATGAAGGTTGTCTTTGGAATGGGCTTGGCGCTACTTGGATTCTTCAAGATGATCTAAGAGGATCTCTTACCATTTCTGCGAGGGTTCCCATAGGATATTTTTGATGCAAACACATTGATCCCAATGGCCTAGCTTCTGCTTCACATGAATGAGGAGGAAGCATTTTCATATTTCAGGTTCTGACCAAGTTGAAGGAAGCTTCGGTGCTCTGTAGTGGGAATGAGTGCCCTCTCTTGAATCATGAACTAAAGGGACTATTCAAGAGCACCTATTCTATGCACACCACCATGACATAAGATGCCAATATTAGACAAACTCATGCTTATCTTTCTAAGCATAGTGAGAAGTTCAGTCAAATGACACTTTCCATTAATAATGTCACTCTAGGAAAAAAGGAACGATTCACCAGAATCGTTCCCTATTTTGACATTTAGTTGTAAATTTAATATTATTCCTTGCAAATTGTTAAGATCGATAATCTACCTCCTATGTATTGATTGGCTGATTAAAATCCCCAAATTGTAATTCGATGTATATATATAAGTTGGCTGAAGAAAACAATTTAATTAATTAGGTGGTGAATTAGGAAATCTATCAAGGGGAATTGGGAGACGATCACAGGCAGAGAAGGAACGCGTAGGAGGGAGGAGATGGTACAATGTAGCCTCACGCATTTTATAACCAGTGGATCACTCCTCTTGCCTTTCTGGAGCTAAGTGTTGTCTGCATATTGTAAAGATTGATTTCAGGAATTAATTGAAGAAATTTTCATCCATGATTTGTTTATTTATTTGTTCCATCTAATGATTTTAATTTCTATGTAAACTAGGCCGCTCATAGAGGACACGAGCTGGCTAGGTTGGGCATCAGACCAACTCGGCATCGCTCTCTATCTCTTATATTAACTAGCATTCAATTTATTAGTTATGGTGTGAAGTCATTTAATTATTTTCAGTCTCTTTCCTTCCTCAAGTTAATGTTATCTAATTTACTGCAATGTTTTATTTTTCATTTTTAAAGTTAATTTGATTTGCTGCAAATTCCTCCTGTACATGAACTATTTCATTTGCTGCATTAAGATTTTTGCTTGCACTTGAGATATTTCTTCATATCAAATTGCGTCCCTCGAGATATGTAACACGCAACTTGAATTCGTTAAATTAATCCAGACCCATTTAATTCATATTCCAGAACCTTATATTTGTTTGAGTGTTTATAAAATTAGCAATCACATATAAATTTATGTTGTCTTGATGGAAAATACGTTATGTTGAAAGCGATAATATTTATTTTCCATTAAGCTTCTGGACAGTTTTTACACGATTAATCTTTGGAGACAAGGAAGATGAGAGATCCACATTAAATTAATTTATAAGTTTATTTACACAGTAAATATACTTGTTATGTTGTTGATGCTTTCAGGTTAATTTCACATAGAATTAACGCAGACATAATGATTTCGAATTGATTTTGAATTTATTGCAACATTATCTTTTGATATTTTGTCGACACTGCTTGGTTTCCAGTTCTGATTTCCTTTCTCTTTTCTCGTACTTGGAATTTCCTTTTGCATTAATAGTACATGATTTCCTTTTATTTCTCGCATAATTTTATTGTTTTTATTGGTTTTTATCGAATTTTATTTTAGTGCAGGATTTCATTTATTTCTAAGAGTAATGCGCAAGATAGACTAGAATTTGTTTTGCAGGTTGCCAGGGGCTCACTCTGGCATTTCTAGTGTTCTGTCTCGAAGTTCATGAAGTATTTATATTGAAAATCAAATTTTAGTACATTTATAGACCCTATAATGCACCCAACATTTTGGCGCTATTGCTAGGGAGGCGGTTAGGGATTGACCTTGGTGACTTGTTGCATTTGGTTTTTTCCTTCACCTAGTTTCTCTTGCAATTTTATGTTCCTTGAATTTACTTCTTTCCTGCAATGTTTCTTTAATTTTTCTCATTTTATTTAATGTTGTAAGAACCCCCCCACCCTACACACATATATACACACTATTCATGTGATAACAAATGTACCAGTGGACTTGATAAAAATAGGAAAATGGTATTTTGAGTAATCATTCAATGAGGAGTTTTTATGCTACTACAGAGACCTACAAATCATCCAATGAAGAATTAACAAGTGCATAATTTAAATTTTTTATTGAACATAAAAATTATATTATAAATACTTGATTTCGAAATTGGATTATTTGTAGGAAGAGTGGAAGCATGGTGAAAACCCACCGCTTATATTTTGCGCCAACTATAGAAAGAAAAACTTCCTTGGAAAGTGTCAATTTAGTAGACTAAAAGTTTGCAAAAATTGTGAAGAGGATCACCTAACAAAACGTTGGCCATCACTACAAACATTACTGTAGACACTCATGAAATCAAAAGGAATAAAATTGATTACTAGGCATAACCAAAACGCATTATCTTTTGGTACTTGTCATAATGTTTATTTTCTTGAGCATGTTCCTCAACATGTTTATAATCATGCAGTTTCATGGAAACATTTTAATGCTCCTTCGATTGAGCAGCCTACTTCATGGCCACAATGGCCCTATCCTTGGCTCTCATCCTCGATCCAGATATATCCATGGCCCCAAGAATCATTTGGATCACTATCTCTAGGGGGATATCCCATGCAAACTCAATCATATGAGCACCAAAAAAAACTACAATTTCTTCCCAATGCACCATTAAGTTATCCTCCTCTATAGTCTCAGCCGCTTGTGCAACCTTAACCTAGCATTAATCCACACCCTACCCCCTATCCTAATCCTTGCCCTACTTCTTATCCTTACCCATACCCTAGATCTCATTCAAACCCTAATCCATATCCTAGTCCTAGTTCAAACCCTAATCCATACACTAGTCCTAGTCCAAACCTTAATCCATACTATAACCCCATTCCATACCCTAATCCATACCCTATACCTAACCCTAGTTCTAATTTGAAACCTAGACCTAACCCTAGTCCAAAGTCTAATCCCAATCCAAATCCAAACCTTAGTTAAAGCCTCAAACAAAACCCTACCGCAAACCATATCATAAACCCGAATCTAAACCATCAGGTTGCACAACAATTTCGAGCACCTATTCTTCCTGTTGATTCCCACGTTGAAAATAACGCTACATATTCCATGTTTGGAAAGGAAATGAATTTGGAAACTTCCCCTATTACCACAAAACTTTCACACTGGGATGATAAAATTCAAAGACCACCAGAGGAGCAATCTTTCATTGGAACTTGTCCTAAAAATATTGTTGAAACTCAAAACCCTGGAACCTCTCTCAACCATTATTGCCAATCTAAAATTCAAAAATTTGAGCTCAAGATTGAGGGATTTATATTTTTTCTTTCACTAGATCCTTTGTGCCTCCAGGAAAGTGACTATCAAACTATGAAAGACTTGCATCAGTTGGAGAATCATAAATATGTGGATTCCATTGAATCCTGGTTTCGAGAAGTCATCAAGCCACCTTATTTCCCCATCATTCGGAAACTCTTGGTACCATATCAATTGAAGCAACTGGTTTCTCATGCTTTTGTATGTCTTGAAGTCTATTCTTTAAAAATAAGTGTGAGCATAATGAACACTTTGTTACGCACATAGGTTCATTGGAAGTACACCTACACTTAAAGGTGATATTTATTCCTTTTAAAATAGGGTACGGTAATAAAATAATAATGAATAAAGATGTGTTGGCAATATGATGCAGAGTGTTGTCCTTGATGGCAACCCACTTGATGAAGATGATGGCAACCTACTTGATGAAGTTGTTCTTTACTTGATGAGCTTGTTAATGATGTAAATTTGATGTATCTACAATCAGTACAAAAAGTGCAGAAGAAAGAATTTCAGTAAGGGCCAGAACAATGATGAAAAGTGTGTGTCTCAAGGCATACGCGGGTTTGTTTAGGAGAAGTAGTGTATGCATGTGGAAAAGTACGTGCCAAGTCACGTATGGTCTTTTGCGCTCCAAAATTAGAATACCAAGGGGCATTACCATGGTATTGACCCATTGTATTGAGCGATGGTTTGTCTATTTGATCCCCCGTCCCGTGAATACCACTCCAAGGTGATGTGGTTTTGGCTCATGGTATTGACAAAGGCTAAATCTATATAAGGAGAAGAATTTCATTGTGCAAAGGGTGTGCAAGTGTCTGGGCTTTAATGAATACTTCACTCTGAATTATATCTTCATGGTTGAACTCTGCTCTTAATTGATAGATCTGAATCTATGATCTATGAACATGGTGAAGGTTGAAGATCTCTAGATCTAGAAATGGTGAATCTCTTGGATGATCTGAAAAGAAGTGATGAAGACCTGGCGCAAATCTGTTGAAGAACTTGAAGAAATCTCGGTAATTTCATAGATCTGATCTGTTGTGAAAATTTTATCTTTTATAGATCTATACGCAGGTTCATTTCGTGAAAAGCGCGTGTATACGCGGATCTGTTTCAACAAATTCGCGTATGGATAGTTAGGGTTATTTTTGTAAATGCACAGATGAATACGCGGGTTCGATTCATCAAAAGCGCGTATATACGCGGGTCTGATTAAATGAAAGCGCATATGATCTCTGATCAAATGGTTGCTCAAGGTTGAATGTGTTTCTGCATACTTGTTCTGAAGTCTGGGTTATCTCTGATATTCTGGTTACAGTGATTTCATTGTTCTGTTTGAAGCATTGGGCAAAGTATGTCTGTTGATAAGTGAAGGGTTGTGTTGGAGCTGTTGGATCCAGTTTGAAAAATTGATGAAACGTGGTCTGCAGTGGATCTGAGGGTTGAAGCCTTCAGTATGTATGTAGAAGTTTTCTGTGTATAGAAGTTGGTGCTAATATCAGGGGGTAGTAGCTCCCTTCCAGGAAAGGCTGGTAAACGAGTGCAGGGGGTTGTAGCTCCCTTCCAGGAGAGGCTAGTAAACGAGAGAAGGTTGTAGCCTTCTGCAGGTGGGTGCCTGCATGCTGGTATGAGTCTGCGCCAGTACATGGTTGTAAGAAGTTTTCTTTATATAATAAAAATTGAAGACTAAGATGACGACAGCGGTGGTTTTCTCCCGAATTGGGTTTCCACCTTAAATCCTGGTGTTCATGTGTGTGTGATGATTTATTCTGTTCTTACTGCTCCTGTTTACTTTTTTCTAAATATCTGATGAATGAATGATGCAATGATCTGAGTTAAGAGATAAATGCATAATTAAATTTCTGGGCATACTTGAGTTGTCTTTCTGATATCCGCGTGTATACGCGAGTTTCATTCATTAAAGTAGCGTATGGGTCTAAAAGAAAGGAAAAGTAAAAATTTTCTCTGTCTGCACTAAATACTGGTTCACCCCCCCCCCTCTCAGAATTTTTCCCAACAATTGGTGTCAGAGCAGGTCCTTTTGAAAAAGCTTAGCCGCTAGAAGGAAGATCAAGCAAGATGAGAAATCAAGATGGAACAGCATCTATCAAGCCTCCGCTCTTTAACGGAAGCAATTTAATCTTCTGGAAAATCAGGATGAGATCCTATCTTCAGTCTATGGGAGCAGATGTATGGGCCATTGTTGAACAAGGATATCAATATCCAGCTGCAATACCAACAGATCCGACTGAAAAGAAGAATTATGAAACAAATGCAAAGGTAGTCAATGCTCTAACAGGAAGTCTAACTGAATTAGAATTTGTCAAAGTCATGCAGCTGAATACAACAAAGGAGATATGGGACAAAATCATTCTAAGTTATGAAGGTGATGCAAAGGTAAAAAGTGCAAAACTTCAAACTCTCAGAATTGAATATGAAAATCTAAAGATGCATAGTGATGAGAATATTGCCAGTTTCTTTTTACGTCTTGATGATGTTGTAAATCGTATGAGAAATCTGGGAGAAACAATCACCGAATCTACTTTGGTTGAGAAAATCTTAAGATCTCTAACGACGAAATTTGAATCAAAAGTCTTTGCTCTTGAAGAAAAACAGGATCTTCAAACTCTTATTGTGGTGCAACTTCATGGCATACTGACTGCATATGAAATGAGGAGAGGAGGACCATCTGAAGTCAAAGAAGTTGTTTTTAAAGCATCTACAAAAGGGAAAGAAGTTCAAAAAGCAGAAGGATCAGGATATATCTCAGAAGAAGATGAGGCAAACTTTGTGAGAAGACTCCAACTAGGAACCGGAAGATTCAAAGGTAAGCTTCCTTTCAAATGTTTTGATTGTGGAAGAGTTGGTCATTATGCTGCAAAGTGTCCTTATAAAGAAACATCTGCTAAAGGGAAAGAAGTAGCAAGAAGGAATAAGAACCGATCTAGCACTAAGAAAAGTTACTATACTAATGAAGACAGTGATGGGTTATTTGATAGTGCGGAAGAATGTGAACAAGATCTTAGACTTCTTATGGCTTTTGAAAATAATTCTAGAGAAGACAAGGATGCTTTTATGGATGCTCTAGATGACCATGATTTTCTTGATCAAAACAATCAACTCAAAATATGCTTGGAAGAAAGTAAAATAATCATAGAGACTCTGAAAAAGCAGAATGAAGAAGCGAAGAAACACAATGAGAAATTAGAATGTGAAGTAGTAAGTCTAAGAAAAGAACTTGAGCAAGTAAAGACTATGAATCTTAGATTTGCTAAAGGATCTAAAACCTTAGATGAGATTATCAAGGTACAATGTTCTCCTCTTATAAAGACAGGTCTTGGATATACCGGAGAATCTTCTCAGGTTTCTGCACCAAATTATCTAAAAGAAGCTACAGCTGGTTTACTACATTCAGCCACTCAGCAAGGGAATAAAGAATATTTACAGGTAAAGCATGATCATCACAATTCAAGGAACACTAACAGGGATATCTTTCAAAGAAGCAACCACCAATAGTTAAATTCAAATAGAAGATTTCACGATCACATAAATTTCTACTTCAATGGACAATGTTTCTCATGTCACAATTTTGGTCATAAAGTTGTTCAATGTGTTGCATATAAAACCATCATGACAAGAGAATCAAGAAAGAAAAGGATGGATATTGAACCAAAGAAGAACACCTATAACAACTTTTCTCCTCTTCAAAATGAAGTTGAATGTGCTTATTGCAATAACTTTGGCCATGAAGAATCTGAATGCAGGAGCAAAGTCCAGCCAAAAGAACATGTTCCTTCAAACTCCAAAGTGTGGAAAAAGAAGGAAATACAGGTTGAAAATTGTGGCATAGATTTATTTGCAGAAGGTGAAGAAAATCAATGGTATATTGATAGTGGATGCTCAAAACATATGACAGGTGACAAATCCAAACTTCATGCATATAATGCCCTAGAAAAGGAAAAGAATGTTACATTTGGAAATGATACACCTGTTGTCATTAAGGGAAAAGGGTTTGTTTTTCTAAAAGAAAAGGTGAAAGCTAATAATGTCATGTATGTGGATGGATTAAGACATAACCTGTTAAGTGTGAGTCAAATGTGTGATCAGGGAACTGAGGTTGTCTTTAGTTCAAAAGAATGTGTGGTACATGATCTTGATACAAGTAAAACAATTATAAAAAGAAAAAGAACTCCAAGCAACCTGTATGTATTGAAGAACTGCAAAGATCAATGTTACTTGAGAAAATATTCAGAAAATTTGCTATGGAATAGAAGGCTGGGGCATCTGAGCTTCTCTCAAATCAACAAATCAAGCAGACTTAAAGTTGTTCGTGGTCTTCCCAATATTACTCTTCCAGAGAGTATCATATGCAAATCTTGCCAATTCGGTAAGCAGACCAGAGTACAATTTAATGCCAAGGAAGGTTCATCAAGTAAGCCTCTTGAACTCGTTCATACTGACATATGTGAACCTATGAGGAAAAAGTCACCACATGGTGAAGAATACTATATCTTATTTATTGATGATTTCTCTAGAATGTGTTGGATCGGGTTGATTAAACACAAAGATGAAGCATTTGAAAAATTTCAGATCTTCAAAGCACTGGTGGAAAATGAATTAGATCTAAAAATCAAGTGTCTTAGATCTGATCGAGGAGGAGAATATACATCAAATGAATTCCTTGAATTTTGTGAACAACATGGCATAAAAAGACAGTTCTCTGTAGCTGGCACTCCACAACAAAATGGCGTAGCAGAAAGAATGAATAGAACGATTCAACAAATGGCTAGAGCTATGCTTGATTATTCTGAAATATGATTTCTCTCTTGAGGTCCTTTTGGTTTTGGTTATAAAAGTCATATTTGTAATTTGAGGAAAGGTCATGTTGAGACCTATGATGTTGATGTAAATTGTAATATTCAGTCATGTAAGGACTTGTTCAAATTTGTAAACCCACTTGGTTGGGTAGTTGAGTCAAAATGTATGAGCCCACTTGGTTGGGTACTTGAGTCACATATGTAAATCCACTTGGTTGGATCTTTAATGTAATTATGAGTCCTTGGTGATAGGAAAGGTCATAGAGTCATGTACTTCATTGAAAAATATGTTTGAAGATTCAGCTTGAACTCAGGGGGAGCATGGTAACTTTAGTATACATCAGTTCTATAGCGTTCTTCTTTCTACATGAGGAGAAAAACCCTGTGTTGGTTTTGATCCGCCCTTTTCCCTTGATGTCAAAGGGGGAGAGTAACATGGTGTTTGAATAACGGGAGAGAAACATGGTTATTGTAATGGTTATAATCAATATATCTATCTGTTGTGGTGATCAAACACCATCGTGGTTGCCATCAAGTCCAAAGGGGGAGATTGTTGGCAATATGATGCAGAGTATTGTCCTTGATGGCAACCCACTTGATGACGATGATGGCAACCTACTTGATGAGGTTTTTCTTGACTTGATGAGATTGTTAATGATGTAAATCTGATGTATCTACAATCAGTAAAAAACGTGCAGAAGAAATAATTTCAGTAAGGGCCAAAACAATGATGAAAAGTGTGTGTCTCAAGGCATACGCGGGTTTGTTTAGGAGAAGTAGCGTATGCACGCGGAAAAGTACGTGCCAAGTCGCGTATGGTCTTTTGCGCTCCAAAATTAGAATACCAAGGGGCATTACCATGGTATTGACCCATTTTATTGAGCGATGGTTTGTCTATTTGATCCCGTCCAGGAATACCATCGGAAGTGATGTGGTTTTGGCTCATGGTATTGACAAAGGCTAAATATATAGAAGGAGAAGGATTTCATTGTGCAAAGGGTGTGCAAGTGTCTGGGCTTTAATGAATACTTCACTCTGAAGTATATTTGCATGGTTGAACTCTACTCTTAATTGATAGATCTGAATCTATGATCTATGAACATGGTGAAGGTTGAAGATCTCTAGATCTAGAAATGGTGAATCTCTTGGATGATCTGAAAAGAAGTGATGAAGACTTGGCGCAAATCTGTTGAAGAACTTGAATAAATCTGGGTAATTTCATAGATCTGATCTATTGTGCAAAGTTTATCTTTTATAGATCTATACGCAGGTTCATTTCGTGAAAAGCGCGTGTATACGCGGAACTGTTTCAACAAAGTCGCGTATGGATAGTTAGGGTTATTCTGGTAAATGCACAGATGAATACGTGGGTTCGATTCATCAAAAGCGTGTATATACGCGAGTCTGATTAAATAAAATCACGTATGATATCTGATCAAATGGTTGCTCAAGGCTGAATGTGTTTCTCCATACTTGTTCTAAAGTCTGGGTTATCTCTGATATTCTGGTTACAGTGATTTCATTGTTCTGTTTGAAGCATTGGGAAAAGTATGTTTGTTGATAAGTGAAGGGTTGTGTTGGAGCTGTTGGATCCAGTTTGAAAAATTGATGAAACATGGTCTGCAGTGGATCCGAGGGTTGAAGCCTTCAGTATGTATGTAGAAGCTTTCTGTGTATAGAATTTGGTGCTAATATCAGGGGGTAGTAGCTCCCTTCCAGGAAAGGCTGGTAAACGAGTGCAGGGGGTTGTAGCTCCCTTCTAGGAGAGGCTAGTAAACGAGAGAAGGTTGTAGCCTTCTGCAGGTGGGTGCCTGCGTTCTGGTATGAGTCTGCACCAGTACATGGTTGTAAGAAGTTTTCTTTATATAATAAAAATTGAAGACTAAGACGACGGCAGCGGTGGTTTTCTCCCGAATTGGGTTTCCACCTTAAATCCTGGTGTTCATGTGTGTGTGATGATTTATTCTGTTCTTACTGCTCCTGTTTACTTTTTTCTAAATATCTGATGAATGAATGATGCAATGATCTGAGTTAAGAGATAAATTCATAATTAGATTTCTGGGCATACGCGAGTTGTCTTTCTGATATCCGCGTGTATACGCAAGTTTCATTCATTAAAGTAGCATATGGGTCTAAAAGCAAGGAAAAGTAAAAAGTTTCTCTGTCTACACTAAATACTGATTTCACCCCCCCCCCCTCTCAGCATTTTTCCCAACAAGATGTATAAAAACACTCTTAAACTAGTGATTCCTTAAAAGCATGGCTTTTGAAATTTTTATTATCATGCACTCTCATGGTAAGACTTGTCAGAAGAACTTTACACTTAATACCTCATATTTTAAATTGACTTTTATTATGGATTAATATGCCAATAAATGATATTGTTATAAGTTACATATAATGCTTTTCTCCTATCGTAATAAATTATCATCCAGCAAATCTATTTTAATTCCTCTTCGAAGGGATCAATGAAAAACCTCCTATGGTGGACCACGCCTACAAAACTCTAATAAGCTTTCATAAAGAACCTTGGCATGATCAACTTAAGGAATGTTTTTGGTCATTATCTGAGATGTATTTAAATAAGTTCTTAGGGTATCATGATGAACCATTAAAGAATAGTAATTACAAACTTTTCACACCATCCTACACTCTTAAGTAGTAGATTTCCTTCCCCACCTACTAAGTAACCCATCAGAGGTTAATTATAATTAGAGTTAAAAAAAAAAACATAAATAAATTGAGGGATATGAGGTCTCTTTGCGAGTCGACCTACTATGATCATGGTTCCTAAGGAGAATGACATTACCACACTTGTCACCAAGCCAGAGTAATGGCTTTCAGTTGAAAAGATGGAAGGCAAGAGGTCTCATCATGAGACGGCTTGTTCATTATTGTTAGCTCTTGTGAATGGCACTATCGTTATCTGGTTACCAAGCTAGGACAACGACCTTCAATTAACTTTTAAAAAAAACAGAAAAAGTAAATGTTCTTTAAGTCACTCTGGATCTATATCTAATAGGTGGGATAAAAGCATTCATGAGGTTAAAAGGTACCCCTGTCAAAGCTATAGATGCCTGCTGGAAGCAGGACCATGCCTATGGTATTAAACTTAATTTTACACTATGATTTACTTGGTTTTTGTTTTCCTTTCCTTGAACTCACTATCAATCTCTTTGAGAATGCCTTTAAAATACTTTTGTTGTTATACCTTGGATTTCTATACTTTTGGAATGATTCTTCTCAGCGTGGGACGCTTAGTGCAGATATCTCATTGTGCCAGACAAGAGATGCTTCAACTATACATGGATAATGGTAAAATGGTTACTATGGGAAGGTATTCCTATGTATACTTTTGACACCTTGTTTTTTAAATCATGTCACTCATATTTGCAGCGAGGATATTAAAGTGGAACTTCTTATTAGGGATGCCTCCAAGATATTTTTTTTGGAAATTTTAAAAGGTTGGCTATTTTATTCAAGAAATAAAACCATCCTTGCAATTTAGTTTTTCCATGGCAAATTTCATTTTAGATTTTCTTGAAATCAGTCTAAGAAAATAAAGATTCCCACAAACACTATGTTCTTAGACCAAGCTTTATCTAGTGCAAGAAATGTGATCACACAAAATTGCGGGGACATCATTATGAATGCCTATAAATGTTTTTTATTTTTGTTTTCTTGCGAGGAAGTGATAGTACCATACTTCCTTTCCTGAGGAAATGCAAGATGGTTAGCATGGGGGGATGTTGGGCCTCCATTTTATCTTATTTTTACTTGTAATCTCTCATGCTGTTGTTTGGTTAAAATTTCATTGTTGCGAATATTTGTTACTTTCCTTGTTTTAACATGATTAAAACATGATCAATTGAGTTTTGTATTTTGCAGGTTTAAAATTTAATTTTATCATGATTTTATATAGGATTTGGACATGCATTTATCTTCTTGCACCATGTAACAGATTCCTGCACCACTTTATGGTTGTCTGCAGTCTGAAGGATTCCTGGACTACACTCATGTTCCTACAATAGAATCAAGGATGTGTACAATTCTTGTTTTAGTATTACACCAATATTTTAAAGGGAGCACTCTGGAGGTTACTATGATTTGAATGGAAATGTCATTCATAGTGACATTACTTTCATGGGCAGCTTCTCATTATGAATACAAGTTAACCAGCTAAATTTTACTGTCCAATAAATTCGCTGGGGAATGAATTTCATAGTGAAGGCTCATTCATTTCCTATGACATTGTCGACCTAGGTGGGCGATGGAAACACTGATCCTACATGTCGGAAGTGGTCAGAAGATATGGATACTCTTCAAACATTGAAATAGATCTTCACAATTTGGGTTATGGTGGCATTTCTCAAAGGTATGCAAATTAGAGGTATGTATTTGGAAGGCTTGTCACTACTCCAAAAGTATTTCTTTCAGTTCTAAATTCTTGGGAAGGAGCAGTTACCCCAACTTGCTAAGCGTTTTGAGTAACATATGATCACGCAAGTTATGTATGCAACCAGTCGGTTCATGACTTCTTTCTCCATAGAGTTTTCATTTCCAATAGCTATTCATTTCTGGGGCGTTTTTATTCACAATGGGATGAAGGTTGTCTTTGGAATAGGCTTAGTGTTGCTTATATTCTTCAGGATGATCTGTGAGGATCTCTTACCATTTCTTACCATTTCTGGCTTCTGCTTCACATGAATGAGGAGGAAGCATTTTCATATTTCAGGTTCTAGCCAAGTTGAAGGAAGCTTCAGTGTTCTACAATGGGAATGAGTGCCCTCTCTTGACTCGTGAACTGAAGGGATTGTTCTAGAGAGTAGCTTTTGTGCACACTGCCACGACATTAGATGCCAATGTTAGACAAACTCATGCTTATCTTTCTAAGCTTCACGAGAATTTTAGCGAAATGACACTTTCCATCCATAATGACACTCCAGGAAAAGAGGAACGATTCACTAGATTGTTCCCTATTTCTACATTTAGTTTCAAATTAATATTATTCCTGGAAAATTGTTAAGATCAGTAATATGCCTCCTATATTTTGATTGGCTGAATGAAAGCCCCAAATTTTAATTCTATGTATATATATATATATACATAGATAAGTTGCACGGATCAAACAATTTAATTATATATATATATATATATATATATATATATATATATATATATATAAGTTGCACGGATCAAACAATTTAATTAATTAGGCGTTGAATTAGGAAATCGATCAAGGGGAATTCCAAGGTACCCATAGACAGGGAAGGAAAACACAGGAGGGAGGAGCCGGTCCAATGTAGCCTCACGCATTTTATAACCAGCGGATCACTCCTCTTGTATTGTTGGAGCTAAGTGTTGTTTGCATAATGTAAATATTGATTTCAGGAATTAATTGAAGAAAATTTCATCCATTCTTTTTTTATTTATTTGTTGCATCTAATGATTTTAATTTCTATGTAAACTAGGCCGCTTATAGAGGGTGCAAGCTGGCTGTGTTTTCCACCAGGCTAGCTTGACACCGCTCTCCATCTCTTAGATTACATAGCATGCAATTTATTATTTACTATGTGAATTCATTTAATTATTTTCAGTCTCTTTCCTTCCTCAAGTTAATGTTATTTAATTTGCTACAATGTTTTATTTTCAATTTTAAAGTTAATTTAATTTGCTACCAATTTTTACTGTACCTGAACTATTTCATTTGCTACATTAATATTTGTGCTTGTACGTGAGATATTTCTTCATATCAAATTGCATCACTCTAGAGCTATAACGGGCAACTTGAATTCCTTGAATTGATCGAGACCCATTTAATTCATATTCTAGAAGCTGACATCTATTTGAGTGATTAGAGAAGTAGCAATCACATATAAATTTATTTTTCCGTGATGGAAACTACATTATGTTGAAAATGATAATTTTTTTATTTTTTTTACAATAATGACTATGTTTTATTTATGGCTCGGAAAAACAGTTGTCGAGGGCTTTTACATGGCAGTTCTTCATTTCACTGTTACATCTATTGCTTTGCTTCTAACAGGGGTCGAGGAGGTTCCAGTTAGCTTCAAACGAGTGTGCTAATGAGTTTCCAATATGAGTTCTGGATTTGGCCAAAACTACGAGATACGCTTGTTCTAAATTCGATTTGGAAACCGCCTCTTGGATCTTATTTTTGTTTTCCTGTAGAGTCCTAAATTTGTTTCCCAGATTGCAAAGAGGAACCCCATCACTGCCTAAATTGATTTCCGCTTCCTTAAAGAGCACAGCAGAGTCCTTCTTGAGATCGATTCTTGCTTCCTTGGAGTCAGCGTTATCCTCCCAGAGACTACGTAGTGCTTTGAAGAGTTTTGCTACTTTGGGATCTCATTGAAAGAAGAGGTCGAGGCCTGAAGTATTGCACCCTACATTCATTTCAGAAGAAGAAGATGAGTCCCCTATCATTTTCCAGTCCACAACAAACCAATCCCGTATATCTGGCTAATGGAATGAGTCCTGAAATGCAGATGTGATCACAGAGACATAGGTCCAGTCTCCTCCAAGATTAGGGAATGCTGCAAATCGAGTCAAGACCATTAATTGACAGAGATCTCCTACTCTAGAGAGTGCCTAGATTAGCTTCCAGATCAACCATTGAATTTAATTTCCTAAGGATATGAAACAAATTAATTTTGTGGAATTTGGATAACACTAGCCTTATTTTTTTTAGAATGGTAGTTAGATGCACCTGAGAGGGGTTCTTATGCGAGTTAATAGCTTGAATGATTAACCTGGAATCTCCATAGACTGAGATGGAGAGGAATTTCCTTTCAAGAGCTAAATTAAGACCCTTCCAGAGAGCAAGCGCCTCCGCTCTATTGTTAGTTTCATGACCCAGACCCCAGGTGAAGCGTAGATCAATAGAGCCTCCAGGACTCAGGATCACTCCTCCACCACCAGATGCTCCTAGATTTCCTTTTGAGGCCCTGTCAAAGAATAGGCAATGATCTTCTAGAGCCAATCTCCATTTAATGAATTCATGCTCTTCTAATCAAATTTCCCAGTTAGTAAAAGCTTTTGCTAGAGGGATGGATCTATCCTTATGATTTGGGACCATCTGTTTTAGCCATTGATCTTCCTCGATGTCCAATGTCATAATATTTCTTATTATGGGTTTGACATCTAGGGCCTCTCCCAAAAGAGCTTTAATTTTAGAAACTATTCTGATCGGATTACAACTCTCCTCCCTGAAAATTCTATTATTTCTCTCAAGCCACAGTTTCCAGCAAGTGAATTTGGGAATCAACATCCATCCAGTCTCGAGGAGGTATTTTTTGGTGATGCAAAATGGAGATAGATTGGCCCAATTTTTTAGCAGGTCCGGAATATTTTCAGGGAGATTGATTATGTCAGGACCTATCATCAGGACATCCCTCCAAACTTCTCGATCAAATGGGCAATTTAGCAACAGATGGTTTGCAGTTTCTTCATTCAAAACACACAAAGGACACTTGGAGGGTCCTTCCATTCCATGCCTTCTAAGATTGTATCTAGTGAGGACGCTTTTATGAGCCAAATTCTAGCAAAAGAAATCGATTTTGGGGAGATAAGGAAAGGACCAAATAAATTTCCATTATGATGGATCAGGGGGAGCGTTTGGAATAGACATGATGCTTTTGTATCCTTCAGCTACTGAGTATGAGCCAGAGGTTGAGCCCCACCCTCTATTGTCCTTAGAAGAGACCTTTAAGGGAGATTTCCCTTGAAGAAAATATAACAATAAGGTGGCTTCTTCATCCAGCAAATGAGGGACAACACCCAGATTCAAACCATCCCAAAGATTCTCTGCATCATCAATCCGTTTGGAAATGTCCCAAAGGGTTATCAGGTTGCTGGAATGAAGCCAAATCCTGATATTTACCAGATCTGCCTTGTGATTAAAGGGTTGATCCCCAATGATTGATTCTTCCCAGATTCTAATTTTTTTCCCATTACCTGGAATCCAGTAAAGCATGGGATTGAAATGCTCCATTGTTGTGAGACATAGCTTGAAGATAGGTCATCCTATAAGAGTTCTTGGAGGATGTTCCAAAAATCTTGTGCACTGCCCATGAAAATATTTTTTCCACAAAAATCTCTTGCTCCAACTAGAATTCCCAGAAACAATATTCCAAAGGAGCTTGGAGCCCACAACAAGGTTTTGAGCTACAAGATCATGAATTTGGAGTCCTCCTTTCGAGAATGGCTTCTTTAGTTTGTCCCAGCTTACTAAATGGAGCCTTCTTTCGTTGTTTTTTCCACCCTCCCACATAAATCTTCTCAATAGGCCATCCACTTTACTAATGATGGTTTTAGGGGTAAGAAGAATTGAGTTCTGATATAAGGGGAGGCTTATGAGGATAGATTTCAAGAGGATCACCTTTTTAGTAGTGTTTAGCCACGATGATCCCCAAGCTTGTATTCTGAGTTTTAGTTTGTCTAGCAGAGGCCTCCAGTGAGCAACTTTAGGATTTGATTTAAAGATAGGGATCCCAAGATATTTGAAAGAGTCCCAGGTCAAGGATCCTTCCATTTCTAATAGCCTTGCAATGTCTGTCATTTCCCTTTTCGAAAAATTCTAGCCATAAATCGTGCTTTTCAGATAGTTGATCTTGTTGCCCGAGACCTCCTTATAAATGTCCAGCTCCTTCTTGAAGGACCTTGCTGAATTGATGCTTACTCCTCCAAGAAGCAAGGTGTCATAAGAAAATTGGGCATGGTTGATGTCTTTAACATTATGAACCATCCTGAGGCCTGAAAGAGTATGGATCTAACTGCAGTAGTCTAGTTGGAAGCTGAGCACCAAAGCTTGTATGGCGTAAGGAAGCAGGGACATTGGACAACCTTGTCTTAACCCCCTCGAGGCTTGGAAAAACTCCATTGATCAACCATTAACTAGTGGAGCTATCTAGGGAGAGGCTATAGAGGCTTTCACCCAAATTATGAATGCTTTTAAAAAGCCGAGCTTCTCCATCTCAATAAACAGGAAATCATGTCTCAACCTGTCAAAAGCATTTGCCAAATCTATATTAATAACCATACCTTTTTCTTTCTGTTGACAGTTTGAATGAATTGCTTCTTGCACTAGCACAATATTATCAAGAATCTTTCTCCCTTTGATGAAACCTCCTTGGTTTTCAGGAATGATAACCGACATAATTTTCTTAAGACAATTGGATTTGATTTTAGTGACTAGATATAGCCTGTATTACACAAGGAAATGGGCTGGAATCTGTTGAAGTTGGTGGCTCCTTTATCTTTCAGGATCAGGGCAAGGAAGGCCGAATTGGTACTGCCTCCAATCTTGGAGCAATTATGAGATTTCCTTACCATTCTTAGAAGATATTTTTTAATTGTACACCAACAAGTCAAGAAGAACCTTGCAATGAACCCATCAGGGCGAGGTTCCTTATCAAGTTCCATGCAATCCAAAGCTTTTTTAAGCTCAGTCATACTTATCGGAGTAGTCAGCATAATATTATCTGCACCTTGAACACACTGAGAGATTATATCTATCGGATAGGAGTGAGTATCAATAGGGGGATCTTCCAGGGTTGAGAAAATATCTTTGAAGAAAGAATGGGCTGCTCCCTTTATGCCTTCAAAGTCTTTAACCAAGGTGTTTTGATAGTAAATTTCATTTACTACTTTGAAGTGCTTGTGGGCCTTTGCTTATTTATGGAAGTAGCTTGTATTTTTGTCTCCATCTTGCTGTTAGTGTCCTATAAGTATAAGATTCATAATTTGGAATTGACTTATGATAGTCTTTTAAAATATGTACATACCTTGATTTCTGCAAGTTGTTTTCCTTTTTTTGTAAAAAATAAAAAAATAGAAAATTAAAAAGAGGGTAAAATTCCTAAAAGAAAGATCAAATGACTTAAAAAATATAGACCCAAAAGAAAAAAAGGATGAAAATAAGACATGAAAGTGTGCAAGTCCAAATGCCACTACTTTTTACTTTTTGCAAATGATTATGGCAGAGTGTCAATAAATTCCATAATCCATGATGAGTTAAACTGTTTAAACTTGACTTTTCATGTTTTCAATTTCCATGTTTTAGATAGTGAATAAAGTTTTGTCAGACAGTTTAATCCTGAAAAATCAGTAGATAGGTAGAGAATAATGAGGATCTCATCTGTTTAATCTGAGGCCTCGGATGAAATAAGGTAGAATTAGATAGTTTTATGCTTTCAAAAGAATAAATGTCTCAAGGTAGAAAGCTTAAATGCATCTACTAGAAGGAAGAAAAAATGTTAGAGTAATGTTGGGTAGGTAGAAAGAAGTGGGAAAAATCATGTAAATATTCATCACCAAGCAGAAAATCACTAATTTCCCTTCCCCTGTGTTGGGCTAGAATTGTAATCTATGGATAAATTACACTTTCCTAGATTGATGCTAGACTAGAACAATAGGTGAAAGACTATACAACTATTTCTCCTAACTCATAATAGATACACAGAGAGGATTGGAGGCTTACTTGTTCATTCACTTGCAAATGACTATTTCTGTCGCTTCTACTACAGCTTCAAATTCAAGTGGTTTGTAGGTTGAATGCTTCCTGTAAGAAGGAACACTGAAATAGTAGAAGATGCAATAATATAGATATCTATTCAAGCTAGTTAGCTGAATCATTAAAGGATAAACCATACACATCAACTAAGATCTTGCAATATGAAAAATCAAAGCCAATACAGATGCATATAGGGAAAAATAAGCAGTACTCTTTATTGATGATAGAAGGAGAGGTTACAACCTAGTGACTGATTTAAAGTGACCTTCCAGTAACGTTCCCAAGCCTCATCAAAGTATAAATCTCTCCAACAGTAGCTTCACAAATCAAGCTCTCAATTGAAAATTCTCCAGCATTTCTCTACTCAAATTCTTCCTCCTCAAGCACTTAGATGTGTGCTAAATTTATAGATGAACTGTAGGTTGTTTTGTAATAAATAGCTTTCCAAAAATAGGCAAGACATGTTTCTAGTCATGTAGATGTCAAATGGACACTTGGATCTGAAGCTTGACACATGTGAACTCTTCTAGAAGTTACTAGCCAAGTGGAGATTCCAAAACAATGAGAATTTTGCTCCCAATGTGACCAACGCACCTACGAATGTCGGGAAGTGCTTTGCAGAGCAGCCTTGCATGGGGCTACCTGCATATGCAACACACTTAGGCCCCTTAGAGCATGCTTTGGTGAGCTCTCATATGCTTAATATTAAGCTTCAAACCATGGAAACCTTTGCTTGATGAAAGTCTTGCTTGATTTGTCTTGTTTCTTGTCTTAGAGCATATAGCAATTGAAATGATAGGGAATAATAGACCCTTGATCATCGGTCCTGGAGATGATGCCCAGTTAACCAGGTCATTGGGAATGGTGCCAAAATTGACCTATAAAAATTGCCCCCTAAAGCATGAGATACAAATAATAAGAACATTTGATTGAGATGCTTTACACTGTGATGAGTTTGAAAATGAAGTGGAGTGGTCACCGACATCAATATTACAATACATTACATGATGATATATACTATTTTGATCATAATTGCTGAGGGTAGGAATTCCCATAGTCAACACATAAAAAATCTAACAACATGTACATAATTCAGAAAGTCATCTACATTGGAATATTGCCCAGATGTAGACGTGCCTACAGATATAGGCCCATGTTTGGATGATAATCTGTATGTCAGGTCACCGTACAGATGATGTGTATAACAATCTTGAAACCGCAGCCCAGATGGCTGAAACTAGATTAGGGGTCTTCTTATCTTATTCTCTCGATCATTCGGGTACAAGTCTAGCCATGCGAATATATAATTTGTAGTCAAACATGGAAATACATCATTTGATTACCAGCAAATAATGTGAGTTGTTAACAAACACAAGAGAACCACCATTAATGTCAGTGGTCCTCAAGGTACTGCAATAAATTTCATAAGGTGTGAATAGATGATTTGATGTCGAACGCCAAACAAAATCTTTCGGTCAAAAGTCCGGAAGCGAGGATCTTGTTGATGCTATAAAAAGCCTAATGGTACTAGAATCTGATGTTTCTAAGTGAACTTCCTGGATATTGATTTGTCATCGACAGGAAATCACCTTATTGTAAAAAAGAAGTTACTGATTTTGGAGACAAGGGTATGACTTGATATAGCAATTTTCAGGGATGATGGTCATGAAAATGAAGGCTTATGAGTATTGCAGAAGGATGAGTTCTTAATCACTGGATGACTTCTCTTGAACATATCGGCGACACTGT
Source organism: Pinus albicaulis (assembly GCA_034641835.2). NCBI lineage: Eukaryota > Viridiplantae > Streptophyta > Pinopsida > Pinales > Pinaceae > Pinus > Pinus albicaulis. Next base: position 1,371,666,764 of record CM076581.1, read on the forward strand.
GATGAGTTGGAAGCATTGACCCAAAACCAAAGTGAAGGTATGATGAACCATAGGTGTGAATGAATCGTCAAGATGATTACCCAACCCAAATAGTCACGGACATGGAGTGAAGGAAGTGTCATGTTCAAGAGCGACTTTCTACCAAAAAGAAACTTTGCTTACTTTTCCCAAATTTTCCCCAATCATTTGTCGACCAGTACCTCTTTATTTTTTAACAAGCTTGAGGAGGATAACATTTTCTTGATCTATATTCAACCCTTCAAGCGAATAAAGTATCGCTATTTAATAATTTAACGAGTCTAGCGATGAATGAAATTCGATTCTTGCCATGATCGACAAGCCCGTCACTATTTTATGTTTTAACGAGCTTAACGATAGTGATAGCCTGATCCTTTTTCATATTTAGGGAGTATGAAAAAAGAGGATGAAAGAGAACTCAAAAAGTACTTTTTCGTAAATTTGTCTCTCAGATCCGAGAAAGTGTAAAATAATATCTGAAAGAACCTCTTTGGTCATGTTTAACCAAGGTATTCCTTTTTCATAAATAATCCATCTCAGTCTGGAAAAGGGTTAAACTTATACTGTGTAGATATCAATTCATTTACTTTAATGAGATCGAACAAACAAGTGCTCGACAATCTTTTCACATTATCTAAGTCTAAAAACAGCTGAAAGAAGACTCTGGGGGTTCCTTTTTCGCTGTTATCTAAGCTCGAAAAAGAGATAAAAGTGCGCTTCAAATCCTTTTTCATTTTTAACAAAGCTCAAAAAATAAGGAGAAAAAGTATGCTTTGTGGTCAAATCATTCTTAAAATAAGTCTGCATGACTAATCTGTTCATCAGTTGTAAAACCTATTTCAGAGCAACATCAAATGGATTAAAAATACCTATTTCATGATAAAAACATAATAAAACCATAGTCATAGCAATAAATTTAACTTGAAAATAATTAAATGACTATTAAAAGTAGTTTCACTATTCATTTTTACCATTCCATAGTTACCATTTGCATTTTGGAGCTCTGAACCTGATTTTGCCTCCGAACTTCAACGATCGATTGCATGAAATTGGTAAGAATGTTTTGAATGCCCCTTGCAAGAGCACATGTTGAATGCCCCCTGCAACAAAAGATGCCCCCCAAGCTTCATTTCATTCATATAAGTAGATTATTGGTTACTAATAGCTGGATGGAATGAAGGTTCATTATAGGGGAGGGTTTGTTTCATTTTTTAACGAGCTTGACACAGGAAAAGAACTATGCTCCTGACCTGTTTCATTTTTTAACGAGGTTGACATAGTAAAAGAACTATCCTCACCACATGTTTCATTTTTAAACAAGGTTGACACAGTAAAAGGAACTATCCTCATAACTTGATTTGTTTTTTTAATGAGGTTCACACAGGAAAAGGACCATCCTCATAGGCACTTGTTTCATTTTTTAATGAGGTTGACACAAGAAAAAATAAATATCCTCAAAGGCACTTGTTTCATTTTTTAATGAGGTTGACACAAGAAAAAAGAACTATCCTCATGACTCTGTTTCATTTTTTAATGAGGCTGACACAGAAAAAGAACCATTCTCATAACTCTGTTTCATTTTTTAACGAGGTTGACACCAAAAAGGGACCATCCTCATAGTGCAGTTGGAGTAGTGAGTGTGCTCTGGAAAAGACGTAGTCTAACAAAATCATCATTTAAGGAGTTTGATGAGCACCATAAATGATAAGTTATAACATGCATTGATGGGTCTTCTCTAGGGTTTTCATTGATTTTTGGAATGTCAAAGGGTATTTTATGTGAAATTTCTAGCCACCAAGGGGAATAACTGATGGAACTAGCTTGATATTGCACTAAAGGTGTGAATAAAGGATCAAGCCATTTAGTACTCATAAGGGAGGAGCCAGATAGGGTTCTAGATGATGACATAGGTGAATTCAATGGACAAAAAATCGAAGATGAAGCAACAGCAGATACTGTCGCAGCTAAAATAGATGGTTCATTCTGGGATGTTATCTCAGCCATGGTCAAATGAACCAATGTATACCCTATATAATCTATGGGAACTCGAAGTGAAACAGGATCAATAAAAGGAAAAGAAAGGTGATTGAGGAAAAGACTTGTACAGGTAAAGCTCCTACTGAAAATGAGTTAGAGTTAAAGGTGTCTCGTCTTGTGATGTTTCTTCAACCGAAATCAAACCAAGTGGAAGAACTTCACCGTCAGGCCCAAAGTATATTTCAGGTGGTTGAATACATGATATGGGAGACTCAATGGCTACAATATATTGTGGAGTGGCCAATACAGAAACAACTTCCGGTTGTTCGACTTCGGGATCAATATTTTCTCCACTTAGGGAATATAGAAACTGAAATATAAGGGGATGATAGACCCTATTTCATTGGTCCTAGGGATGATGTCTAGTTTGACCAATAACAGCTAACCCCTAAAGCACAATGGGATCTGGATCAACTTCCAGTTAAACAACGTTGGGTTCAGGAGGTATGGTCTCACAGATTGGATGGATTGTGACCACGGGTAGCTATGAGGACTCTATCTCGACAACAGTAGACAAACCGGTATTTGTAGAAAAAATTGTGCCAAATCTGGGTTAAAAGATGATGTTTTGTCAGAGGTACGAATTTTACTTGATTTGGCAGATCGTGATCGCCTTCGCCTACCAGAAGTAACTTCCGGTGGTAAACGTGGTTTTAAATCTAATCTACGCGAACGACTGGGGATAGGATTTTTTTCTTCCATGACTGCTAATTTATTTTATCCAAAAACAAATAAAAAAAAAGAGGGTAATGCTAGGCAAAAGGGTTTACCAAGAAACTGTGAATTGCAGAATACCTCCTGGCGAACTAAGAGATACGGGCAGGTAATCTCCTCGAATGCTGTGTTCGGTGTATCACAATTTCAAGGTGGCCGACTTGGTTCACTATGGATGGATAGCACCTAAAATTTTTCCTCCCAAATATACCCGAAGTTACGTGGAGGCCCAAGTCTGTATTAGCGCTGTCTGATGTGAAACCACATAGTGAGAGCACCCTGTATACTTATCGTACTGTAACACCACCCGATATACCCGAAAGTACGTGGATGAGCAAAGATATACTTACGTATGTGGAGTGAGGTATCACACTCAGAATGTATTGCAGACAAGTTAATGACATCTATTATGTTTTATGACGCCAGAACACGTCTCTAGCCTAGACATTCTAAATGTTATCATTAAGGTTCCAATGCGTTGTTAAGTAAATTGAGATTTATTTTATGTTGATCTTGCTTAACAATTTTCCTTTCAAAGGTTCAACGTGATGATGTGTATGAAATTCCTAAAATGCAGCTAAGAATGATAAACAAACTTTCACTTTCAGCTTTTTCAATGAAGAACCTAGCTACTAAGGGAAGAGAGAAAATAATTTGGGAGCAAACAAATCAATGAATAAAAATGAATCAGTGAATCTCAAACTAAATGCAGATTTCATAATGTTCCTTTTGCAAAACACACACAATCCTACATGAAAATGCAAGTTTTTCTTTTCAGTTTCCTTAATGTTATGTGTTAGAAAATTAAATATTATAGAGCAATGAAACACGTAAAATATGCGGAAAACACAAGCACACAAAACACATAAAACCAGAGAGACACATATATATGTGGTTCACCCATTTTAGGCTACGTTCACCCCGAACAACCAGTTCTTCCTTTCTATTATCCAACAAAATGAAAAGACACAACCTACAACAGATTGACTCTAATACCCTCTATTCTCTCTCACAGTCTCCCTACCTGTTTCTTGCTCTAAGAATACACATACAAATGCACAGCCACAATACAATACCCTCATACAAAGTGAGGGGTTGCCTTCTAGGGAAAAAAACCCTAAACTAAACATAACTTCTACCATCAGATCATCCACCTAATGAATGGCCCAGATTGACTAGAAATTACTATACTTTTACAAGGAAAATTTACATTTGTTTTTAGCTTTGGGGGCACTGCCCCCAAAACCCCCTGCTAGGGGGGGGTTCCATAAATTCGTAGCCACACCCCCCTGGACCCCCCAGGTAGAATTTAATTACGGGCGACGTTGCTACCCCATTAAGGTACAGGGGTCCAATGTTGTGATACAAAATAAACAAGATAATCAGGCTCCACACCCAACATTATTAATGTAGAAAAGAAACTAGGTGTGCTAGATCGATAATTCAAATGATTTTTACTTTCGAGAAATGAAGAATACAAACGACAATTTCTCTTTTGAAGGAAAAATGAGGATTTCAACAACAATTTCTCCTATCAAGGAAATGATGATTTTACGACAATTTCCTATTTTGAAAGCAAATGATTCTTAATGTCACCATAAAAAGTACTTTGAAATCAACTTGTCAATGATAAAGAATTTTTTTTTTCAAAACAACATTGAACAAATTTTCAGTCAAAGGAGGAGAAGTATATAGAGTCACTGGTCAATTGAGCATCAAAATTTTTAGAACACAATAGAAAACAAAACTGAAGCAAGTTGCAAAGTCAAATTCAAGGGAATTTGGTCACTTTCAGGAGTCAACACAGTCTCCAAGGGGAGACAGTGCTCTGCAACACAGGCTTGGAAGTGAGACAGTGCTCTGCAAAGCACTGTGTCCAATCTAATGGTGCATTGGGCACAATAGACAAGGGAAAATGCTACTGTTTAACTACTATATTTGCAAATTAATCTCTGAAAAAGTCTAATATTTTTGTGAAAGAACTACTGGGTGGATAAAAAAAGAAAATCAGAGGCTCTAACACCTAGAACTAAGAGAAATTCTCCCGAGTGGAGTCGTCAATTTGTTGGGCCAGAATTGTAATCTACAGATAAATTACGCTTCCCTAGACCGGTGCTAGTATAGAACAACAGGTGAAAGACTATACAACTATTTCTCATAACTCAAAACAGATACACAGAGAGGATTGGAGGCTTACTTGTTTAGTCTCTTCCAAATGACTCCTCCTGTCGCTTCTACTGCAGCTTCAAATTCAAGCAGTTTGTAGGCTGAATGCTTCCTGCAAGAAAGAACATTGAAATGACAGAAGGTGAAATAATATAGATATTTATTCAAGATATTTAGATAAATCAGTAAAGCATAGACCATACACATCAACTAAGATCTTGCAATATGGAAAATCAAAGCCAATACAGATGCATATAGGGAAAAATAATAAGTACTCTTTATTGATGATAGAAGGAGAGGTTACAACCTAGAGACTAATTTTAAGTGACCTTCCAGCAACATTCCCAAGCCTCATCACAGTATAAATCTCTCCAGCAGTAGCTTCACAAATCAAACTCTCAATTGAAAATTCTCCAGCATTTCTCTACTCAAATTCTTCCTCCTCAAGAACTTAGATGTGTGCTCAATTTATAGATGAACTGTAGGTTGTTTTGCAATCAATAGATTTCCAAAAATAGGAAAGACATGTTTCCAGTCATGTATATGTCAAATGGACACTTGGATCTGAAGCTTGACACATGTGAACTCTTCTAGAAGGCATTGGCCAAGTGAAGATTCCGGAACAATGATAATTTCGCTTCCAATGTGACCAACTCACCTGTGAATGTCGGGAAGTGCTTTGCAGAGTAGCCTTGCATGGGGCTACCTGCATATGCAACGCACTTAGGCCCCTTAGAGCCTGCGTTGGTGAGCTCTCATATGATAAATATTAAGGTTCAAACCATGGAAACCTTTTCTTGATGAAAGTCTTGCTTGATTTGGCTTGTTTCTTGTCTTAGAGCATATAGCAAATGAAATGATAGGGAATAATAGACCCTTGATCATCAGTCCTGGAGATGATGCCCAGTTAACCAGGTCATTCGGAATGGTGCCCAAATTTACCTATAACACACTGTAAGTATTCAATATTCTACACTTCCAGTCAATGAGGCTCAGAGCATTTATCTGACTTTCGTTGGGACCGGGCCCAAGGCTTACGGACTGGATAGTGGAAAATGTTGGATTCTTATGATAAACTCCCTTTCACCAATATTTATTCATCATTCATGCATTTAATTCATTTTCATAAGTAAAAACTCCTTTTTTACTCAATGATACATAAAAGCCCATTTGATTAACTCCCTTCATTCATAAAACATACAAACCCTCAAAAAACACTCTATCCTAAGTAAAAGTGGTGAAGTTATGAAATAATAAGCTTTGCTTTAAAAAATTTACTTTACTTGGTCATATAAGTGTATTTTTGTGTATTCCTTTCCCCTTGTAATATTAATTTCTAACTTATGCTATTAAATCCCAAAAATCACCTTATCCTACCTATATAATTCCCTTTATGTTAAATATTCCCCCAAAACCCATTATTATAAGAATTTAAGCCAAAGTTATTATCCACATGCTGAAATAAAACCCAAAAATACCCCCTTTGGCCTAAAAATAACTATATAGAAATACCCTACCCCCTATGGTTATAGACATTTCCAAAAGTCTAAAACTATATAATAAAACAAAAATGGAAATTGGCTTTTATTACATATCTTATGAATGTCTAAGCGCATAAATGTTATCCCATTTTATCTCATTTTATCCAAAGTTTCTTATAAAGGTTCAACCCCTGCCCTTGTAATATACTTACCATTCTTTTCCGCACAAGATTAACCTTTTCCCTCTTCCCCGTTATATAAAACTCCACATTTTATATAAACATTAACCCAAGTTAATATAGCCCCGCCTCATGCGCATCCCTCTCATTCCAATAAACCCACCATATATCGCTTCTACATATCCCTTTTGTATATAAAACTTTGATCACATCATATATCATATAAAGGTTTTATTATATTTTAAAGCCCCAATAGCACATATCAATAAAATACCCCGGTCCCACATACCTTTTGACCGCACCTTCCCATCAAATCTCAGCCGTTCACTCCCTTCCCGATGATCCAATGGTGCCAAATCCTTTTCACACTCACAACATAATAATTTTCCCGCAGTCCAAATGAATGCGAAATGAGTGGTTTTCTAATTTCTGCCTCCGTCGACGTGGCGAAATCCCATTCAATCGCGTTCGTTTTGGAAAAAACAGCTTACCACCTGAGATCTACTCAAAAACTACTGATGGTTTTCGCATTTCAGAATATAAACTGCCTTCCCGCCTGTGATAAGACATGTAATTAATGCATTTACGATGGTTAAATATCAAAGTTTAAAACCTTTGATATACCATTGTTAATGTTTATTTGTACATTTCCAAACTAAAAAAGAACTCCGCCCGACTATATTGAAGATGCCTGACTATTTTTAAGCCCATGTTGATCAATTTCCAACTCAAAATCTAGATTTGACCGCAGATTTTCCCTGTTTGAAGATTAGATGAGCCATTTTCTACTCCAGCAAGTTGGACCAGAGTTCAAATTCAACCACAAAAGTTGCAGAAAACCCTTCCGATAATCAAAAACTCGCCATTTGGGGTATTTTTCGACAAACAAACCTGAAAATTTCAAGGTTAAACCGTCCATAAGTAAATTAAAGTCTGAATTAGGAGAATTTTCCATAGAAATTGCCCAAAAAACTCCTAAAACAGGCCAAAACCTCAAAAAATTTCCCCAGAAATTTCTATGTTCAAAAATCCTCTTCTGAAGCCAATTTCCTCAGCTGTATTCACTTAAAAATCAATTTCAAAGAACAGGGAAGAGGTTGAAGCCCAAATATATCCTGAAAACACCTTTTTACAATCCAAATTATTTAGAAAACCCTCATTTTCTGTCTTAAACGAGTTTGCATATCTCAGACACCTAATTGAGAAAAGATATCACTTGAAACTTATCCTTGGCTTATAAATTGATAAATTTATCCTCTGTTTAAAGAAAAACTCTTGCAAATAGATTAAGCTTGCATTAGTTATTCAAAAATGACTAAGAAATAGATGACAACCAAAGCTGGGGGTTCTAAGCCTATTAAGCCTGGTGGATCCAAGCCTCCCAAATCTGAAGCATCAAAAGCTATCAAATCTACTCCAACACTTACTGCTAAAACCACTGTGTCTTTAAATCCACTTCAGCCACCAGTACCTATTGTAGAAACCATTCCATTAACTGATATGGACTACAAGATTGTTGACCCTGTGGTAGAATTTAACCTTTTAGAAATCCATAATTGGCTCTATGATAAATATTTAGATAAAGATGAAATGCCTATCTGGGAGACTAATTTGCCCCAATATGTAGTTCCTTTGACTCATCCTGGACAAGATCTTGTTAGACTTTGTCAAAAGCATTATGAACCAGACTAAAGGGCTATTGCTAATGCAGACAGGGAGGTCCTTTTTACAATCACAATAGAATCCATAAATCAAATGCTGCAATTACCATATGATCCTCATTTAGTCCCCCATCCTCATTTAGTCCCCCTTTCTATTGAATATTTAACCTAGTTGTACTTAAGTATGGATTCCCCAAAGAGGTTTATGATATTTCAGAACTTTATGCCTGCTCATGTTGACATCCCTAAATTGAACCCTCCTTATTCAACTGCCAAATTTCCTGAAGGGTCAAGGCATATTATTTCCATGTTATCTTTTATACTGGGATATTTCATAGATGGATTCATTGATGAATCCATTCTTGGCTTCCTATCCACTTTATCTCCAGGCCAACCCCCTACACTCTTTTTTGATTATGCCAGTTTTATAGCAGACAATATTCATCACCAATTGACCAAACTACCCATTGAAGGGGTGTTTAGGTACTCATCATAATTGTTTCATTTGTTTATGTTCTTCCAAGCTAACAATTTTCTAATTTCATTGCAAAAAATGGACTTAGAGGGCCAGCCTCTGTCCATCATCTTTTGGACTTCTTTGCTTAGGAAAGAAGGCAATGAGTTCAGTTATACAGATTTTTCATACCTATTCTTCCAGCCAGCAATGAATATATTGTACAAAGCAGAGAAGCCTAGTGTAAATGAAGATATGAAAAGAATATTGTAGTTATCAGAACAATATAATATGGGAGAATGGCTTCTTTATTAAAAACACATAGAGATACGAATTTTTGGCTCAAACTAGTTACCTTATAAGTTTCCAAAATACATGTGCATGAGAGTTTTTGCATTGGAATACTTAAGGAAAATTCTAAATTTTGACTCCATCAACTTCTTAGCTGCTAGGAAAAAGACCCAATTCAAGCTTAAAAATCAAGTTGGGCCTTTCGTCATAAATAACAGAGAAGCAGAAAAGGAAATCACCAAGATACTAGTAGGGTTTAAATTTCAGGAGAGCTTTCCATGGAACTATGATCCTCAAGGGATCTTGAGTAATTTAAGCATTAAATGCAAACTTACACCACTTATACATGAACCTAAGATAGAAATTGAGAAGTTTGCAAATCAGGTTGAATGGATAGAGAAAACTCTGATAGATACAACAGTTAATGCAGAACCAACAGAAAAAATGGATACTACACAAACTATGGTAGTTACAAAACAACCTGAAACTTCAACAAAAAGAGGTAGAGATGAAGGAAATTATACAGCTCAGACCACCATAGAGACAAAATTCAAGTTAATTTACAATAAAAGGCTCAAATTCAGTTCCATAGGAAAAGAAAAGATAATTGATGTTGAGGATACAAATGAGCCTGAGGTAAACAATGATGAAGTCATAGTGATAATTAATGATACTCTTGCAGGAATTCAAAAAGATCAAACAAAAGGAAAAGATACTCAGATGATTGAAAAACCCCAAAATATGGATGCTTCTTCCTCACAGAAAGCTGAGAAAAAAGACTTAGATATCAAATAAAAGTACAAGCAAATCAAGAAAAAGAATGAAGATATCAAATCTGAGATTTACTCTCAATTTCTTAAGAAAAAACCACGGAATCAAAAAAGGCTACTGACAACCTTTGATTATGCAATAAATAAGATGATTATGTCCTTTTTACAACCAACTACTTCAACACCTAAGACAGTGGCTTATTAAAAAAAGATGGAGTTTGCGGTAGATACTGAAAACATTCATGTGCTTGACCAAATAGAATTCCACATACACAGTTCTGAAATTCTATATTCAACTGTGGTGACAAAGGCAATGAGTGCTACCAAATTGCAAAATATTGTGTTAAATATGCACGAACAAATGAAACTGGATAAGGGATCCATATATGCCAAATATCTAAGGATTAAGGCCTTAGAAGACTTAGCTTTGTAGGTGGGAATTGATCCCTCAGATGTTAAGGCTGCTAAAGTTTTGATAAAAAAGAAAAATGATGATATTGCAGCTTTGAGGAAACAGCTGAAGCTTCCTCAAAATGAGCACCCACAGACCAAAGAAATACTTCAGGATCAAACAGAAAAAGAAGAGATGATGCAGTTGATCCTCAAACTAACTGCTAAGCTTAAAGAAATGGAGACTCAAATGGATAAAATTGTTAAGGAGAAAGAGACTGTAAAGGAAGCTGATGCTCCAACTATTCCTACAGTTATACCAGTAATTATCACAGTTGTGGTTTCTACTTTGGGAGAAAAATTAGCACCTAATGAGCCATTGGCAACTACAGTGTCAGTGCATTCAACTACTACATCAGACACAGATTCTTCAACAACACAGGTACAACAAACAGATGGAGTAGGGAAAATAGTGAAAGCTATGGAAGAAATGTACTTGAAAACAAATGAAATAAATAGCTTAAAAAATATGATTCAAAGTCTTGAAGCCACCAACAAAACAACACTGATAACTACTAAAAACCATGAGCAGAAGACCATAAGACTTGAAGAACAAATAAAGAATTTAAAAAAGGAGTTAACATTTACTGAACAGATTTCCTACATCAAGAATCATCTTTGGACAAATATTATTGAAGCCATACATTCTCAATGGCCTTCAATTCAGGTCATTTATGAGCAGAGAGACTTATTGTTAGCAGCCCAAAATGAGATTCAGAAAACCAAGGATGAGTTAGTTGATAAGCCATCACAGGCTTTAAAACTAATCACTTTCTTGAACAGTAAGAATAGAGCAGAGTTGGAAGAGTTACATGTACAGGATAAAACTGAAACAATATTACAAATCAAGAAGCTTGTGACCAAGAAAAATTTGATGAACAACCTAGAGGAAAAATGTGAAGCTATGAACATTTCCATTACTAAGTTTTTGGAAAAATACACTATTTTGAGGCAGAGAGGCCTACCAGATATTCATGTCTTCAATGACAAACTAATGGTCCAAAAATATTATGATAAGAAGATAAGGGAGTTTACAAAAGAATAAGTCAACAAACCACTATCACTGGGCACTCCTACAGGAAGGGTTATCCTTCAATATTTTGAAGACTTGTTTTTTCTACAGCATGAGATGAGGCATTTTTTTGTTTTCAGAGCTACCTTTTCCAAGTACACAGATGCCGATGAGAACTTTAGAAAGCTAAAAAATGTGAAAATTCCAAATGCAGCGCAATGGCAAGCATTCACAGATTTAATGTAATAGTAAAAAGGTAAAACAATGAAGAAAAATGCACTAAAAATAGTCAAACAGAAATAGTGAAATAAAGAAACAGTTAGCTGATTTTTTACTACAGTAAGACATATTTTTCAGCAGTAAAGAGTGAAATATCAATTAAAGTGTATCATTCTTTAAAGAAGCATCTTTAAAGAGTATCAGAAGAAAGTGTATCAGTCAAGGCAAATCAAACAAAGATATTTCCTAAACAGCCAACAAGCAGGACAACTATTCAATAAAAAGCTCCTTGTTAGATAAAGTTTCTCTATATATTTTGGATAAAGAGGACAGCTTGTTGATTTGTTAAACTGCTGTCCTTCTTATTTTGTAAAGATATTTTATATTTCCTAAAGATATTCCTACATTTCTCTAGGATATTTGTAAACAATATTTTGTATAAATACTTCTGTATTAGAAGTGTTAAGTTTGGAATAAAATTTCTAGACTTTACTATAGACTTTTTGTTGAAACATTGGAGGCTATTATATGTTGATTTCGAAGTAGTAGACTAGACAAAGATAAACTGGCATCATAATTCAAGATTCCTATGATAAATTGATGAGTAAAGTACTTTCTTCTTGTCATTGTTTTCTTTCTTGAGTTTCATGCATTCCATTATATATGTTTGTTCAATATTAATGAGTAACTAGGAATATTACTACAGGCTAGTCCTTTACTCCCTATCTTTAACTAGTTATCATTTAAATGTTTTATGTAGATTTCTGGTGTTAGGAATTCTTAATTGTTCCTACTCCCGTTTGACCCCTGCCTCCTTCTTCCATTTTCTGGATCAAAGGATATTTCATGACCTTTTATCCCGATCATACCATTTCACCAAAAACACTTTTCCCAAATTTCTGAGGGTTATCTATCTTTCCCTGAATACATTGTACCTTTTGACCTTGACTTCTAGTACTGCTATCTAGATTTAGACTCCATAGCCCAATGGACAAGTAGATTTCTCTCTAGTTTACTTCTAAGTGATTTTTTCCCACCAAAACCTTTAAAACAAAACCAATTGTTCTATCATAACTAGCCTAAAAACATAAATAAAAAACAAAGATAAATATTAAAGAGAGAACCCTCTCTGAATTCTAGGAAGGCTAGATCCTAGGATTTGAAGTAGGTTTGTGGTTACCCTTAGTGTTCTTTGACAAAAAACTCAAATCCCACAACTTAAGAAATTACTAGGGTGATAACATACTGGCAACCATACTGGGGATCGAACCAATCTCCAGTCATAAATTTAGTCTTAAAGGAAGATCTTTAAATTATCTTTTTACTTTAAGACTATTTTTATAGGTTGTGGGTATTCAAAATAGTCATTCTGGCTTCTAGGAAAACCTACTATACCAGGTCTAACCTGTATCCGAAGCCTGTAGTTATAGTAGATAACCCAGAACAGATTGGAAAAAAGAAAAAACAAATTGTCAATTTAGAAACTGAATTACCCTTGAGAAAAGCCAATTCTTTACCCAAAGAGTTAGTGAGTTTAAATGATATTGATTTTGATCTAAAGTTTGAATATTCATTGTTTAAAACTAAATCTGAAACTGATTTGAAAAACACTGTTAAAGATCCTGTTTTCCTTTCATGTTTGAATGGAAAACAGAAAAATATTTCAGTAGGAACAAAGTCAAGTAAATCTAAATATCAAAATACAGTTGAAAAAATTAGTGTTTCATTGATTAAAGATATTAATGAAGTTATTGAATTAGCTCATTTGTTATCTTATATAAAACCTCCAGTTTCTCAATTGCACACAACAATAATACCAACAACATATTCATCTTTATATGTTGTCACTTCATTTATAGATACTTCTGCAAGTTCATCTACAGACCATGTCAGTCCTAAGTTGCCTTTATAGCCTAGGATATTATTTACTTCATCCACTCAAACCATTGCATCCGCTACTCTTCAATCAGATTTCATAAGCAACACATCTTTATTTCCTAGCATTACCATTTACATACCATCTTCATTTCCCAGCTATTCAACTGCAGTTGTTAATTCATCAGCTACCATATCCAGCACTGCCTCTATCATTACTATTATAACTCCCAGTTCAGTAAAGCTTCAAGCCATGGCTGCTAGGTATGCTCCCCTTGTTTTACCTCAAAACCTCCATTCAATGCCTCAATATTACTAAAAGAATGTACCACAATTTGATAGCCTGTCACAATATACTTCTCAACAACATGTAACTAAAATGACAGACTACTGTGAAATTTATGAAATTGATGAATTAGATGTCCAGATGAGGTTACTTGCCCAAAGTTTGATAGGAGAAGTTAAAAAATGGTTCAAAAAATTAGTTGTTGGTAGTATAGCTGATTTAGCTGCATTTCATAGGACATTTTTAAATAAATGGGAAAGAAAAAAGAACCCCCTTCAAATTTTGTCTGAGTTTGATGCTTTGAAAATATCTCCTACTGAGTCTGTCCAAGAATATTGCACTAGGTATAACAGTGTCTATAATTCTATTCCTGCAGATCTTAAACCGACACCTTACTCTGTACTGCTCAAATTCCCTAATGGATTTGATATAGATATGACATATCAATTAAGAGAAAGAGATGCCCAAACTTTATAACAGATGCAATTAAATGTTGTAGCTGTTGGGAGAAATATTCAGAGGGGTGAATCGTATTTACTGTGATAATCAAATCTTTTTTACTCTTTCATTCCTTAAAATCTATACGCTATGTTTTCCTTCGCAAAACGAAGGCGGATACGCGGATCCCTTATGAAACTAGCGTATACACAGAGATCTAGATCTGGTTTATTAAATCTTTACTTAGATCTATTCATCATTCATTCATCAGTGGTTTAGTTAACAGTAGCATGTGCAGTAATAACAGAATAAACCATCACACATAAGCATCACACATGAACACCAGGATTTTAGGTGGAAACCCAAGTCGGGAGAAAACCACCGCCGCCGTTGTCTCAGCCTTCAATATTTTATTATAGAGAAAACATCTTGGAACATATGTGCCGGCGTTGCACACGAAGACGTTGTGCACCCACCCGCGCTCGTTTACTGCGCTCTCCCGGAAGGGACGAACCCCCCGACTCGTCACTGCCCTCTCCTGAAGGGGAGCCACGACACCTCGGCTTCTCGCTAATGTTCCCCACCCGGGAAGGAGCTACGACCCCCCGACCGAAGGCTGCCAACCCGCACCACCTTGGACCACGTTTCATCAATTTTCACACCGGATCCAACAACTTCACAGAACAACACTGTGATGCCACGTTCACTACATTTTTGTGACCGACCCTTTCCATACTTTTAAGCACAAACATATGATCACTACCGTATACTTATCAACACGCATCGATAGCGTAAACACAACATAATCGCATCGTATATTTCTATACCCTTTGCTTCAACGCGCTTCCTCTTCTGCCATAGCGTATAGATCTTCAACCATCATAGAGCAGCATACTTCTTCAGATCAGACATTCAGTTCAAATTTAACCTTTTACTTCAGACATATGTTCGCCTCATCACAGATCTAATCACTCCATAAACAGATCTGGCAAATACAGATACATTTCAGATCTAGATATCCCGCTTCATCATTTCTTCATAGGTGCATCATAGATTCAGATCTATCATCAAACCTTTACCCTTTCCATACAGATCTACTTCAAAGAGAAGTATTTGGTCAAGCTCAGACATCTTGCACCCACACTCATGATTTGCACAATGAATTTCTTCTCCTTATATAGGTTTATCCTTTTTCAATACCACGGGTCAAAGCAATACCACGAGCCTTCAATACCATGAGCCTCCATGTTACTGCACTACTATGCACTGAGCCAAACCAATACCATGATCCTTCAATACCACGGGCCCCTAGATTTGCACTTTTTGAGCGCTTTAGCCCATACGCGACTTTTCACGTTCTTTTCCGCGTGCATACGCGATTTCCCCTAGGCCAATCCGCGTATACCAAGAGACATACTCCTTTTCATCATACTTTGAGTACATTCTGAATTCCTTTCTTCATTGCCTTTTGTTCACACTATAGATACATCATATTTTCTTCATCAAGAACATATTCTCTCAAGCACAACTTCATCAAGTAAGATGTCATCATCTTCATCAAGTGGGTTGCCTTTCAGGGACAACACTTAGCATCATATTGTCAACAAACATTATATCACATCAGATTTACATAATTTACTAAGTCCATCAAGTCAAGCATAACTTCATCAGGTGGATTGCCATCAAGGACAATACATGTCAACAGTCGCATGTCTTCATCTTCATTCAGTGGGTTGCCATCAAGGACAACACTCTGCATCATATTTCCAACAATCTCCCCCTTTGGACTTGATGGCAACCACGATGGTGTTTGTTTACCACAACAGATAGATACATTAAGAATACAATGACACCATGTCATTCTCCCCATTTTTACCATGTCACTCTCTCCATTTTTGGCATCATTCAAACACCATGTCACTCTCCCCCTTTGACATCAAGGGCAAAGGGCACATCATTATCTTCATTCACACACCATGTCACTCTCCCCCTTTGACATCAAGGGAAAACGACAAAACCAGCAGATCAAAACCAACACACTCTCCCCCTTTGACATCAAGGGCAATGGGCGGATCAAAACCAACACACTCACCCCCTTTTCTCCTCATGTAGAAGAAGCGTTCTGCAGATCTGATGTATACTGAAGTGACCAAGCTCCCCCTGAGTTCATGCTAAATCTTCAAACATATTTTTCAATGAAGTACATGACTCTATAAACTTCCTATCACCAAAGACTCATACTTACATCAATTATCCAACCAAGTGGATTTACATATAAGACTCAAGTACCCAACCAAGTGGGTTTACACATTTTAACTCAGCTACCCAACCAAGTGGGTTTACAAAATTTGACTCAGCTACCCAACCAAGTGGGTTTACAAATTTGACAAGTCCTTACATGACTGAATATTTCAATTTACATCATGAGTCTCAACAAGACCTTTACACCAAACTACAAATATAACTTTTTAAGACCAACACCAGAAATTCCTCAAGAAAGAGAACATATTTCAGAATCAACATAATGCCAATAATGCATTATATTCAGCAAGGCCAATGCTCCCCCTGAATCTGTGCAACCAATCAATCTTTCCAAAAGACTAAGGCTCCCCCTTAGTTTGTGCATCCTTAAAACTTCCATCAACAAATCATCAAGGCATCTTCATCAAAATATTAGAAACAGAATTATGAGAACTGGAACACCACCAGAGATACCAAAAAGTATCAGAGATACCAAACAGCACTGCAGCTGTGCTGAAGAGAGCTGAACCAACCAAAAAAAAATTCCAACAACCAAACATACGCGGTTTTATGTGCATGAACTCGCGTACATACGCGACTGTGTTTCAGGAAACCCGCGTATCCCAAGACATCTTCTAAATTTCAACCAGATCTGATTCTTTGTAAGGCAAAGACAATGTTCATCTTCTTTCTGAGACATTTGAATGCTTCCCTGGACTACAGATATAATAGAATAGTGTAGTTGTGTCTTCAAGCATCATCCAATGGTTGTAGCATAAGCCCATTAGTAACCAAGCCTTCAGATCCTTTGCAGCATCAATACATTCCTTCCAAAAGATTATCATACCAGAACAACATCTTCAGATATGTGTCAGGCAATCATCCATGTGGTCCAAAAACACCATGATCTTCAAGATGTAACATGAATTAACATATGTAGGCAAAAGATCTCAACCATAGCAACCAAACTCTATATGATCTGAAACAAACAATATCCAACTCATCCACACAAAGATACTTATCAGTAACCAGGGCTCAAAATCTCATCATAATAATCCATGTACTAAATCATCATCATTTGAGCATGAGTATCACCAAGAGCAAAGAATAAGCAGTCATATTTTCAACAATGCAATCATTAGAATTCAACCTGCTACTCCCCCTAAACCAGTGCTTCTTCCTTAACTTGTGCAATCTGAGACACCTTCAACAGCAAGTCATTAACAACAATCTCTGCATGATCTGTCCTCATCTCTGAACTATAAGACTTTCATCTCAACAATGAATGCTCTTCATCATAAAGCAACCAGGCTTCATCCATAATCTTCAACACAAGAACCCATGTACCATTTCATTATCATGAGTATAACCAGAATAATGCTAACAGTGCAATCATCAGCAGTCAGACTGATGCTCCCCCTGAACCTCTGCTCCAGATCTTCAGTTATCATATGAATTCTCTTATCCTCAATGCATACGTGATTGTGTTTGATTAAACTCGCGTATATACGCGACTTTGGTTCATCGAACCTGCGTATGGGAAGTGAAGCATAGAAATTTTTCATCTTCCTTCTTCTTCCTGAGCTTGTACCTCCTGTACCTGTCCTTTCCACATCAGATGCACTGTCAGAAGTAAACATAACCAGAATAATCAAATCAACCATGAGAGTCATCATGCATTGCTCCCCCTGTGACGATACATTACTAAAACTCATAATGTATCCCACATCATTCCTGCAGTCAATCAGAGAAGTAAGCTTCAGAAGCGGATGACTGCAGTAGGGTCAGAATTCCCTACGTTTCTGATCGGTCCTCCTTCTTTCTCCAAATTTTCTTGAACTTTCTAATTCTGTGCTGGAGATTGTCCACTTTCCCAGATCTGTTCATCCTGCATTCTTTTTCTACATGTCCATACTTGTTACAAGCATAACATCTCATGTGTCCAGAAAAATAAGCATAAGAATCATAATGAGTATTTCTAATCTTCCTCCTTTTACAAACAACTGCTTTATGTCCATACTTGTTACATGAAAAACAATATCCCTTGAAGAAACCAGAGTACCTTTTTATGTAGGATCTGCTTGTTTGTGACTGAAACAATCTGCTCCTGCAATTGGCTGCAATATGTCCAAAATTATGGCATCTAAAGCATTCAACATTATTGAATGATTTCCTTTGAGAATTCATGACTGTTGGTTGACCTTTTGTTTCTTTCAACACTTCAGATTTTGCATTGCCTTCCTTTGAATCATTAGCATTCTTTTGTGAACTAGATTCTCCTTTAACAGTTTCATGAAAACCAAGACCAAGTTTGATAGCAGGAGACCTTTGATTACTAAGAATATTATCCAGAATCTTAGTACTATCTTGAAACCTCAAAAGTCTAACCTTTTCTTCTAATTTACCTTTGAGAATGTTTACCTCAACCTCCAGGGCTTGACATTGCTTTGTCATGCTTTCTTCTTTCCTTCTTCCATCTTCTACTTGATCCTTCAGATTTAGAATCTCTTCTTTCAACCAATTTCCGTTTTCTTCACATTTTTGTTGCAGCTCTTCATTCTTCTTCTTCGATGCTTTGAGATCTTCTTTCAGAGATAGGTTTTCTGCTTCAAGTTCTGCATTCTTCTTATTTGATTTATCCAGGTCTTCTTTGAGGGAAATGATTTCTGCTTCAAGTCCTTCCTTTTCAAATGATGGTAGATGTTCCTCACTCTTCTTACTTGATGCTTCAAGTTTTGCTTGTAGAGAGATGATTCCAACTTCAAGACCTTCATTCTTCCTTTTTAATTTTTCCAGATCTGCTTTTAGAGAAACGTTTTCTGCTTCAAGTCCTTCATTCTTCTCATTTGATTCTTCAAGTTCTGCTTGCAGAGAGATGATTCCAGCTTCATATCCTTTACTTCGATTGTATACATCATCGAACATCCTTTTCAGTCTAAATACCAAAGCTTTGGAGGCAGCGTCCTGCTCATTAAAAATTCTTTGTTGATCTTTGATAACCTTCTTTAAGTCCACAACATTACTTTCACTATCTACATCATTGCTTGCACAGATAAGATTACGAGGATCACTATCAGATTCATCTTTGTCAACTTCTACTGTACCGGTTTTCTGAGACATCTCCTTACTTTGAGTATTTTGCTTCTTTGCCATGAGTACTTGTAGAGCTTGGTCAGAATCTTCTTCGGCTTCTTCTAGGTCGATAACATATTCTTCACTATTGTTTGTACCACTAAGATCATGCAAAGGATGACCCCAATCACTATCTGATTCATCTTCTTTGATTTCTGGTATCCATGTTCTCTGAAATATTTCCTTTCTCCGAGTGGGCTTCTTCTTTTGCTTCTTTCCCATTATGACGGATCTCCTTCAAGCGATCAAGCTTCTGCAGAAGGACCACGCTCTGATACCAATTGTTGGGAAAAATACTGAGAGGGGGGGGGTGAATCAGTATTTACTGCATAATCAAATCTTTTTACTTTTTCATTCTTTAAAACCCATACGCTACTTTCCTTCAGTAAACTAGCGTATATACGCGGATCCCCTTTATGAAACTAGCGTATACACAGAGATCTAGATCTGTCATTAAATCTTCACTTATATTATTCCATCATTCATTCATCAGATATTCAATAAACAGTAAACATGTGCAGTAAGAACAGAATACACAAAGGATCACACATGAACACCAGGATTTTTAGGTGGAAACCCAAATCGGGAGAAAACCACCGCTGCAGTTGCTCAGCCTTCAATATTTTATTATAGAGAAAAACATCTTACAACATATGTGCTGGCGCAGACTTGACCAGCACGCAGGCACCCACCTGCGCTCGTTTACCAGCCTCTCCTGGAAGGGAGCTCCAACCCTCTGACTCGTTTACCAGCCTCTCCTGGAAGGGAGCTACGACCCCCCGATCTCGTTTACCAGCCTCACCTGGAAGGGAGCTACAACCCCCTGACTGAAGGCTACAACCTTCAGCACCACCTTGGACCATGTTTCATCAATTTTCACAATGGATCCAACAACTTCAATAGAACACCACTTGCAGGCCATATTTCATCATACTTTTCTTAATTTTAATTTTCTCCATACTTTAAGCACAAAACATACATCAAATGGTCAGGATACTTATCAACACAAACATCGTATAGCAGAAACACAAAGCAGTAATGTATCGTACATTTCATACCCTTTGCTTCAACTTCCTCTTCGGCGAAGTAGCGTATAGATCTTCAACCATCATAGAGCAGCATACTTCTTCAGATCAGACATTCAGTTCAGATTTAACCCTTTACTTCAGACAGATGTTCGCCTCAGCACAGATCTAATCACTCCACAAACAGATATAGCAAATACAGATACATTTCAGATCTAGATATCCCGCTCCATCATTTCTTCATAGGTGCATCATAGATTCAGATCTATCATCAAACCTTTACCCTTTCCATACAGATCTACTTCAAAGAGAAGTATTCATTCAAGCTCAGACATCTTGGACCCTCACACATCATTTGCACAATGAATTTCTACTCCTTATATAGGTTTATCCTTTTTCAATACCATGGGTTAAAGCAATACCATGAGCCTTCAATACCACGGGCGCCTTCTTCAATACCATGAGCCAAACCAATACCATGAGCCTTCAATACCACGGGCCCCTAGATTTGCACTTTTTGAGCGCTTTTAGCCCATACGCGACTTGGCACGTTCTTTTCCGCGTGCATATGCGATTTCCCCTAGGCCAATCCGCATATACCAAGAGACATACTCTTTTTCATCATACTTTGAGTACATTCTGAATTCCTTTCTTCATTGCCTTTTGTTCACACTATAGATACATCATATTTCCTCCATCAAGGACATATGCTATCAAGCACAACTTCGTCAAGTAAGTTGTCATCATCTTCATCAAGTGGGTTGCCTTCGTGGACAACACTTAGCATCATATTGTCAATAAACATTATATCACACTTATTTACATCATTTACTAAGTCCATCAAGTCAAGCATAACTTTCATCGGGTGGATTGCCATCAAGGACAACACATGTCATCAATCGCATGTGATCTTCATTCGATATGAGTTGCCATCAGGAAAGCAACATCACGCATCACTATTTCCAATAAAAGAATGCCTATGGTACGGTGAAAGAACTAGTGTCGAGAATACATATGTGTTACTTTGGTTCACCGGGAGGCTGGAGACATTCCTATGCTCAATGCGAGTGATGAAACTAGTTAATGACACTCAAAGGGATGTTCTCTCCATGGGCATAAGGTTTCGGTTACGAGAGGCTAAGTGATTACAAGGTTGATTTTGCGGAAAGACATGGTCGAAAGTAGCTTATACACGAGTTCAAGTGAATTCTACTTGAGGCCAAGGAATATAAATGGTCGACGTACGATGCAGTACAACTCAACAAGTGGGGCCTCTGAGATGTCAATCTAGAAAGATAGAGAAGAAGGAGGAGAAATGAAGCTTTCATCACAAAAGGTCATGGCGGGACTAAAGGAGACACCCCCTTTTCTCAATCTTGCGGCATGGAGGTTATTCGCTAGCGAGATCTAGCCAAAGAAGCCCGTGTAAAGGATGGCTCTACCATCACGTCATGATTTAATAAGTGGCGAGTAAGAAATTTTTTAAGAATCATAACAGTGGGATCGACCCTAAGGAAACATATCACGGTATGAAAGCTAGAATGCATAATGCAATGGAAAAGAGTAGTCTTCCTAACCTGTATTCCACGTTGACAAAAATGATACTTGCCATGACGGTCCTTGATGCATTGGAATTGAAGTGATAGGAATGCCTCAAAACATTAAATTTGTCCTAAAAAACAACCTATCCTAGCACCAAAGCCAAAATTTTCATAACGTTTATAAAGATTCCAAAAATGAACATAAAATTCATAAAGAAATTGGGTTTTGAAATTTTAGAAATTTCTGTAAATGAACCTTTTGACTTACAATTTTTCATTTGTGTTTTGGATATTTGAGAAAACTTAGCTGCGGAAAAAAATAAGCAAACCATAATCTAATAATTTCTTAGCCGGATCGATACATCAAAGTTTGGTGTCCTAATCGATTTCTTGATGAAATTTTATTCATTTCAGTAATTTTCATGAATTTTGACCGTAGGGATTTAGTTTTAGATTTTATCTGTGTATATGTGGTTTGGATATATTACAATGTATATATGGAATCCTATAAATTGTGTATGAAGGTAACACTTGTATACATGAGTCCAAGTTTTTAAAAAAACATGGTTTTAATGAATGAAAACACTTGAATGTGCATGATGTCAATTATTTGGAGAGAACGAAAAGAAAAAATTCAATTGATAATGAGTTTATGAATGACCCATTGGCATTGGATGGCAGAGGATGTGGATTGTTGAGGTACCAAAAGAAGTAGAATATGAAAACCAATACAATATTGTTGGAAATGCTCATTAGTTACGGGATCCGAGAAGATGATGCTTTTATATGATTGATCATATACTTGCACACATCGAAGTAGAAGATATATATTTCATGTCACTTTCGAAGAGGAGAGAGCCAACTAATTTGAAAGGGAAGGCAAAGAAGAAGGCCTTAATGTGGAGGACTATGCTGTGTTCTGCCGGTATCTGAAATGGTAGGGACAGAGATCCCAATCAAATATTTGGAGGAATCGTATGTAAGTTACCTCCTTTTTACGATGGTCGGGGTAGCTAGATTAGCCTCATTACACCAAGCATCATGTGGTACAATGGTTTGGTAGTGATTTCCTTACCATAGTATATGACTAGTGTACACCCCTTTTTATCAATCGAAAAAATAAAAATAAAATATAAATATAAATTTAATTAATTAAATAAATAAATAAATTAAATAAATAAATAAACAAATAAATAAACTAACTTCTCTCGGGAAGAACAAGACAAATCATTTTGGATACGCACGATACTTTGTACTTTCTTATTTGAGAGATTACCGAATCTTGACCCAAGATTATTTCCACCATTATGGCAAGAGATCCACGGATATCTAGATGGTTTGGCTTGATGAAAAGACAGGGTGATTGGTCATGAGGTCCCTACAAGCTTGCATTCGATGAGTTTTCCTTTGGGAGGGACAACAAGTCATCTCCATTGAGACTACCCCTACGCGAGGCATGGATTTCATGAAAGTCCGGATACGGGTACTTCCACTGGTGTTGCATGGGGGAGGCATTGTTAAAATTGTTTTTGAAATTTTAATTATTTGAGACTTTTTTATTTGAAGAATATTAATTAAATTTATTTTGATGAGACAAAAATTATTACAAAATTTGTTGATCGTGACACGGATGTGGGACCGGTAAGACACGAAGAGGATTGCCTAGGCATAGGTGCCATGGAAGAGAGGCGAGAAGAAGCCACTACTAAGACCGAGAGAGTTCTTCATGTTGTCTGAAGGAACTTAGATTTCTTAACTCGCGAGTTCCTGTAAACGGTGGGTCTACCGGGGAGCCCGCCACGGAGACGTGTGGTGGGAGTACCCGCCCAGGGCCGGGTGCGGCTTTTGACGTGTGGAAACTTCTGTAGCATTTTTCCAGAGATGCACATAAGGCACGGCCCTCGGACATAGATTAGAGATGACTTGGTATAAAACCCGGAGAGATTCTAGGTTTTGGTCCCCGATTAGAGTCACCAATTATTTTACGGGATGTTACACCCTAGGGTATGGGTTGGGAACCCCAACGAGCGAAATTCATCTGACAAAAATAAGCATACAAATTGCAGTCCTAATGCTTAAACTATTAAGAGTAGAAGAAGGAAGTAGTACACATTGGGTCCTGTGTTTGAAGGAGATCTGGGGTTCAAAGCCTCTACTTCTCTGATAGCTCCCAAACACCTTAACTCATTCATGAATAGCACATATACTAGTAATAATTCAAAGCACGTTCAAGATATTAACGTTAGATCATGTAAGCATGTGAATATAACATGAAATCATTCATAACAAGATCATAATCATGTACAAAACATAAATATCATGAATATCAAAAAGCGAGGACGAGCTTCTTTATTGATGAATGTAAAAGTGTGGAGATACACCCGTCGTTACGGCCATGGCTCCAGGTAAATAGTCCTTTGAATCTGTCCGACCCAAGCCTCAGCAAATCTCCTTCCAAATTCATACATGGATGTCATATAAGAGAATGAACATCTTTGTGAGGGAAACGAGGATTTCCATAATATGGGAATACGGGAGGCACAAGGATAAATCAGACTTGATCGGGGACAAAATGACTATAATATCAATATCTTATATTTATCCTCCTTTAGGCTTTCCCATGAGGTGTATTTGTACACCCAAAAGCAGTTGTTTTGCGATATAGTTGGGCCATGGGTTGTTGTAGGTAGGCTTGTGGGGCTGTAACCCGTACGCTTGCCAAAAATAGGGATTTTTATATTTTTTATATTTCAAATTATATACGTGGGTTGGGTATAGATGGGCCAAAGTGTGCACGCGCTTTGAGAGGGCATAATCGTGTATGGAGATTTAAAATAACATTTTTTAGATAAAGGACCAAGTCTTAAGGAAAGGGATACAGAAGGCCATAACTCGAGCATCGAGTATACACTTAGGTGGAAAATGATGCTATAACACCATACGATTGCCGGATGATGATGTAAGCCATTAACAAACGTGATAGAAACCACTTATGATGTTAACGGATCTCCAGTACAACGATACAAGGCGGTATAGTGCAGTAAATGAGCTAATGTCGAACACCACATAATCTCTCGGTAGAAGGCCATTGATATGGCAGAGATCAAGTGTGGCTTCTCTTGAACACATAACTACCTTTGAATGGAGTTGACGGCAGTGATCCATGGCAAAATGGAGGCCTCTTCCAAAATGATGATAACCAAAAGATAAAACGGTTACCCAAGAGCGACTGTGCCATTTAGAAAAAAAATGGACTTCCCCACTGTTTTCTAGCTCTCCCCAATAACATACTAGTTAGTACCTCTTTATTTTTTAACAAGCTTGGGTTCATAACATATTCTTTTACAATGTAATTTCATAACGGATGAATCCCTGCGAGTGTATTCACTGAACTTTATTTGAAGCCTCGAAAATAGTTGCCTCAAACATTGGGGGAAAACCACCGGGTCCGGACCTTGAAACTGACTCCTTTTTCGTTTGGTGTGGGTAAATATTTGGATTTATAGGACCGGTTCCTTATAATAAATGGATTGGTGATGGGTGTTGTTAAGTGGATAAATGAAACAACTAGCCAAACTAATCTATCTAACTTAATCTATAACTTACCAAATAATTCTAAAATACTTCGAATTATTAAATATGAATACGACTTAAAGATTGTTTCAATTAAACAAATAACCATGAAAATGTATTATTTAATAGAAAGATGCGAGTATCATATAATGATAACTCTGTTTAAGAAATTAAACGATTTAGAATAACATATCGCATTCATAATTCTATATATCCATTTTCACATACTATGATAGATGAATATTTCTATATCTTCGAAATGATATGATAAAAAAGAAATATTTGAGAAACAAGCATATATAAATAGCAAATTTCAAAGAGAATACTTCATTACATAAAGAAAATAACAATAAATCGATAGAAATACCCGGATTCATTAAGATACTTTCTTGAAGTGCAATTCAATATGCGGATCTGCTTTCAACTTGAAGAAAAATCTTCCAGGTACGAAATGAAACTCTCGAAAATAATTCACCATGAAATCAAGGAATGTGATCCTTTATAAAAAAATAAGATAGTCGATAGATCCTGAAATGTATTATCCAAAATAAAATATTGCAAATTCGGGTTCCCCTTTCTAAATGCTTGAAATGGGTTTAAATGAAATTAACAAAACAAATTAACTATAACTTGTGCTAGAAACTATCATCGGAGATGCAGAAAAAGACTTGGCTATCAAAATAAAACATTCATTGAATTTCTTCGTATTCAATGTCTTTGAGGTAGCATATTTTAAGCATATCTTTAAATTAGGTTGGATGACTCGGCCTCGAATACGGCGGCTAGTGTATGTGGCATCGGATAGCTACGGAATGATGTAATTGATGGCATTAGAAAGGCATTTGATTGCCATCTGTTGGTAATGTGGTTTGATCAAATATGTCCATAGGACATCATGTAATTTCTTTGTATTTTTCGATCTTTTGATTCTTGTTGATTAATTCACTGCTTCCATACGAGTATCGAGTTTCTTGCACCCTTGGCAATTTACATAAGGTACAATCGAGAAATTAGAGTCGGCGCATATAAACCTCCATTAACTAATTGTGTCGATTGTTCATTATAGCTCACGGCCCTTGATGTAGCACGTTCTTCTTTAATCAATGTGTTCCCATTCGGCAAAGCAAATTTCTTTGTGCCTTTCTTCGATCACGGGAAGATTTGCACTCTTTCTGTTTATTCTAGAATCCCATATATAAAATAAATTAAATCTTATCATCTGCATTTTTCAATTCAGATTACACGAGTGTTGACACGGATTCATCGATAAGAGATGATGTTATTTCACCCATAAGTTCATCTTGTGAAATTTTTTGACACGGATCATCAAGCTATGCCGAGACAATAGCTTACTTGTTTCCCGAGCTTCTATTTTAAATTGGTTAATTTTAGGATCGTCATAAATTTATCCAATCTTGCTTGAAATATTTTTCTTGCTCTTCTTTGACAGTTTTCTCATTTTTGACAAGGTTTGTAATTTGGATACCTCTTGAGACAATTTGTTGTTGTTTATTCAAAGCTTATTGTTGATGCTTCTTCTTTCAATGCTAGGTTATTCTTCCAATTTTTTGGCTACAGTCTATTCTTATCAGCTAACTTGCTCAAGTTTGCAATATCTTTTGTTGATCACACATTGTTTTATCCTCTAGCAATACTATCTGTGATCTTTGCTTTATCATTTGAGTGACTTCGGTAGCTTTATCTATAGTGGGTACTATAGGCACCTTCATATTGTGATAAGTTGGTAAGATCCTCTAAAGGATTTACCTTAGTATTCTTCAATACAACATTCATCAATTCAACTTGCGAATTTGCAAGTGGTCCTTGATCTATCTTCCTTATTTTCCTTTGTTTTCGGCAACAGCCCTATGCTTAGGACTATAAAAGATATCCGGAAGGGAATGTCTTCAACTCTCAACACAATTTCTTCGATGGATGTTGGGGAATGATCTCCACATATCCTTATTATTCGGTTATCAACTTGAGGATTATTTTGTCCACTTATTTGTTGTTCCAAATTGTTCATATTGTTTTAGAAAATGGGGGAGTAACGATGGTTTGGGTAGATTTCCCACTTTTATGGTCTTTTCTCTTTCAAGTTGATTATCGGGCTTATTACTGTATATTTTCTTTCGGACTACATATCGGTTTTGGTGCACTGTGTCCCTTTTACGTACGCATCGGGCTTGCTACCTATTCTTTCCTTCTCGATGCATATCAATTTCTTTTGGTAGACACTTCTTCTGTTTTCTAGCTATATCTTCCCTTTTTCTTTGTTCTATTTCCATACTTTCATTTTTCTTGTAAAGGAATCCTGGCATTTTGGTCAAGGGGAGCTTTTGTTAATCTCGACTTACGGCCATAAATTTACTATCTTGCTTGAAACTTGGATTTAGCTAAGTCATAAACTTGGAAAATTTCTTGAATAAGGACAAATAAATCATCAAATTCATCGAGCTCATGCTCAAACTTAGCAATTTGGACCAAAGTTGTGAAATCAAAAGCCACTTTATTTGGATCATATTGTACGCACGGAACGGTTGCAAGCTTAAGATTTCTTATCTTAAGGTTTCTTTTTGACATGCTTAAAATCATTAAGAGTATAGGTACCATAATGGAAAGGAAAGTAGGCCACATCAATTTTTTGGAATTCTTTAAACACTGGGACATCCTTTTGTCAGCGGTAAGAAATCTCTTGAGTAGAGTTTATGAGGGGACATATAGGGGCAAGACATGAGGCTCAATAATGCTTCCAAAAACCCTAATATAGGTAAACTTTTTCTTCTCCAAACCAATTTCCGATTAGGGATATATCAAACTTTTCCTTTTCGGAGAGCCAGGAGGAAATTGCTAAATGGTTTGATAGATAGGTAACTTGTAAACCATAGAAGAATTCTATACATGGTTCTTGAAATGAACCTTTCCACATATGTTTATGGTAAATGTTAATAGGAACGAGGTTCTAGTGAAGTCCATTTCAACCTAGAATGGGAATTCGAATTAAAACACAAAGCATCTAGATATAGACATGATAAATGGGGGTGTATTTCCACTATTTTTTTTATTCTTTTTATAGTCTAGAATTACGGTAGCCATCTTACAGAAAGAATAACTAACAAATCCATAATCTCGAATTTATAGCGACATGAATTAAGTGCCATGCGAATTAGAAGCAACGCGAATTATCCTTATCCAAAAAGTCTACACATCATTGTGGCAACCATAGAAATACGGGGGTACAAGAGACTCTATAGAATACATACACAGGTCTCATTCTTATGCTTTTCTAGAGCTCGTCTCCATTCTTTAATTGGGTACGGTCCAATTTTGTTGCTTGAGGTACGTCACTATGAAGGCTTTGTTGTGAGTCTTTTGAGGATGCGACGGATGGTACATTGCTGATGTCTTCTGCTCTAAAGACCCAAACATCTTTCCTCCAACTATCATGAATGTTCTATTTGTGATGGTGGTTTGTCTATCTTGTAGTATTATGTCATAATATGGGAATACATTCGCCGGCGCAATTCTGCAGAGAAAAGAATTTGCGAGTTCTTTGAGGATTGTCATCGAATCGATTCTTCATCGACGCATTGCCTTTACCTCTATGCTTGTAGGGTCTTCTTTTTCAAGAAAATTATGAATTCTTCGGGGAAAGCTTCCGAGATTTTGGAATGCGATATCTGTAACTTGACTTGATTTTATTTGTTTTTTTCTTTTGGCATTGTGGTTGTGGCAATGGTCTTGTAATGACAATTCTTGATTTTTCGCTTCTTAGACATGCTTCGTGCGGTATCCTTTATGGATTATTCAGACTCAAAGGAAATTTTGGATGTTCTATAGCTCTACAAATGAGATAAAACCTTTCGATCATGGGAAAAAATGAAGTTAGGAGAAAATTGTACGAAAATATTTTTATTAATGATGCCAATTGATTAACTCGTGTTAAACTTAAATGCCCTCAATGAGTCACATTCACGCATTCATATTGAAATCAATTACCATAATTAGTTGATTTTTCCAATTAATGATGTTCGTACAATCGGAGATCGGCGATATTGAAATGTTAATGTAAAACTTTCCTTTTGAATTTTTTACGTTGCGTTGATCGATAAATATATGCGTGGCGCAAAATAACGTTAATAAAAAGTGAAAATTCATCGCATCGAGTTCTTGAAAAGGAAGCGAAAAGTATCATATTTTCCATCGATTTGCGATTAGCGATAAAGGTATATCGCATCGGATATTTCCAAAGGGATTGAGTTGTTCCGCAGTTTTGCCGAAATGTGATTGCGATGATGGTGGGACCCATCGCACTTCGGAACTTTTATAAAACAAGTAATATTTTCTTTTTTTACAAAATATGATTGTGATATGTTGTATCGCATCGGAGTTTATAAAATAGACCGAATGAAGGATAACCTTTTAGAAATGTGATTGCAATAAGTTACATCGCATCGGAGTTTTGCAAAACAAATGTGAAACCTTAAGACTCTACCGATTTGCAATTGCGATTGCATCGGACTTTTAACATAAATACTTTTATACTTTGCGCCGATGCGATATAAGACTTATAGTTGATCGGATTGGAATAAATTCAATGTCTTGCTTTTGTTCATTTGTATTTGATATGTGATATGTGATGCATGAAATTTAAACAATGAATCTTTCTATAATCGGTTTCCTCAAGTTTTATTCTATCTAAAAGAAAGGGGACCTATTTCTAAAATAAAATTTATTCTAAAATTATGAAATGGGAGGTTGCTGTACCATACAACAATTGGTGATTCAACATGGAAGAAACGGTTATCTGCAGAAAAATAAAATGAACACTATACTTTTAGTAAGTAAAAAGTTTTAAAAAGATAATGAAAACTATCTTGGAAATTTAAATAAAATCAACTACGAAAAAGAATAAAATCACTTACAATTTCTTTCTAATTTCTCAAGAATAAAAACATTTTGGGTTTCTCAAGCCTTGATTGGTTGATAATAAAGTAAGGGGCCTTTCCAATTTTAGCTTTTGTAATATACTCTATTGTCATAGGCATTGCCTCACCTTGCCCGCAAACGTTTATAGTCTCGACGGGGTTACCTTTTAACCATCAATATTCATTGTCCCATCCAACTAAAATCATGACTCTTCTTTAAAAGATAAATTCATAAGACATATTATCTCATGTTTTTCTCTTTTATTTTTTAATTCAAAAACCATTGTTTCTGGTTTAATGACCCGATTCATGTAATGCCACTCACTAGTTGTAATTAAAGTAGACAAGTTGGCCTCGTGATGGGGCCCCTTGTCTTATAATTATAAACATTACTGTTTTGGTATGTAGTGTCGGTAATGATTTTAATACATGCTTATGATCATGGTGGCAAAACAAGTGAGTGGATACTTATCTATAATTTTGAAAATAGTGAGAATTTCTTAGAATTACATTCTAAAAAATCACAACATAATGGATGGGGTGAAATGATTTTTCTCCTTAAGTCAATGGATAATAAAATTTTAGAGTTTGAATGCAAAGCTTGAAAAAGTCTTACTTTTTACTCGATAACCTTTCTCTTTATCAATAAACTTATAATGATTTACAATTTTCTCGAGTTTCAAAAGATTTGGCAAATGTTTAATAAATTTTAAAGTTTAATATTTTATTTTTAACTACCCAAAAAATTGTAATTATTTCCTTAAAAATTCTTATTTACATAAAATAAGTATTTTATAATATTTTCTTGAAGATATTTTCAAATAGTAAAAAGCCAATTAAAGACTATTAACAACCTTATTTACAAAATAAACAAAATTGCGAGAGAAAGGAATAATATGTACGGGTAAGAAGGGTTACCTCTTTAAGAAAAGAATTTCTTTAAAATAAGCCCATTCACGGGGAAGAGATTCTCTCTTTGTTAAATCTTGCAATATGAATGTTGATGAGCCTATCTTTTGTGATACGAAATGGTCCAAGCCACATTTTTGAAATTTGGTATGCTTACCCTTATCTTCATGTGCTTTATCCATTTCGAGAACAAGACCACCAATTTGAAAATTTTTTGAATCCCAGGGGTGGAACTTGAATCAAAAGAAGATTTTACATGAATAATTTTTGCTTTCTCTCTATCTTCTTCTAATTTAGGCCAGACGTTGAATCTCCAATTGAATAGATGATGAAGAGTTCTCTTCAATAAATTGAGCTTAGGGCTAATGATGGGAGAACTAGATGCGATGGTGTTATAGCTTCTTTTCTTAGACTAGATTAAAAGGTGAAGTACCTGTGAAACCTTATGAGTTATGCGATCGGCCCATAATGCAAAAATTAAATATTTATGCTAGTTCTTTTTGATTTTGATCAATTGTTCTTTTGATGATTTTGAGATTCTTATTTGTTGATTCAACTAAACCATTACCTTGTGGATAAGAATTGACTGAATATTCAATTTGAAACCTCTTGATTGTGAATTCCATTATACTATTTCCAGAAAAATAAGATGCATTGTCAAAAACAAGAGCGCTAGGTACAAACTGGTAATGATGAATTGATTAATGAGATTAGTAGTTGCATCGGAATTGGCTACCTTTAAAGGAATTGCTTCTACCTACTTTGTAAAGTAATGTTGTTGTAAGGATGTCTCGTGTTTCTTGGAATAATGTGGAACAATTTCTCCAATAATATCAAGTCCCCATTGTTCAAATGGTTGCTCAATGTTCTTGGTTGTAAAGGAATGACGGTTTTCCTTTGTCTTTTCTTGACTTGACAAATCTATGACATTTCTTACATAATCATGCACGTCTCACGAACAAGGTAGGCCAATAGTAACTAGCATGGATTATTTTGTGGTTGTGGTATCACCTCCAAAATGTCCACTGTTTGATCCATCTATTGCCAATTCTGCCAACACCTTGTGTGCTTGAGTTTTTCAAGACATCTTAATAAATTGAATCATAATTTCTTGAATAACACATTATCAATGATTTTGAAGTGTTTGGATTTTAATCTTAAAGCTTCGCTTGTTCTTATAGCTAAGATTAGAAGGAGCATACCCATTTTCCAAATAAAAGATCAAATCGGCATATTGAGATTAGGAATCTATAACACTTATCTTATTTGCTTGAGCAGTATTATCTTGATCTTGATGCTGCGGTATGTTGGAAGCTCCATTTCAACAGTACGCAAAAACCTTGTCCTCTAACAATTTTAGGTAGCTTAATATCAATATCATACTCTTATAGGGTTGTTACCCAATTAGCTCTCTTTTCTCCTACTTCCTTTTGTATAAAAATTGTCTCACTGAGAGAATGGGACAATAATCTTTGTATGTGTTTTTAGGAAAAGGAATAAAATGTTTGATTTATTTAAATACGACAAAGGCTTGTTTTCTACATCGGAGTAGTTAAGTTCGACTCCTTTCGATTTGAGCTAAAAGAAAGAGATTAGTACTTCTCTTGTTGATCATTAGGTTGTGTCAAAAGCAATGACATAGGATGTTTTAGTAGCCAAAGTATACGAGAATAAAATGTTTAGAAAAATCGGGGGGTATTCAATCTAGGTGCATTAATGATTTCTGTTTGATTGAATCAGAAGCTTCTTTTTTCTTTGTACGTAACCATTTAAAAATGAATTTTCTTAGTAATATAACGAAAGGTAAAACTATTTGAGAAAAATCGGGAATAAATCTCTTGACAAATTGATAAATAAAAGGATTGCATGGTTCATGCTTGTTATATGGTAAGAAAATATCAGAAATTTCTTTTACTCTATCGAGTTAATATATGTCATAAATGTTTAGACACAACAAATCTGGGAGTTTCCTTCATTGAGAGCAAAGAAGGATTTATTTGGATTTAAATAAATTCCAAATCTTCTACATCGTTCAAATATTTGTTTCAAATCATGCGAGATGATTAGCTTTTCTTTGAAAATACGGTTATGTCATCGAGATAAATAACAACTAATCTATTAATCAAACCTTGAATGCTATATCATGGCTCTGGAAAGTAGCTCCTACATTTTATCAAACCAAAGGCATCTTTTGGTAGGCATAAATTCCCCATTTTAGTTCTAAAAAGTATTTTCGATATAATAGGATGTACCAATCTTTAGTTGCACGCTGAAAACCCATCGAAAAATACATGAGTTCGGGGCAATACCTTTTGAAGTATTTGTTCATCGTTGGTAAATTTATCCTTTTGACATGCCTTATTCAAATTTCTAAAATCAATAAAGATTCTGATATCTCCATTCTTCTTCCTTACGGGAACCATGTTTGAGACCCAACTAGAATGTGCGGAAAAATTAATTTTCGCCTTCAAAGTTTGTTCAATTCGGCTTGATTTGTCCTTCTGATTGGGATGAATTTTCTTAACTTCTATTGAATTGGCTTTACATCGGAAAGCATTGGAATAGTATGTTGGATAACGGAGGTATCATAAAAGTTTTCAAATCCTCATAATTCAAGCAAAGACATTTTTGTACTTATTCGGAGAGTCGATGAAAAGTTTGTCCTTTCCTCGTGTTAACTTTGAGTCCTAAATTAACATTTTGTGGTTGGGCACAAATTTACCAAGATTTACTAATTCAAACTTCAAAGTATAACTTTGAATTTTAGCATTAGTAACCTTCTTAGATCTTTCTTTGATATCATATAGTATTCAAGTTTGTAACTGAATTTGAATAAATTTTCATTGTCTTTTGATGTATTTTGAAGATCATGATCTCTTTCATCAATTATTTGGCCAATCATAACATTTTACGAAGTCAATAATTTAGCGATATCTTTATCATCATAAAATACTCTCCAATTGGTGACATTATCCGGCACACCAAAGGTATAAAGATTAATTCAGCGAAAACCTACTCTGGACTATAATCTTTAGTTGGGAGGAGCTTGGAAGCAACATTAGCTAACAAATCGAGCTGTGAATTCTGATTTTTAGGGATAGAAAGGATATTTGAATACTAGAATTGGTGAATCTTGAACAAGGGATTTACTGAAATGTTTAAGATGATGCGAAAGGCAATGGATAGTGTTTCTTACTTGTACGATAACAATTTTGGAATCACCATAGACTTTCGGTATTTAACATTCAACCCTGTTGCTTTATAAAGCCTGGATCAAGGCTTCATATTCGAGTGTTATTCGTACACTCAAACTCTGTTGCATGACAACATAGTTTTCTCCCTCTGGATCAACTAAAATGCATCCATCTCACCATCCTTGGATTTTGATCCATCAAAATACAGGCTATAAAACAAATGCTTATCTATAGGTTTATCTGAATTGATCGAAGCATTAACAATTCTTGAAGAATCGAGTTTTGTGAAAAATTTTCAATTTGCGAAATAAAAGTATTTACAAAAAAAGGTGATTAACGGTCTTTGTGAAATTTCAAGAAATGGAACCCATGAGAATAACCTCAGAATGTTGTTATTAAAGATTTCTGAGTTCATTTTCTTGTTCAAATTCTGTTACGGTATGCATCATGTGTTTTTCTCTATCAACCTTGATTTGATTGGGTTTTCCCTTTGTGGGCAAGCCACATGTGAGAATAATCGGTGGCGATATAGCCATTGAAAACTGCAGAGACCAATCCACCTTAATATTAATCCATAAAACTCGGGAATATCTGCCAATCCATTATATCAATTCTCTTTGGACTATCCTGGGATCAAAGGCTAACCTAATGGTGACTAAATTAATTTCTCCCACAACTTGCACTTTTGATGCGATCTAATTGAACAATATGAACCATATTTACGGGGTTCGATGTTTAATTTTGGCTTGAGGCTTGAAGTAGGCATTATGTTAGATGATGCTCTGAATCTATTAAGTAGTTATGCAAATTCTTGTTATAGATTTCATAAGTCAAAATAAAAGAAAGGTGTTTGAGAATTTGATCTTTCTCCAATAAGAACGATTATCATTAGCATCTACTTTATGCAGTGGCTTGCAGTCCTTTGGTACACTTTGGCAACTACACCACTTGGTAGAGGAGAAATAGGTGTTGCATTTAATTCTTTCAATAACAACTTCTGTTGATGCTTAAGTTTGTTAGGTTCATGTAGAGATATTCGCTCTGGTTTTTTTTTCTTCATGTCTTGGCAGTATTATAATCCATAGGATCTGATACCACGAGAGTCTTAGATGTTTTTGTAGGAGGATTAGAAGATGATGGTTGATTTTGAGTAGGAAAAGGAAGTTTTCTTTACAAGGGATTTGTCTTTAGTAGTGGAGGTTGAACTTTTCTTCTTGAGAACTTTGAATGAGGCCTACTGCTTTGCGGTTACTTCTTGTACTTGCGGCATGGCTTCTTGGGCTTCTTTTTCACTTTTATGCCGAATTAGGAAGAATGAAATCATCCCTTGTAATTCGGCTATTTCTTCTTCTTCATATTCTTGGGCTAATAGAGGTGTATCTTCTTCTTCATCTTCTTCTAGATCTAACTGTACATTGGATATTAGTGGTGGTTTAGATTCGGTTTTCTGATTCTGCAGAAGTTCCTAAGATCTATTGGTGGAAGTTTTACGCTACTTGTTTTTCGATTTCCAATCATTTCATTAGACAAAGTCTTCGAGAACTTTCTGTAAGCCTTCCATGTCATAAGGATCCACTGGGTGTTTTCTTCTTTGAATCGTCTTAAAGTGACTTTTGGTTTGTCCCAATAGCATTCTTCTTATCCCAAAGCAATAATCGTCTCCATTGCAATTGCTTCTTTCATGTTTTGACCAAAGTAGGTTTTAGCGACTCTGTCTGCAAAAATTGCAATGTTTGAAGGTAAAAATTTGTTATATACCATTCACTTCGGACTTGCTCATGAGTTTTGAGGTTGTAAGAATTTGTTCTAATTTTGGTGAATGAATTAAATCTTGGATAGGTTCTTTGGATGCTCTCAGTTGGAGAATCAGACAATTAAAGTCGTTGAACACAGATATTCAGCTCTGCAATTTGGTTAAAAATGTTTCACAGAAAATATCCCAACTTGTAATAGATCTAGATGGTAATGAAAATACCGGGGATCCTCACCCCTTATAAAGTATAAGGGAATAACCTAACCACAACATCTTCATGTTTATCTTGCATTTAAATTTACAAATAACATAAAGTTATTAATGTGTTCATACCTTGTATACGAGGTCGAGGACTAAATTTTAGCCATTTTCGGATAGATGCGGAAAATCATGCAAGGTACGAGCATTTCAATAGCCCTAGTTAGTCCATGGTATTGTGCCATTGTTTTGATAATGGTTGAGGACTTGAAAGGAACAGGCGGTATTTGAGTAGAATTTGTTGAATAACTTCATACTCTTGGGTTTTAGTTTGGGAAAGCGAGATGAGTGAGTTTGTGATGAAGAAATAATATCACTACTGATTCCAATGGTATTTTTTGGTTTAACTCGACTAGGTAAAGGAAATTCCTTTGGAGGAATACCAAGTTTCGCTTTGTGACCTGGTATGAGAGTTTGGAAAAGCAATTGTGAAGTAACACTACCTTCGGATAATTTAGACTCTTCTAATGATAATGAGAACCCTTGGAGTTTATGAACTAAAGCTTGTATTTGGGGGACTCGGGAGGTTGATTTTACGACGGATCTAAAAAAGCTTTGACGATGGTGCATTGATGTTAACTTCTCAATTTCTTCCCCTAGATATTTGAGATGTAGAAGAAATTGAAGAGATGATGAGGGTGAATTGCTCTTGGAATAGCTGTGGGTGGATTTACTTGCCATTCATGGCAAACCCTCCTTCTAGCGCCAAAAATGTTAAAGCCTCGAAAATCATTGTTTCAAACATTGGGGGAAAACCACCCGATCGGACCTTAAGACGGCTCTTTTCCATTTGGTGTGGTGGCTCAGAAATGGATTTTATAGGACAGTTTCCTAATAATAAATGGATTGGTGATGGATAAATGGAAATAACTAAGCGAGCTAATCTATCTAACTTAATCTATAACTTGCAAATAATTAAAAAACTAACCCGGGTATTAAATATGAATACGACAAAGATTGTTCAATTAAACAAATAACAACGAAAATGTATTATTGTTCAATAGAAAGATGCGGTATCATATAATGATAACTACATTTGAAAATTAAACGAGTTAGAATAACTACATACGCATTCATAATTCTATATATCATTTGCACATACTATGATAGATGAATATTTCTATGTCTTAATTGATATGATAAAGAAAATATTTGAGAAACAAGCATATATAAATGATAAGCAATTTCAAAGAGAATACTTCATTACATAAAGAAAATAATAGTAAATCGATAGAAATACCATATTCATTGGATACTTTCTTTGATCACAGTCGATATCCGAGATCCTACGCTTTAACTTAGAAAATATTAAAAGATGCCAATGCAACTCTCAAAAATAATTCACCATGAAATCACATAATGTGATCCTTTATAAAAAAAAATAAGATAGTCAATGGAGTACGAAATGCATTATCCAAAGCCAAAATATTACAAATTCGGACCCCTTTCTAAATGCTTGAAAGAGTTTAAATAAATTAACAAAACAAATTAACTATAACTTATGCTAGAAACTATCATGACGGAGATCGAAAAAAGACTTGCAATATAAATAAAACGATTCATTGAATTTATTACTGTATTCAATGTCATGAGGTGTGATTTTAAGCATATCTTTAACGGTTGGATGACTACACCTCGAATACAGCGACGCTAGTGTATGTGGCATCGGATAGCTGCGGAATGATGTAATTGATGGCAATAGAAGGCATTCGATTGTATCTGTTAATTTCGTAATGATTTGGAGTCAAATATGTCCATGGGACATCATATAATTTCACCTTGTTCTTTGATCTTTTGGATTCTTGTTGATTAATTCTATTGCTTCCATCCAGTATCGATTTCTTTCACCCTTGACAATTTACACCAGTCACAATCGAGAAATTAAAGTGTGTATATAAACTATCATTAACTAATTGTGTCCAGTTATTTCATTGTAGGCACTACGGCCCTTGATGTAGCATGTTCTTCTTTAATCACGTGTGTTTCCCATTCGATAAACAAGGTACTACTTTATACTGTAGATCCTGGGAAGATTTAACTCTTTCCTTGTTGGGTGCCATGGAAATAAATTAGAAATCTTATGTCTGCCATTTTAGGTTAAATTAAAATTATTTATTTGATTCAGCCGATAAGGAATTATGTTATTTCACTGAGGTTTCATCTTCTGTGGTGCAGCCACAGATCATCAAGCTAACGAGACAATAGCTTACTTGTTTCCCGGGCTTCTTTTTTAAATTGGTTAATTTTTAGGATAATCCTTAATTTATCCAATCTTGTGAAAATATTTTTTCTTGCTCTTCTTTGGTAGTTTTCTCATTTTGCAGCAACGTACGTAATTTGGATACCTCTTGAGAAAACTATTGTTGTTCATTCAAATCTTAACGTCAAGCTTCTTATTTTTTTCAATATTTCAGTTGTTCTTCCAATTGTTTGGTTACGAGTCTTTCTTCTTCCAAACTCTTTCCGCTACAATATGTTTTGTTGATCACCTGTTGTTTATCCTCTAGCAATGCTATATATAAGTATTTTTCTTTTATCATTTGAGTGACTTCGGTAGCTTTATCTATAGTGGCTGCACATAGGCACACCATATTGTGATAATTTGGTAAGATCCTCTGAAGGGTTACCTCGAGTATTCTTCCATACAAATTCATCAATTCAACTTGCAAAGTTGCAAGTGATCCTTGATCTATCTTCTTATTTTTCCTTTGTTTTCTAACAATTTCTTACTTAGGACTATAAAAAAAGATATCCATACAGAAGGTATTTAACTATAAACAATTTCTTCGATGGATGTTCGGGAAATGATCTTATATCCGATTGTTAGGATTATCAACTTGAGAAGTTATTTTGTCCACTTATTTTGATGTTCAAATTGTTCATATTGTTTTGTAAATGGGGAGTAACAATGGTTCGGCAAAATTTCCCACTTTTACTGTGGTCTTTTTCTCTTTCAATTTGATTATCGGGCTTATTACTGTATATTTTTCTTATTTGCCTCGATTTTGGTACTGTATTCTCTTTTTATGTACGCACATCGGGCTTGCTACCCTATTCTTTCCTTCTCGGTCTGCATATCAATTTTGTTGGTAGACCGCCACTTTTTCTATTTTTTAGTTGTATCTTCCTTTTTCTTTTGTTCCTATTTCCATACTTTCATTTCTTGTAAAGGAATCTTGAAATTTCGAGTCGAGGAGCTTTACGTGTCCTCTAACCCGAACTACATAAATTTATTCATATCTTCTTCTTGAAACTTGGATTTAGCTAAGTCACTAACAAGGAAAATTTCTCAATTGAGACAAATAAATCATCAAATTCGTGAGCTCATGCTCAAACTTAACAATTTGGACCAAAGTTGTGAAATCAAAAACCACTTTATTTGGATCATATTGTTTTACTTAGAGCAGTTGCAAGCTAAGATTTCTTATCTTAAGGGTTTCTTATTGACATGCTTAAAATCATTAGAGTATAGATACCATAATGGAAAGGAAAATTAGGCCACATCAATTTTTTTGAATTCTTTAAACACACCAGACATCCTTTTACGTCGGCCCCGGTAAGAAATCTCTTGAGCTAAAAGTTTATCGGGGACATATAGAGACAGACATGAGGCTCAATAATGCTTCCAAAAACCCTATTAACGATAAAATTTCTTCTCCAAACCAATTTCCGATTAGGGATATAATAAACTTTTTGAGCGGGAGGAAATTGGTTAAAAATGGTTTGATAGATAGGTAACATGAAGCCGTGGAAAATTCTATATACATGGTTCTTGAAATGAGCCTTCCCACCAGGATGTTTATGGTAAATGTGAATAGGGACGGGTTCATGTGAAGTCCATTTCCAACCCGGGATAGGGAATTCGAGTCAAACACAAAGCATCTAAGATATAGGCACATAAATGAAATGGGGGTGTATTTTCCACTATTTTTATTCTTTATAGTCTAGAATTATCGCTGACCATCTTATTAGAAGAATAGCTGAACAATCCATAATCTCGATTTATAGCACGACCTGAATTGGGGGTACCATCTGAATTGGAAACCTTGAAATTGCTGTTATCCAAAGTATACACATCATTGCGGTAGCATAGCAATACGGGGGGTGCGAGAGACTCTACGAATACATACCTAAGGTCTCATGCTTATGCTTTTGGAGCTCATCTCCATTCTTTAATTGGAGTGCAGTTGAATTTCATTGCTTGAGGTAAAATGCGCTATGAAGGCTTTGTTGTATGTCTTTTGAGTATCTAGCGAGATGGTACATTGCTTTGATGTCTTGCTCTAAAAGACCAAACATCTTTCTCAGCTTGTCATGAATGTCTGTTTGTTATGGTGGTGTTGTCTATCACCCATCGTATTATGTAACATGGGAATACATTCGCCATTTATAATTCTATGGAAAATAATTTGCAAGTTTTTAAGGGGATTGTCATTTGAATCAGATTCTTCATACGCCTTTATTGCCTTTACCTGCTGTGTAGAGATATTTCTTTTTCAATAAAATTATATAATTCTTCCTGAGAGCTTTACGAGACACGGCATGCGATGTAACGCTTGACTTGATTTTAGCTAGTTTTCTTTTGGCATTGTGGTTTGGTAGTGGTCGTTGGTGGAAGCAATTCTTGATTTTAAGCTTCTTAGACATCTTCTTCGTCTAGTATCGTTTCACTAGTTCGGTGAACAAAAGAAATTTTGGATGTTCTATGGCTTCACAAATGAGATAAACCTTTCGGTCACGGGGAAGAAATGAGGTGGGAGAACAATTATGCGAAAATATTTTTATTAATGATCCCAATTGATTAACTTCGTGTTAAACTTAAATGCTACGATAAGTCACGTTAACGATATATTAGAATCAATTACCATAATTCGTTTGATTTTCCAATTAATGATGTTCGTACAATCGGAGATCGGCGATATTGAAATGTTGTTGTATAACTTTCCTTTTGAATTTTCAGTGCATGATTATTGAGTAAATATGCACGGCGCAAAATAGCGATTAATAAGTGACAATTCATCGCATCGAGTTCACCGAAGAGCTAGAATGTCTCATATTTTCCACCGATTTAAGATTATGGCAAGGTATCACTCCAACATTGGATATTTAAATGGATTGGGTTTTCATGATTTTTACCGAAATGCGATTGTATCAGTGTGTGGGACCATCATGATGAAACTTTTATAAAAAAGCAAGTAATCTTTACTTTTTCTAAAAATGCGATTGCGATATGTTGTATCGCATCGAGTTTATAAATAGACCAAATGAAGGATAACTTTTCGAAATGTGATTTAGAATGGATTACATAGCATTGGAGTTTGCAAAACAAATGTGAAACCTTAAGACTCTTAGATTTTGCGATTGCGATTTACTTTATAAAAATGAATTTGTTGCTTTATAAATAATTTTATACTTTTTGTGCCGATGCGATATAAGACTTATAGTTGATCACATATTGGAATAAATTCAATGTCACTTTTGTTCATTTGTACTTGATATATGTGATATGTGATGCATGACTTTTAAATAATGAATCTTTTCTGTATTCAGTTCCCTCAAAGTTTTTATTTCCTCTAAAGAAAGAGGACCTATTTCTAAATAAGAATTTATTTTAAAATTATGAAATGGGGAGGTTTTTTTGTACCTACAACAAATACGAGAAGGATTAGTTCGACCTTGTCTTGTTTGACAAGTCCATCCTCTTTAATGTTTTTAACGGATACAGTGAGGTGGCTCACCGCGCTATTTTCATGTTTATGGGGATTTGAAAAAGGCGCGGAAAAGCAAATCCCGTGTCCTTTTAAATAATAGATAGTCTCTCGAGTTCGAAAAGGTTAGCTAATACTCCGAAGAACCTCTTGTACATGTTCATATAAGGTATTCATTTTCTTAGTTAGTCTATTTGAGTCCGAAAAGGGTGTGTGTATACTAGTGAAGTCTTTTCATTTATTTTAGGAGCTCGAAGGACAACGAAGTGCTGAAAAATCTTTTCATGTTTTAAGGAGTACGAAAGATGAAAAGGGTGTTCCTTTTTCATTGGTTTATAGATTCTGAAAAAAAGAGATAAAAGTATACTCCTTGGTCAAATAACATGTTAAAACATAGTAAAAACTTGCTAATAGTTGTCAAACTACTCAAAACACCACAGAAGAATTAAAAATACTCGTTTCCTTAGGTAAAAATGAAGCATATCTGGGTAAAAATGTTAAAAATGAATAAAATAATGAAAAAATGACCATAAATATCCAAAATGACTTTTCATTTTTTACCCATTTCATACTTTACCTTCAACGGTGAGTATTTGGAGCCCTTTTCCCTTGATATTTTGCTGCTAATTACAACCAATCCTAGGGAACCATTTCGGTGCCCTCAGATCAGGTAGAACTAAAGACCTTT
This sequence comes from Pinus albicaulis, assembly GCA_034641835.2. Lineage (NCBI taxonomy): Eukaryota > Viridiplantae > Streptophyta > Pinopsida > Pinales > Pinaceae > Pinus > Pinus albicaulis. Next base: position 1,371,709,765 of record CM076581.1, read on the forward strand.
CTACATCTTTCCTTGGACTGTTTATTGTTTTCTGTGTTTTTCAAATTTTGGGGCCCACAGGTTTCTAAAGAAAAAAATCACAAGGACCAACACATCCCCTCGATGCTCAAAATATAATTTCACCTAGGTAGGTAGAGGAACACTACAAGCAGAGGGTGCAATGCTGCGTAGGGCCTTAAAGTGCATTGGGCACATTTATTCAAGTTTGTTCTGTTTTTTCTTCAAATTTTGTCAATTTAGGTAAAGCATGGAAAAGAGCCTAATGAGTCCTTTGTTGATGTTTCGGGCACCCATTATCACAAAATGTCCGGTACTATCGGAAAGAGCATGACACAATATTTGGGTGTATCAAACAACCCTACTACAATCAGGGGCTTAAACAACGTAGGTTGTTGAAATTAATACATGGCTTCTCGATGGCAGAAACAAATGGAGTTGTTGCAGTATCTTAGCATTCATGGGATGTTCGGGCATGGCGTTCGGGTTTGGGGGCATCTGCATAGAGATATAGGTAGATTATGTTGCTTTCTATTAATATTTTCTAAGCGAGGGCCTTTTAGTATCTTTTCTGAGTGGAAGAAGTGGCGGTGCGGTGTTAAAATATTACATTTACCACCTATTGGAACCTCGATCCATTCCAAAAAGGAAGAAAAATATTAAAATAAAAGATTTGACCCAACTACCTTTGAGAACGATCTTATTCATCATAGAAAGATTGGCGGGGAAAATCGACATTACATGTGGCAAGCATATTATACATGTAGTATGGGGTAGAATTTCTAGCACCAACAATATTCAAGTTTGGAGCGAGGGTGTCTTGGTCAACTTTGAAGGGACAACTTACTAAAGTAAAGGAAGGGGAAGTTGAAAAACTTCGGATGGTGCCATATTGGTTTGTTTTTCCTTAGATTGGGTACCATTACTCCCAACCTCATCGGATTATTACTTGAGCCCTTTGATCATGAGGGTCCCACGGATGAGGAGGTGGATAGACCACATGACCGGACATGGGGGTCACCAATGAATCCAGCTTTTCACCTTCTTTGGATGGCTACATGAATACTTCATCATGATAGATGAGTATCCTTACACTTAAAGGGATGGATTTCCGTATGATCCCTGGCAGTGTTACTGAGGAGAGCTTCGATGAGGTGCTACAAGTAAGATAGTTTGACCTTTGAGTTTTGAAAAGTTTTACAATTTTTTTTGTGTTTTCTGTGTTCACAAGACTGATATTTATATTTTCATGTGAACATTAGACCTTTTATACCATTGGAATTGCTACATATCTCCATACATGGAGACACAACCACAAGAGGGTATTGAGGACTTGACACGGGTCCTTCACGGTGGGATAGGATGCGCTACGGACAACGGGGGTGAAGGTCCTATCATGGAGTGCCACATGAATGGATTGACTCACGGGATTGATGAGGCTGTGGTGAATCCCAACTTCCATTACGACTTCAACGACATACCATTGGGGTACCCTGGTCAGTTAATGCACAAGATAGCTCGTAGTGTCGTTTTATCATGGCTTCACAGTTGTCTACTTAGATGTTTGCATGTAGTTTTTGTATATGGGCGATGTATGCATATATGTTTCGGGGCACTCATTTTGTAAAGCAAAACTTATCATATATATATTCGGTGTTTCCTAGTTCTTATTCTACTTTCAATATATTAACGGTCATGAAAGTTAAGTTACTTACATTCGTTATGAAATGTTTATATAATTTAAGCTAGGGCATACATATAAGTGTATATGTTTCTAGAAATGTGTTCATATTGTATGAAATTGAAATGTATTTTACGAAGACGCACTCTCAAAACCATGCGAAGGATGGTGATATTTCTCACCAAATAGATATTTGCGAGTTATAGTACTACGGTACATTGAGTCAAGCCCCTAATGACTATCGATGGATACCATGAAATAATAGGATAGAAACTCAGCCATTGCAGCACACTCTTATAGTATTTGTTGGTAAGTATAAATGCAAATCCATTGCATATTCACTAGCTCTACATTTTGGAGCATATATTTCCCAACTACGGGTATAGGTTTCGATTACTATATTATCAAATCGACATAACCAGTATCGGTTCGAGAGAGGGTTGAAATATGCAAACCAAATTGAGATCAATAGAAACCATGGGAAAATGCGAAAAACACATTGCAAACACACTCAACACAACTATAGATAATATGTAAACAATGTACTACGCATGTGAATCAGCATAGTATTTTGAGATACAACCCATTTCTAGGCAGGACGGTGGAATTCCATCAGAATGCTGCCAACTTTAAGCCAATACATTTTGCAAGGACACGCTTGAAAATGTTTGGGCCACCTTACATAGGCTGAGACTTTCTTGGGCATAACAAGCCTCCTGGTCACATAAAGTACCAAATCTCCCTCCAGAGATGACTCTAGGCTTTACACTTTGTCCATATTGCACTATGATGCATATTTGTGACTTTGTTGGCAGCGACCATCGGGTCTCATCCAATCGATTCAAGTGTAAAATGCACTCTTCTTCTATAAGTGAGGAGAAGTTTGATAGCTAGTTTCGGCGGTAAATTCCACACTAAATGGGAAGTATTGCTTCTAGACCATAAACCAACTAAAAAGGTGTGAATCTAGTAGCGGTCCTACGGGGTTCGTTATGCCCACAAGTAAGCATAGATAAGTAAATTCCGGTTCGATTTATGGACCCCTATCATGCATTGAAGAATAGTCTTAAGAACTTTGTTGATAACTTCAGCTTTGTCCATTATTTTGTGAGGATAATAGGGAGTGGAAATTTCATGTGAACTTCCCCAATTTGGCGATTAATTTGGTCATCTTATGATTGAAAATGCTTCCATGATCTATGACTATCGCTTGAGAATGCAAACCTAGCAATCCATGGTTGGAAAGAGATGTGACCATTTCTACCGATGTTATTGAATGTAGGCATCGCTTGCTTGCATAGTAAAGTAGTTAACAACGACAATGATATAACCATGCCCCCCGGTCGAATGAGGTTTACATGTCATAAAGTTTATGCCCCATTTCACAAAGGGACCAACAACGACAAAAGGATGCGGTGGGTTAGGTGGAGCATGAACTTTGCAATCATATATATGGAACGCATGACATACATGCTGAGGATACGGACATGGAAAATGGTGGGCCAAAAATAACAGCTGCCAGATATTTTTCATAGTGGCGTGTCTGATAAATATCTACCACATATCTGGAATGGAAATGATTCGAACTTTCTCATCCTCCTTGAGGGTGAGGCACCATTAATAAAATCGTGTCGATGCACGATAGTAAAGCGTGTCGATGATAATTAGATAATTTTTGGATTGGTAGCGGATACATCGTTGCTCGAAGAGAGAGGTATGAGGGTCAAGAATTTTGGGTTTGAATATATATCAGGAAATATACATACACAGGGTGAGTCAGAGTATCAAGGAAACAATGACGTGTCGGGGATGGAATCTTCATACGTAGATTCTACATCAAGGGAAGGAAGATCGCACATTCGGATTCGACGAAAACTAGGGAACTCCCTTTGACTTGGTTTGAAAGTGAATTCAAGTCAAAATCTTGGAGAATAACTATCTATTCAGTACTTATTTGAAATTAGGCGGCCATGAATACATATGTCATCGAGTTGCAATATGGAAACAACGTCGTTTTACGAAAAGAAATATGTAATGGCGAAATATATTGATGACCGAATGACCACAAAAGCACGACTTTTCAACATATAATATCCCAAAATTGAAATTTTCTACAACAATAAGAATACCTTAAGGTATTACAAAGTTGGAGGGAAACAGTAATCAACTCATGTAATGTGTTTTAACACATATCCATCATAACAACAATCACAACAACAAACTATGCATTTATACGGTTCACCAAGTGGGGAAAAGCGATTGTTGCCCTCAGCAATATTTACGAATATTGAGTTAAAACGATTGGAAAATAACGGTTTTTTCCCTTATAATGGACAATATAGGACATGAATGAAAAAAGAGTTTCAGAAACAAATTCCTTTATCCTAGTTAAACGGAGCCTCCCCATGCTCGACGACTAAAAAAGTACCCCGAAAACCGGGACCGCAAATACTGGGCTTGGTGCCACAGTATTCACGCCGTTAAGGATTAACTCGGAAAATAAATATGACTGATAATATTATTATAATACTCAATGATGTACGAAAGCAGAGATCTAATATACTTTACACAATTCAGAAAGGCCGAAAACGAGGGTTTCTTGATAGAAAAGATATCTGAGAAAGTTGCATACAAATGCGCTTGGGCGAATAATGTTGTATGGATGAAGCTCACAATAGATGTCTAAACGAGAAAATAAATGGTTTTATACTCCTTCTCTAGCTCTCTCCAAAGAAAGGTTGATCCTTCTCTTGGAAACACAGCTCCTCAAAATGGAATTTTCACCTTCACTGCACACCTTAAGAAATAACGGTTACGAAGGGACCTAGATTTTACCGAAGGTAGGATTCTTAACGGCCCCAACACCGGGTAGTGGAAAATTCAGATCAAAAACATCTCTTAGATTTCTCAAGCAAGATCTCCAAGAAAGAGTGGGAATCTGCGCGAGCCAAACCCTTGCACTAAGCGGTGCGGTAACTTAGCTAACTTGACTAAGTATCACAGGAAGTCTAAACGGACCTCCTTGAAAATATAATCTCAATATTTTCATATTCTTGCCATCTCTTTCATTATATAATTGATGAGCTTCCTCACCGAGGGTCCCCACTATAGAGGTTGCTTCCATCACAAAGAAACTCCTCACAAAAGCGTATTTGTCCAACAAGATGGTGCAATGTATCTGAACGAGTTTTGTTGAATTAGTCAGCCTTGAATGATTATTCATGCCCGAGTCCCTTTTCACACTCAAGGTGCCTTTGAGTTTTATCACGGATTGATCTCTATTCACATTGAGCTAGTTTTATGTAGGATCCACTTCTTTGAGAACAAATCATGTTGACTTGTTAGGTGACCTTACCCACATAGTTTAGACCTTGTTCACACATGTGGATGCTTAGTATTTGGTTATTACATGATCCCTTTTTCACACTAGGAGGGATTTTTATTCATACTTGAGCAAATTATGAGCCTCCTTGCCCATTTATTCACACAATCTAAGTTCAAGAGAAAAATTAATATTTCCCACAACCAATGAAGCTAATTTGGGAATATTACGGTCTCCCCCTCCCAAATGTTTCTGTCTCCAGTATTGCAAGGTCTTTATAAATCTCTCTTCCTCTTGTGGCCCTCCCCATCCGATAGTCTCTCTGTTCTTCGAGAATCTTTGCAAAAGTCCATCTCCCCGGTCGTATCCCAAGTGTACAAGTTGGCCTTTGGTGAATAAACCCAATGGCTCTCATCATCGAAAAGAATGGAAGGTTGTTGTGGAAACCTTCTTGCTGATCCATAGCCTCCTCGAAAGAAATGATGACAATCATGGAAATTTCATCATCAATGGGTCTCCCTCCTGCATGCTATCATCCAAATAAAATGAATCACCCTCTAGCTTGGTAATTCATAGAAAAGCTCATAATTTCTAATGAGAGGCATGCCCAAAGTGCTCATAAAACATATGGTCCACATCATAAAAGCTGAGTGATGTCTGGGCGGGGCACACTCTGGTTTCTCATGCTCCCTCCAGAACATGTAGTGCGAAAAAGTAGGGACTCTCTTCCCCAAAGACACATCCGATAAGTGTGTCTCCTCTCCCAGCCATACCCCAACAAAGATAAGAACATCTTCAGCATGGGGGATCATGGTAGTCATGCTAGTTGCCATATATATTAAGGGAGAGTACAATGGTCCCTCATGTGCAACAGTAACGATTTTCCTCCTAACTACCATAGGATATGATATGAAAAGCGTTAAACACTTTTTTTTACGCATCTATTCTTGCATGGCAGGAAGATATGATGGTTGAGTGATAGATCACACATGAAGGTACATCACATCTCCAAGATCTCCCAAGAATAGCCCAACATCTGTGTTGTTCATGGCCCAAAGTGGCTCATGAAGCCCTTGATAAGGTGCCCCTCTTGGAGCCAAGACACACTTTGCAGGTGTTAAGAAAATGCAAGTATATAATAAATACATCATGAGATTCAACAATACAGACTTTCATCTTTGCCTTGTTTGAAATCAGCAAGTAGCTCATGGATGAGCTCCCTCTCATGTAATGCCCTTAAAGAGGTGATAATGATAACTCTTCCCAAGAGCTTGCTGTTTCCTCCTCAACTTGATGGGATTCATACTTACTATATGAAGAATTTTACCTCCTCCTTGAAATTTTCCCACATAAATCCATCTAAGATAATATGATGTGTTTTTAATGAAACTAGTGGGATTTGAAAAGCAAGACCTCATAAGTTGCTTATCAAGTAGTATATTCTTGAGTTTGGAATCTTTGGTTAAATAGATCTGATCATGGACATAAATGATTCCATTAACTACCTCATAATCTTCATCCATTTCTTGCCCACTCGATAACCTTGCACATGTGAATAGGTCCTTGAATATTCCATCAGGGTTGGGACTCCCAATGAGGTCTGGGCTTCCAACATTAATAGGCGTTGACAGAAATCTGAAATGATGCATTTTCCCTTCGTGGCTCTCCACACATGTTATTACTTGATGTAAAATTCACATTTTGAGTGTCCCAACCTTCTTTTACGCCCCTCTTGCAGTGCCTCGAAGACAAGATTGAAATTTAGGAAATTCACCTTCCTTGGTCTTATCTTTCTCAAAAACCTCCACCTTTTTGCATCTGCATACAAAAAATGAAATTATTTTTTTGTTATGTTCAGAAATCTTCATTATATATTGAAGTATCCTTTGCTGCCCCAAAGATATGGATAATACTTTACGATACTATGCTCATATAAGCTAGATTTCTGAATCTATTCCTCAACACAAATAGATGAATGGAAGAAAGCAAGGTCAATTTCATAAATTTGCTAGCCTTCCATCGATGGTTTTTCAGTGTTATAGTGGCTCCTTCCAGGTTCCCTCTTTAAAAAAATGTTGCTGCTTCCTTATAGTTGAGAGAACACTTTAGTTTTTCCTCCAATCGGGGAGGTCTTCACCTTACATTACTTCTTGCAAAGAGGCATCAGAACAGATTAGGGTAATGAATGTAGGTGGACAGTTGCCCCTACCTTTGTTGCATAGATCCTCTTGCCTTATTTGTTCTTTCAAACTTTGAAATAGAGAAGGGTACATTCTCTTCATCTTGGTGATGCCATTCCTCCTCTTTTCTTCTCCTATCTTCAAAAGATCTCATCATTTTGCAATGAAAATTGTCTTTGCTCATGTGTTATGCAAGAGCTCTATGTGTGAGACAGCCTTTTGGAACTCCCCTTGCAAGAGTGCAAGAGTTCTTCCTTGAGCAAGTGCTCCCTCCTCTCCTTCATGAGGTGCTTGGGGGTGCTCTTGTCATGACTATGTTATCTTCTCTTGCCTCTCCTTTCTAATAACTTCACTAGTTGAGACCTTTCCTTCAACGAAGAGACCTTAGCTCTTGGTCCTCTTTTGAAGAACCTTCATGTCTTCCTTTTGAGAAGGAAGTCCTTCATCTAAAGGAATCTTGCCCTTGGAAAGTATCAAACAATCTCACACTCCTCTTCATTGGTTTTCGAAATGAAGTTGGATAGATAGATCCTCCCAACTCATGCAAAAGTTTTGTTTGATGTGGTTGATAGTTGTGATAGAAGATGTTTCATGAAATATCAACAGAACCTCTCTCTGTCCTTTTAATGAACTTTTGCCAGTAGATTTATTTGCATTCTTTAAGGGAAAATGATTCAAACAACCACGAGCATAGGCCTTACCCTCGAAAATGCGGCCTTCTTGCGCACGATGACCTTAAATTCTAAAACTTGATGTTCTTTGCTAAAGGTGTCTAGCTCCTTCACCACGCCCTATTAGACATAGAGGTGATCCATCAAGAAGTGGATAGAAAATTCACACCCTCACCACCTTCTTGCTCCTTGTGCTCTTCTTTCCTCCTTCATTTTGGAAAAACCCTTGGAAGTTCAAGTGATCTTTGAACTCCTCGGATTGATCTTCATATTACTACAAATAATCACCAAGAGTATCTCTCTGGCACATCTCCTTTCTTCTTTCCTTGAGAAATTGCAAGCCAACCATTGAACCATGGCTGAGTGCTCCTTATCCATGGTCAGTTAGAATCTTCCTCTGGCCAGATCTTGTTGAAGGATCCTCATGTGTTTCCCCTCCTCTCATTTCTTTACAGAATGCCCTTGCCTTTGCCACTATGAGATTGCAGAAAAGAGAAGTTTTGAGAACCTATTTTCTCCATAAAACAAGGGTTTAATCTGGTTCTTCTGAAAATCTCCTCCTCCCCATGAGAATACTCCATAATTCTGAGCTCACGGGCTGAGCCAAGATTGTTCTCTGATACCACTTTGCTGTGTATCTAGCCAGATTTTCTAGCAGTAGGTAGCAAGGTATTCAAAGTTGGAGAACAGAAAGTAATCAACTCATGTAATGTGTTTGAACACATAGCATGTAACAACAATCACAACAACAAACTATGCATTTTATCTGATTCTGAAGTGGGAAAAAACATCTATTTTTCCTCCAACGTTATTTTCTGAATATTGAGTTAAAACGGTGGAAAATAAAGTTGTCCCTTAAAATAAAATATAGGACATTCATACCATGTTTTAAACAAATGCCTTTAGCCTAGTTAAGCAGGCCTCCATGCTCAAGACGACTAAAAATTGCCAAAACCCCAAAATTTGCCAAATGTGAACATGCACTGAGTATTACTGGCGGTATAAAGAGAGGTTAACTCAGAAAATAGAGAAATATTACTGATAATATTATTATAATATAATTATGTACGAAACGAGATCTAATCTCTTTTACATATCCAGAGAAGACTGACAAGGTTTCTTGATAGAAAAGATATACAAAGAGAAAAGTGCTGCAAATGTATGGTTGAATGTTGTATGGCTGAAGCTCTACCCAATAGATGGCTGAAAAATCAAGGAAAATGGTTGTAGACTCCTTCTCAGTTGTCCCAAAGAGGTGAGGTCCTTCTCTTGGGAAACTGGCTCCTCCATCAGATTTTGTCCCTTCCTTTGCCACCTGTAAGAAATAACGCGGTTTTACGGAAAGGGATGCATTTTCTGGTGGTTCTTGTCCCAACACTAGGTAGTGGAAAATTCAGATCAGAAACACTCTCTTCATATTTCTACAAGCAAGTCCTACGAAAGGTAGAGTCACAGGGTAAACCCTTGCACCCCTAGCGATGTTTAACCCACCGCTAAACAACTAGAAAATTATCCCAGGAATTCTAAGGAAAACCTCATGAAAATATAATCTCCAATATTTCCTTGTACTTTCCATCTCTTTCATTATATAATTGATGAGCTTCCTCACAGTGCCACCCACTATTAGGTTGCTTCCATGCAAAACAAAAGCTACACGATGTCCAACAAGATGGTGCGATGTATCTAGAAAGTTTTGTTGACTTGGTCAACCTTGAATGATTCTTCATGCCCGGTCCTTTTCACACTCAAAGGTGCCTTCATTTTATCTAAACGGATTGATCTCTATTCACACCATTGAGTTGGTTTTATGCTCAGATCCAACTTCTTTGAGAATAAATCATGTTGACTTGGTCAGGCTTGACCTAAGTTTTAGAACCTTGTCCACATGTGGGTGTATTTGGTTATTACATGATCCCTTTTCACACTAGGAGGGATTTGTGTTCATACTTGAGCAAATTATGAGCCTCCTTGCCCATTTATTCACGATCTAAGTTTCAAAAAGCTTAAAGTGTATTCCTATTATCTAGCTAATTTAGAATATTACAACATGATTATACTAGATCTCGGTTCATTGAGGTTGAAGCTCATATAGTAAATGGGATGTTCAATCCCAATGTCGTCTTCTTGGAGACAACATAGCTATAGTAGAAGTGGCAACAACGAGATACAAGAAATAGTCTTACGATAGTTAGGGGGATATAAGAGATATGCCCGAACCGATTACTTCTTTCAAGGCATGAAACACTTTGTGCAGCATCATCCAAATTGAAGGGAATCAATTTTTTTCGGTAGCGAGTAAATCCTTTGGTCAACTGTTTATAATTAGGGACGAATCTCCTCAAGAAGGTAGCTTTCCTTGGAATCTATATAAGCCCGAACTAAGGAGGAGGGTACGAGAGAAAATCAACAATTTTAAATTTGGACTTTAAGAAAGTTAAATGCAAATTCCTTTGCAAGGAGATAAAAAAACCAAAGGTCAGCCAAAACCAACACAAAACATACATTTGTGCGGGTTAAGTCAAATGTTCTAATGCCTAAAGCAAAGAAAAATGACGCAGTAAATGTAGGGAGTGATCATCCCGATGCTTGTAATGAGCGGGGATATTGTCAGTGGGGTTGCATGATATGATTAATACAAAGAATAATTCATCACATGTTGAAATGTAGCCCATGCGTTCTTGAGATTGAATGGTAGATTTTTATAAGCAAAACTACCCCAAGGACAAATGAATGATATATTGGAGTTTGGTTCACTAGGAGAATGTTGATTTGATTGTAACTTGAAATCCATCCATAAATGAATAGATCTGCATGGCAGGCGCAATCATCAACAATTTGGTCGATAAATGAATCTTTCAGACAAGCTCGATTAACATCACGATGGTGTTTACACTCGAATGAAGTGCCCTATTTCTTCTGACAGAGACACATTTTGATACCCAATTGGTTAAAGGAAAAGGGGGTATATTAAACCATGCCAGAAGAATATTTTTAACTTCAAATTTTATCATGACCTTCTTAGGATGAATTTTGATTGGGCTTTACTGAGCAGGTTTTGCATCGGGATATAATTTAATTTTGTGCGCCACTATGTTTGGGTCGATACCTCAATTTCCTTCATATGTCTAGGAAAATACATCTACGAACTCACAAAAAGGGCTTGGTAGGTCTCGACTTCATGAAGAAAAAGATGCTCCGATGTAAATATTTTTGAATTCTGGTTTTGATCGAAATATTGAGAAGGATGGTTTCTTCAATATTAGAGAGGTTACGCTGAGGTTGATCTCGAGAATGGAAACAAAATTCAAGAGGATTCGATTAACTGAGTGATGCAAACCGCCAAGATTATCTTCTATGGAATAAGGAAGGGAGGAATAGTGGTGATGCTCGTCCCATGGCATGTCACTTGACGTCATGATCCTCACTAATGATTTAGCAGAGTTGAAATTATACGTGAGAAAGGATCAAAGGGCATGCCATAATCCGGGGGATCGGTCTGCCCAATTGATTGAAGAAAAATTATGGGCCACACAATCGAGTAGATGGCTTGTAATATTTCTCAACGAGTTAAGCGACATACGGTCACAAAAACTTTGGATATCGATTTCATCGGTACAATCCATGGATCCACGAGAATCAACGAGGATGATATCATATTGATATAAGAAACCAAAGTTGGGGAGTTAGATGGGGAGGAGGGGGAGGAAAAACTCCCCGCCGCGGTAGATCACACAATAATCGAACTCCAACATGCGTGGGAATGTAGGGCTTCCCCTACGGGAGGGACACTTAAGTAACACGGAATGGAAAATAATTTGAGTTGATCTATGGCTACTATCTTGCCTTTATGAGGAAAGGTGATCATGCGGAAGTAAGTTGAAACAACGATAGCCACAACATAAAACCAAGTATGTCCCAACGAAGATTATAATCAAGGGGTACATCAATAACTTCTATTTCTCTGATTGTTTTTCCCAATTTCCGGAGATTGTTTTCCCCCAATTTCCACTTCGGGGAGATATATGTCCTTCCATCCGAGCTTTTAATGTGGTGGTCGATTGATTCGGTTGAGGTGAACCAATGGCCTTCCGAAATACATAGACATGATGCATGTCGATTCTATTTATTCACAAGACGATGGATGTTCTTACCATGGACGGTGACACGAATCATAAAGGTAGTTGAGCCAAAATTCGGGAGTATAATTATCATGAGATAAAACCCCTTTAGGTTGGAATCCGATGGGTCCATCCATCTAATAACTAACAACAAGGCCTTCTTTTGGGCGGGGCGGTTTTGCAACACCACAAAAGGCGATTAAAGTATGGAGGAGTATGTCACAGGTAGAGATGGAACCGCCTAAGAAATAGGTACTTGCGTACTTAGATAAGGAGGGTTCGATAATAAGGAACTTGGTTAACAGTCTGAGAGGATTCGTGCTTCAACATGCAAGTGAGTTTGTTTCATAGCCCCGGGATGGCGATAAAGTTGTTGGAATGGTTGGGTCTGGATTTGATGGCCTTGAAAAGGAACGTGATGAGGTCCATACTACTTGCCAATAGAGGTTTGTATTACCCCCCTAGTATGGTGGGTTCGGTTGATACACCAAATTTTGAATAATTTTCTCTAGCGAAACTTGAGGAGCATTTTTCGCAAGCGATTGAGAAGGTGAGGCACCTTGTACATTTTGACTAAGTGGTGCACGGGAAGAAATTTCAGATACCATAATAATAAATTTTAGCAAGGTTGGCTTAAATGCATTTGAGCTTTTTGGGGGTGCTTATGGACGGATAGGAATTTAACGATGAGGATGGTGTAGCTTGAGGATTTAACAATCGATCCCAAAACGAACCAAGTTGAATGGGTGAAGTAGGTTGCCAAACACTTGACCATTCTAGGATAAAGCAGAGACCATGATGGGCGGATTACCATATTGAGGTATACCAACAACGGGTTGCCCCCTATGTAAGGAGAGGGGAGTAATGGATTCCTTAATTACGATCCAAGTGGATGGTACCCAACATAAGGAGACTTGGGATGTTGAGGGTAGCTTTGTCCAATGATATAAGGACCAGCCAGCTACTTTATTGTAGGTGTAGATAGATGAAGAGGATAATACTTTGTTACATTTTATAAGAGAAGTAACAAACACTATTCTTGAATTATATGACATGGGAGATGTCCCGAGGGTAGGCACTAGAAAAAGGTGCCGGATAATGATACATTAACAAGGTGGGATGGATGAGACACCATGCCGTGGGCTTAAGTGATGTCACGAACATAGATGAAAGTGACACTTGATGTGTCAACCATAGAGGTGGACACATATTTGGGAACTTGAATCGGTTCCAAAGATCCTCGGGTAAACCAAAGAATCGGGTAAAGGTTGTGGAGTTTGAAGAGATGAAAAGGCTCATGTTGATAAAAATGAAGTCCATCCGATCCTCGGTATAGTTACCAATTTTTTATACGAGATTTACGATTGTAGACAAGGTGTCTCCCTAGGTTTGGTGGTCGACCTAGAACAACGGAGAGACTAGGAGCCCGATGTTTTTCCTTAAAGTAAATAGATTATGGAGTGAGGACTAATTTGAAACTATCGCTCAATTCACTCCACTTCTTTAACTTAGGTTCCCATTACGGCTTCGATCGCAAAAAATTAGATCCTACCTGGAGTCGGATAACAAAATCAAAGAAACTACGAGATGTATGTAGTATAATCTGCATACTCTATTAAATATATGACATGGTATTCAAATAAGTGAAATAACAACATCACACATAGGGAAAAAAAAATTCTTTGCATTAACTTAAATGGGAGGAGATTACAACCATAGGCAGCGATTGATCTTGTATAAGAGCCCCTCAGTTTTTTTGACTCATCACTCATGTCCACCAATGCTACTTCCCGGTCACCCTAGCAAATATCATAGCACTTCTTGACAAGGGAAGAATTACTCTTAAATCCAACCATGCCTCTTGCATGTAGGAGAGGGTAAATATATAGGAGAAGGGTAAGTTGGGGTTATTGTCAGTGCCAGTATAATGCTTTAGATCCACCTTTGATGGAGGGATATGATTAAAGGATAAGTGATAAAAACTCCAAAGTAGGGTAAGATAGGATGGGGTGCAATCCAGATGATAGTTGAAACAAATTAAGAGCACAAAGGGGTGAATCTTCCGGAATACGATCATTCTCCCCCGATTTCTAGAAACAACACGGTGCAAAGGAGGTGAAACTATTGGTGACCAACAGCCCAGGCCACCACTTTGGAGCAACACAGCAGAGTGAGCACACCCGGTATGCTTGCGGGGGAGCGTTGGTCCTCAATGCGGATCAAGTAGGGAAGTTTGGGGTTGAGGGGTACGAGGGATGAAGGGCATGCTTAGAGATTTGTGCAAGATGATGGCAAGGGGAATAGGATGTTGATTGATCCCACTGGGAGGCTCACTTTGATTTGATGTGACAAAATGGCCTATAAAATACCCAAAGATTATAACCATTGGACACCTAGTACAACATCGACACCTACCTTGCTTTGGAATGGAAAGCAACTAGGCAGTTTAATACATATTCTCCCATGGATAGGCTTGATATTATGGAACTTTCTAGAGAAATTTATAGTTCCTCCATTTGCAACCATCACTTGACACTCTGTTGGATATAGGAAGCAATTCAATTCCCCTTGGCTATCTTACAATGAATAAAATTATGGAAATTTTCTGAATCTGATCAACATATTACCTTTTTCTTCTCGATATGTCCTTCTATCTCAATATTTCTTCTCGGCACACTTATGACCTTTCTTTTGCATTTGATATCACAATTACAGCAAATCCATTTTCTTTTTCCTCCAATTTTTGTGGTGTCGACCTTGTAGGTTAATTATCAAGGGTAGGAGAAACAACAATTCCATCTTTATAGTTGTGAGTGGTAGACTTGTTGCAATAATTTTGCTTTTAACTTTTCTTGCCACCCTAAATGAATTCTCTAATGAATCGGAGTTCCCAAGGCAAACCTCATGTTGGATTTTATCCTTTAATGTCCCTATGAATACATCAATCCTAACTCCTCTAGAATATCATTTACCTGATATTGAATTTTTTGAAGTCCTCAATGTGATCCACTATTTAAAACCTTTTGTTTGAGATTTATTAATTGGCTACGAGAAGGTGTTGCTCTTTGTATCCTCATAATATGCTATCTGTTTCCTCCATAAAAATTTACCAAACCACAATTTTTTTACGAGAACAAAACCATTGATACCATATGGTAGTTGGGTTCTAAATATAAAGTTGCAATGTGTACCTCTTGTCTGTAATTTCACATTATGGAGATCAAAAAATGTTCTCCATCTGTGGTATCCATGTTACTATATCCTTTCCATAAAACATCCTAATATTGATATTTGGAATGTGGTGGTTCTTAAACCCAACATTAGAATTCTCTAAAATCATAATTCATATTTCGTTTCTCCCCTCATGATTTTCATGGGTTACCTTGTCACCACCGAAGTACTTTTCTTTGCAACAACTTTGTATTATATTAGAAAATCTCCCTAACCATTATAATACCATGTATAAATTATATCAATGGATCAAATCCGATCATACAATGTACTAAAACAAGATATTGAATCATACATAATATTTTTGGAATATAAATCATGATCGCTCAATCACAATACAGTAAAGAAAGTAAACCAATCGCACAACACAAAGATTTTCTTGGAAAAGCACCTTCTTAAAACCCCCTCTATATCATATATTTTACATAGTCGAAGAATCATGAAATAATACAATATTAACTTTCTCACACCGAAAATCTAGCACTATCTTATTTGTCTCATCTTTGGTCTTGCTCAAAATTAACCAGCATTGTAGGCAAAATTGACCAACACTTAGCCAATTCTCGGCCCCTTCTTAGCTTGACTGTACTTTCTCACCTGATCCTAGGAAATTAATCCATATTAAATGAATAATCCGCCTTCCTTGACTAGCAATCCTGTAATTCTCGACTTTATATTTTTTGTGGATAGCAAAAAAATATAGCTAATAGTTTACTTGTCTTTAACCTTGGTCTAATTGAATTCTCCTCAGAGTCAACATGCATACCAGCTATTAATAGTGAATCATCTTGTTACTTGGTAGATCACTTTACTTGTGAATTAAATCTAGATTTATTCACTTGATCTCCTAGCTACATCCAATTAGTTAGGCTTCATTGATGGGTTCTAACTCAATTAATGTGAGTTAACTTATCCCTCACATCACACTAGTGCTACAAGCTGTATTTGGACCACACCTTAAATAATAGAATCACTCTACATGCATATCCTTTGACCCTCAGCTTAGTGTTAATTCTTCAACTTGTAGCAGTTAATATTACAAGTTGTTATGAGATAAGATTACAATTTACTTTCTTAATTTAATTAGATATTAATCAAAAGCCTCACACATAGTAACCATATTTTGATTTATTTTCTGGTCTACATTTGGATGTCAATTTCATTGTTTCTTGTTGCAATTTCAGCACTCCTCTCAACAAGAAAGGAGATCAGTAAATATAGATACGGTACCTTTGGAATGTTCTTATGCAACACTTCTCCTAGTGTTGTTTCGCACATACAACTCTGGCCCAGAAGAGCTTCGAACAAGTAGATGATATAATTCATCATCCTTCGAGTCTTGAATACTACTAGCTACTACCCCATGTCTCTTTTGGGCTTCTGCATCACTGTGACATGATCCTTTGCACTATGAAGCTGCGCCAGGCGCTCTGATTTTTGTCTAGGTATCTAACTTTGTCACTGGTTTGTATGTCCTAAATGTTGCATATTCTGTGATCCTTCTGCTATTTTTTTATTATGGAAGCCCATACTTAGTTGGTTTCGATCCATGAGACACACCATCTCAATGGACCTTGCTAAAATTTCTTCTTGGGATTAATTACGCATAGCTTACCTCACACTTAGAGGTATAGTTGCATGTACTCCTTCTACCCATCTGACTCAAAATTTTCTTCCTCTTGGGGTCCTTTGAAGTGGACTCTTCCTCGGTCTCCTCTCCCTTCTCATTGCGGTTAGACACAACCTTAAAGAGCTGCATGTTGAGGAGGAAATTTCTCCTCTCTCGCCAAAAGTCATTAACCACTACTTTTCTCCTCAAAACCTTGCATGCATCCTCAAACTTTCAAGGCCATGATCTTGACTCTTGAACAAATCTTGCTTCACTGTCCAGTGGCTATGTCTTGAAGTTTCATTTTCTAAACATCACCTCATAACCACGGTCTTCCAATACTACTAGCAGAACAAGACCTTCTTGAGCTGCCAGAGCATACAAAACATCTACTAGTGCGAGAGGGGCAAACTCCCCACTGAGAGTAACTATACCTATGTTGGTTAGCGCTATACCTCTCATCATCTGCAAACTCTGTTATGTTGGAGGTCCTTCTCCTCCAGATAACGAAGTCTCTATTCCACGGCATATGGAGTGAGGCACCGCTATCTAGATACCACATACATCCCATTACGGTACTATTAGCTAACGGCGAGTAAAATCAAGCTCGGCCCAGCAGAAGCCAATGCTTCCTCCTTTGCATCTGTGACTGCTTCACTTGCTTTCCTTCTTTTGTGGACAATTCAAAGCATGTTCCCATGTAAGTGACGGTGAAAACCTTATATAATCTTTAGATAAGTCTCTATTTCCCTCTTCACCTTGTGGTTATTTCCTCAGCCTTCTTCTTTTTCCCACTAATACACAATCTTATTCTTTGTTTGGTGTTGGATATCTTGTCTACGGTACTTTCCTTGCTTATCTCTTCTATTACCAAATCCGACCGTCCTCCCAATCTGGTAACTTCTCCCTCTCGTTCACGAGTCCTGATAACTATGCCCGACTCTTGGAAAACTAAGAAGTGCTGGGCTCACCAATCCATCATCGGCTACGGATCACACCAACGCTACCGACTCCATGTCATTGAGTGAGCTTCTCTGATAATATTTGGTGCGAGTCTCGCCCTCCTCCTTTAACGATATTTTTCGACGTCGCCCGATTGCCAGCTTCCTTTGGTCCGCGATGTTCTGAGCAAATCATCAAGACCTTCCACATAGCATATCGTTTTCCTTCCCATGGAGACTCGAGACAATATGATCCTCTAACTCCTCAACAAGATCCTCCTTGACTTTGCCTGCCCTCTTCTACCATACATCGAAGTTGGGAATTCTTTGCTGGGCTTGAATATCATTATCTATGAATTCATTCAGCCATTGTCACTCAATACGCCTCGATTGTGTCCTTCCATGCAACATAATTCGAATTGCCCTCGAGTTCATATTCGAGTCTCGAAGCCATTGAAAGACATCTTGATCCGCTTCTAGCTCGAAAATGTCCTGGGTACAGATATTATTCAACACAAACTCAATTTATTCTCACTATTTTTATTCATGGCACTCCTAATACCATGTATAAAAATCTATAACACAAACATAATTCCATGTAGAAATTATATCAATGGACTCAATACGATCATGCAATGTACTAAACAAGATATTGATTCCTTCTGCAATGTTGCGGAATATAAATCGGGGGGTCGCTCAATCATGCAAGTAAGAGAAAAGTAAATCAATCGCACAACTTGAGTATTTCATGAGGCACATCAAAACCTCTATCATATATTGTACATGAGTGAAAAGAATAATGAAACAATACAATGCTTTCTCACAAAGAGAAAATCCTGCACTATCTTCGATTGTCTCACAGTCTGCACTCAGCTGTGTGAATACTTAGGAAAAATTGTTGCTTAACAACAATTCTCGGCCATTGCTGTACACCAGTTTAGTCACACTCCCAAATACGGTGGACCACTTTCTCTCTAACTTCTTTCTCCCTCTTAGAGAAAAAGGGTTCTCCACAACACCCAAATTATCTTCTGGAAACAAAAGTTTCCCTTTGGCAAGCATTGATCAATATATCTCTTGTGCTTTCTGTTGTAGGGACATACTAGCTGGATTTTCCTTCTACACACAATCTTTGAGATGATGGTACTGGTTTTCAATGTACTTGGACTTTGTCATGAAACACTAGATTATGCGAGAGCTTGATGTAGCTTTGATTATCATGGTGAATGCTTGTTGGTTCCTAAGCTACGTGAAGAGTTTTAGTAACTTTCTCTTAAATAGCCTCACAAGCTGCCATACTAACGGACATGTATTCAACCTCTGTTGAACTCGGTCTCTTGATCTTTGCTTCTGCTAAATAGAAACAATTGTGAATTCCACTAAATGCGCAACATAAGTGCTCTTTTGTACGTTGGACACCTGCCCAATCGTAATACTTGCCAAAATGTCGACAACTTCATCTACTCTCTTCATACAACAATCCAAAGTCAATTGTGCCCCTAGAATCACAAGATACCTCAATAAATGATTAGCACCCAATGCACTTTTGTGGGTTCTACCATAAAGCTATCTGAGTTAGTTTCTTACGCATAGCAAATATTTGTATGTGTTCACAAATACATCAACGGCTCATCAGCGTAAAAATTGTAACTCCACATTCCGCTGCGGATCTATCTTCCTACGAGTTTGTCACTAAAGGAGTGACCATGGGCCTACAATCACTGCACATCCTACGAATTTCTTGAGAATTTAGAACATACTTTCCACTGTCCCAAGAAAATTTGTCCATCGCCACTGCCAAACCTCCAATCCAAGGAAGTAGTGCATTAGTCCTACATCCTTCATGTCAACTTCTCAGTGCAAAGTGGGTCTCTTCTTCCCTAATGAGCTTCTCGTCCCTGTTAATGGTACATCGATACCTCGGTACAAAGAATAGAGGTTTCCCCAACACAATAAAGTACAAGTTGAGGTCCAACCACTCTTGTTGAAGCCAAATCCCGAAGGTAGTTATCGCCAGGTAGATAGCACTCTTGGGGATTGCTTGAGCCCATAGAGAGCTTGCTTGATCCTGCTACACGTGCAACTCCTCTTTTTGTGTCTCATACCCCTACGGTTGTTCCAATGTAAATTTCCTCCTCGACTTCTCCATTGAGAAAGATTGTTTTAACATCCATGCGATGGATTTTCCACCCCATCTACGCTACCAAGGCAATAATACGAGTAGCGAGCAAGCCAGGTGAACATCTTGTCATAATATATGCCCTCAACCAAAGAGAAGCCCTTGGCCACAAACCTGTGTATACATATAATTTTCTATGCTCCCATTTTCCACTTAATCCTATAGACCCCTTCTGGATCCAATCACTTTCTTATACTCTGATCTCTCCAAACTTGTTGCAGTCATCCTCTGAAGCCTAGATGATCTGATTAACGCTCGTAATAAGTGACATGTATCCAGTATATTTGTGGCTATTTTCTCTGCTGAAGATAGATTTGGGTGCTCAACCCTCTCTTGGGCCTCTCGAATCGGCTTCTTGGCCCACTTGGTTAACCTTCTCCATGTTCAGTCCATTGGTTTGAGTGGTTGTCTCCCACTCTCTCATCTCTTCTCCTCATCTGCATTGCCTCTTCATCATCCTAGTATCGAATTGTCCACAGAGCGCTGACTATAGCGAAAGTTGGTTGAAGCTTCTAACCCAGGAGCATGTTGCTCCTCCTTCCATCTTGCCACTGCTCACCTCCAAGGACTTCTTGAGAGCCCTTGCTTCCTCCAAATTTCACATCATGTCTAAGCATTGTTTTCTTGGTGCTAGAACGTACCTGCTGTCCATGATGCTAGCTCCGCTATAGTATAAAAATACCCTTTTTCGGCCCTATGGGAAATGTTTTAAAACTTGGACTTAGACTCGAAATGAACCGAGGGTCTTCATTTCTAGGACTTTGACTTGATGTAGACTCGCTTCATTGGATTGTTGATGTTGTAAAAGGTACAATAAATATTTATTTCTTTTAAAGAAAAAATATGTTTTTATATTCATGTTTCCAAACTCAAACATTAGAGTATTGAGAGAGGGACAACATGTAGTCAAAGTATGCTCATGAATATGTCTGTTATATCAAAATAGCATCCATTGCACTTTCCAATACACTTATATTATATGGAGATCGAACAAAAACACATTATCACTCAATGGAAAATGTTGCTCCAAAAAGAAACCCTCAATGTTGCTCAAAAGATGGCTTAGACACTCCTCAATGCTACTCCAAAACCAACTGTAGCTGCTCACAAATACTTACAAATTCTCACACTAATGCAATGAGATAGTTGTGAGGAGATATGAGTGGGTTGGGTTATCTTACGAGGAGTGGGAGAAAGAGGGTAGAGGGCTGATTTTAGTTTTTTAAAAAAAAGTGGGGAGTTTGTTCCACCTATTCTTTTTTTTCCCCCACCGAATTGAACCGATTTATATCGAGGCTCGGTTGAGTACTTAAAATGATAAGTTACGGGACCTGGTGGTGGGGACCAATTACGGTCGATTAGAGTAATAGACCGATCCCTAAACATGTTGAAACTGAAGTCGGACCGATGAGGGTTCGGACCGATCCAACGAGGTCAAGTGCGAGTCAGCCCGACTCGAGTTTAGAAACTATGGCTACGGGCTCCAACCTCTTCACCATGTCCTCGGACACGCGCGTCTCTGCAAACTTCCAAGAAGTGGAAGTGAGAAAAATTAGGTTTTTTCTGTGAATGCCTCTTACGGCATAACTCGTCCACGAGAACTTTGTCGCGGACTTATATTGTGTTGGAACATCCTTGTGTTGCATGCCTCTGCCCACAAAAACATAGGACACGGTCATGCGACATGGCTTTGGTTGCTTGACAATAATGTGGTTCTTTCATTTCAACAACCCCATTCTGTTGAGTAATATGGGGGGAGTTGGTTCTCACCTAATTCCTTCCTTGGCACAAGTGATTACTTTGAAGGAATTTGAGATATACTCACTAGCCAATGTCACTACTCAAGGCCTTGATCTTTACGCATGGCTAGTTTTCAGCTAGGGCCTTAAATTCTACAAATTTAGAAAAGACTTTACGATTTTCTTCATGAGAAAAAATATTCCAAGTTTTTATAGAATAATCATCAACAAGTATAGCATAATATATATAACTTTGTAGAGAAAGGAGAAGAGAAGGACCACATACATTTGAGTGTACCCAATCTAGTATAGTTGCGGCTACGCGATCTCGGTGGGAGAAAGAGTCTTCGATGTATGCTTTCAAGTGTGCAACCCTTGCACACATCATGTTGGTCCATGTTGCAACTCGGCAACCGGTGGCTATATCCTGCAATATCTTTAATGCCCCATCCATGTATACCCAATTTCCCCTGCATCCTTGTTCTACTCACAACCAACCTTGTTGGTCAACATTGTTGTTGATTCAAACTAGAATTTCTAGAGCCTCGTCACCCTTACTCAATCTACTTGGCCTCTTAATTTGCTAAATGAGAGGGTTTCAAAAGGGATTTTCCTTTGTTGAAATGACACCATACCCTTGTCTTCAAGTATTGAAACTGAAACAAGGTGTTCTTAAATGGTACATAGAGCGTCCATAGAAGAGGATTATGCAGATCCCTTCAATTTAGTGTACCCACACCATGTGATTTGAGTATGTGCCATCATCCAGAGCTCTATGGTGATTCTCTAGTCCTTTTTCGGTAAGTTGGGTTTGAGAAAAAATATTTACACCCGATCATATGACATGAAGCCCCACTATCTACTAACCGAAATACTACTATACATTGAACTTTCATTCATGCAATCGGATAGAACTTCTCCACAAATTTGGAGTTGAACTCACTTATTTCAGCGTGGTACACTACTTGGTCTTCTTGGACACTGCTTTCTATGTGGACAATTGGTAGCACTTAGTGCCTTGGGCATATGGCACTAAAGCCTTAATTTTTGGATAAATATTTCTTCCCTTTACGTGTCCTTTTGAGCTCAATATAACGGGTCACGCATGTTTCTTTCCTTTTCCCTTGGTCCCCTTGCCGGCTAGGGAAAGTTATCCTCATCCACCTTCTTGACATGAGTGTCAAACCTTATTCATGTGTGCAATCACTCCATAGTTGCTCTAATCTGAAGCTTTTCTAAGTTTTTGTGTGACTACATCATGGAAGTTATCCCACGACTTGAGGCTTCTTGATAACACAAGATGTTGGAAAATCGGGGAACTTATGTATGTCATAGGTAGTTTTCCTTAACTTGATAGTCTTGTGATATATGTTGGCCTTTAATTACTTTATTAGTTCATGTTCATCAAGCAATTACCAAAACAATGAAGATCACAAGCATACAAGGTACACAAGATATAGGCTCAACCCAGTGAAGCCTCAGGGAAAAGCAAGAAAAAATGTTCTCTTCTTCTATTTTTCTTACAAGGGACTTTCGGGACAGAACAAATTCAACAACCCTACCCAAACACCAAGTCAACCTGACAAGATCTTCTCCAAAACGGCTTCAAACTTCGACCAACTTCGTCTAAGAATTTTTTCTGCCAAGCCTGCTTCCACATAATTTCAACCCTACAATTTTGACCTCCTACAAGCTGAAGCTTCACGAAACCTAACTTCACACATGTAAGAGAGAGAGAGAGAGAGAGAATTTAGCCCAAGAAACTTAGATTCTTCCTTCTTTTCCTCATCCTTCTTGCTCTTTTTCTTCTCTAGTTATTGCAAATTGTTCGTCTTGGATAAGTGTCTCAAATGAGGTTGAACTTCTTGTATTTATAGCCTTCTTGAGGGGTCGAATAGCCCTCCCTTAGGCCAACTTGATGTTGCTCTTGGACCGACTTGGTTTTGGGATCTAAAATAGCTGTTCTTGATAAAATAAATATCTTTTTTTATTACAATGAGTCAAATGGGACTATGACACATGACCAATATTATACTATATCCTAAAAGACCTAGAAAACCTAAAAGCATGAAGAACATGTTTTTGACTCAAACTTGAGTATGGAAACCCATACACTAAAATAAAAATGTAATTTCTCTTTCTTTCTTTTTTCTTTCTTTATAAATAATATACAATGTCATGATTACAATTGGTCTCATTATGAAGCCAAAGACCTAGTTACCTTTCAACCTGAGGCTCACTGGGTCATTGTACGAAACAATCTCATTCACCCCAACAAGCACATCCAGATTTGACGGTACCACCAAGCTCTATGGTAAGTTCTGCGGGTCCTTTTAAGTAAGTTGGCTGAAAAAATCTTTACACGTGGTCATATGACGTGAAGCTACGTCTATGAACAGAACAATGCTATACGTTGAACTTGTCATGCATGCAATGAGTGAGAAATCCTTCTCAAATTTGGTTAAACTCGCGTATTTCGGTAATGGTTGCTATGATCCTTCTTGGACCCTTTATTTCCTCTAGTTTTTGGTAACACAGTGTCCACATAATAACTGAAAAACACCTAATTTTGAATTATCGATCTTTCTTCCCTTTCGGCCTTTGGAGCTTGATTAGGTTGGTCACGGATGTTTCTTTCCTTTTTCCTTGATTACCTTGCAGTTTAATTAAAATTCTTCATCCTCTTGCTTTACATGAGTGTCAAACCTTGACTTCCTCCTCGTTGTTGTGTGCAATCCTCATAGTCACTCCCAATCTAAGAGGTTTTGCTAAGTCATTTGTTCGTCAGCAAGAAGTTATCTGACAGCAGAAGAACGCCGGTAACGCTGAGGCTCACTAGGTCGTGTAAAACCAGTCTCATTCACCCCAACAAGCTCATCCCAGACTTGGGTGAACCTCATCAAGTAGGACACCATGGACTCTCCCTTGGCCATGCGTATTACTTGAATTTGTCTTTTAGCACGGCTTCACCTTGCTTCATAGGTATCTTTGCTTACAGATTTTAAAATTTTATTTCTCTGTGTGTTTTCTTCTTTCTTTGAGAGAGACCATGCAAGTCTTTGACCTGAGATTATCCTCCTTGCCCTAGCATCCCTCTTTGTGTTGAGCTAATTGTTGAGGGTCTTGTGGATTTGAACCATGATATTTTCTAAAACTCCTTGACCCCTTGGTCCTCCAACACACGAACGTCCTCTCTCCAAGTACAAGTTGGAGGGTCCTCCAAGCCTTCTGTTTTGGTCTCGAAACCCCGATATGCCATCCTCCTGGTTAACTTTTTCTCGACCTTGGCGATATCATTTGATTGAGCGCACTTTGACAGCTGAAAGGCGGCATGTATGAGCCTTGTGGTTTCCTCTTCATGTTGCTCTTTTTTTCTACACCGTGGTAGGTCTTCCTGCAAAGCCTCGCTGCGACACCATGTTAGTTTCTCTAAAAACCCAACTGTCATTTCTGGTGCTGATAAATAATTGAAAGTGAAATTTAACCTTTTCCACAAATATGTTAGGTTTTATCTAACTAAGCATGCAGTAATTTAAGAAAAAACCTAGAAATGAAAACAGTCCATCACCATAAAGACAAAATTTACCCGGGAAACTAAGCAGGGAAAAACCTACTTGTCTAGTGGCTTCTATTAGGGTGGCCTCGGTAGGAAAAATCTTTAGAAAAATTTACGGCGAGAAGGAAAAACTTTTTGATAAATACGTGGAAAACAAATTGTGGATGCAATAGCCACTCGTAAGGATTGCTGCGTAAGTTTGAGCACACGTTATGTGACCCCACAATGTGCATGTTATGAACTATTTTTTAGTGTTGAGCCTTGCTACTTGGTCTGTGGATTGGTGTACCCTCTTACTTTTGTGCCTAATGTGTTGTTGAAGCCTTATCTTTGTCGTACGTTGTCTTTGCCTAATTACAAAACCTTATGAAACAATGCGATGCATAAATGATTCCCTTACAGCGCCTTTTCCCTCTTCTAAGTCGGCTTGGGCCCATAATAACAAAATATCTGGGGAGATTCCAATGATCGAGGTTGGAATCCAACAGTTTAACCAAATAAATTTAAATATTTCAGTTAACTTTAGAAAAATATTAAAAAATTGTTGCCTTTGTGAAATGTGGGTCCCTTGCCAAGCTTGAAATTTGCACCTCCAAATACGCATTTGGACCACTTTCTCTCTAACTGTAACCTTATCTTCCCAGAATTTATCATTAATTAAATAACCTTCGAATTTTATACACTAAACCCTTCAAAAAAGAATACCCTTCGAAGTTTAGTTTTCCTATAACCTTCTCACATGTAGGATCTTCTAAAATAACTCTACTATCTAAAAATTGTATTTCATGATATTATCTCTAAAAATTAAATCATGGATGTCATGGTATTAAGTACAACATACTGTTTTATGTGGTGAATCGGTAACTTTTACGACTAATCTAAGGGAGGTCCCAAGGATCCATCCTCGTGGAGGCCCTTATAACACCAAGAGTATATCCTTCTTTTATAAAGTAACTTCCTAGACTAATATAAGGGAGGGTCTTAAGGATAATCACCATTATAGGCGCCTTATTAGCACCAAGAGTATATCCGACAAGGAGTCTACTCCTTGAGCCAAGCCATATACTCAATGGGATTTGAACCGTGTTCTGATTGGTTCCCACTATGAAACTTACCACATTTAACCATATCTTCTGTATGACAATATTAGTACTTCTATTAACAATTGAATATAGAATGTGCTTTTGGCCTCTTTGTAGCCATTATTCTAATTAATCACACACGACGTCCCTTTTGGCTATTCCACAGAAGACACTTATAGAAATGTTTAAATTAAAAAGCACTACGACCATGTTTCGTAAGTACGTTTGGTGGCTCAACTATTATTCAATAGAGATCTCTACACTCGTTTCATATTCAAATATTCTTTGTGGGTCTCTATTTGGAGAAACAAAATTTTCCGGAGTAATTGAGAGGTTGTACCTATAAACTAAGAAAAGAAAATACCTTGATATAAAGAACTATGGGCACAATCTCGGACTCAAACATTGACTTGTCCTTCTTAGATGCCAATATTGTAAAATTGATAATGATGTAATTTTTGGTTGATTTAACTAACATACACATTGACAATGGTACATTGACAATGGTATTATTTTCAGTTTGGCTAATCGGTTAACAATATATTTTTGGCCAATTAACTAAACATATCCGGTGAAAATAGTATATTTTAAGTTCGGTTCAAGTCAAATGAATTTGATTTTGATTTTCTATTTTAATTTTAATTCCTAAATCATTATCAAACCTAATGCATGAGGTCAACATTACATCAAAATCATAAACATGAAAAATGCTGCATGCATCATAACGTTATTAAAAACACTACATTAATCTTCTAATTTATATCTTACCATGGAGAATTTAAACCAAAAAACCTCATCAAATGCCACTACCCAAAAAACGCTTCTTTATCACTAGACGGGGAAGATTTATAATGGATAGCATATGACCATTGGCACAGATTAAAGACTAGATTCCCTATAACGTTTCTCACCATTCAACGAGTTTTTCCTAAGGGATTAGGACAACTAGCTTAGCAATACCTTTTTGAAAAAGTGGAGACATTAATAATCCATCTAACTATAGAATCATTATAATCAATCCTTTGTTTGCAAAGTTTTAGGTAATATGGTAGAAAATAGAATCAATAAGTGCGCAAGTAAAAGAAAAGAGGACAAAAAATAGCTTGATTTTAGGCAGAAAACACATGATGGTTGAAACACATTATTGAAAAATTTTAGGGATAAAAAAAAAATATATATTATGCTGTTTTGTTGACTTTAAAAAAACATACACAATCCTACTATACAAGACTCTGCTTCTGAAAAATTCAATCTGGATTCGGAGGCATCAACTCACTAACAATGTATCAGGTAGCAGAGTTGAGCATCTTCTCTTTCTTTTGTGAAGAAGACATTGCCATGTCCCTGAAACAAAGACTCCATTAGATACCATCCCCAAATTGGAATTCAAAGACAACAAACAACCCCATCAGTAGAACTCAATCAGATACTATGCTACCCCACCAAGCTCCTCTTCTGAGCAAGCTACTGTCTCCGTTGCAAATTTTAAAATTATTGTCACTTGGAAACAGAATCTATGATTTGCAGCAAGGGTTACTCATCAATGACTTCGCTTGATGTCATCTGCAATTTACCATCTGCATAGCCTCCAGCCAGCTGCTGGGCTCTCAACGCCTCAAAAATCCCAATCTGTCTTCAGAACAACAAACAGAAGATAGAAAGAGCACAAGCAATTTGGGCAAATAGCAAGCCATAGCACAAACCCCCAAAGCCAATCTTGTGCCAAATTCCCAAATACGTGACAGAATTGCAAGGAAGTATAAAGAGCCAGGTTTGATCCGGACCCAGATAGCAGAGCCTTAATTTGTCTCAACACACCACAGCCTGTTGTTTGAGGGCAGTCCCCAGCTCACAGAGGCCATGATGGGCATAATTTCCCGCTGCCAAAGCTAGGACACTCTCATCCTTTGTTAGCCCATCTATCCCTCAGCAGAGCAGCCCAAGACTTTATGGCTTGAAATGAGGGCAACATGTGGGTTATTTAAATATGTCATTTGGGCAGGGTTTTCCAAATTCTGAGAATTAGGATATTGGATTGCTATGGCCCCAAAATGCAGTCCAGTATGTACAGTGGCAGAGCACAATTTTTACCAAAAATCTCTTCAGGTGAAATATAGCATGAATATCTAAATGTATTTTCTCTTCCTGAAGTGATTTGCTAACAGTATAAAGCACTCAATACAGGGATGAAGCTCTTCAAAGCAACGGAGCAGTAGTCAAATTGAACACGTCAGAGGCCCTTCAAAGACCTCTGGCGTTAGAGAAATCACAGAAAATTTCCCCTTGATAAAAAAAATTTAAATTTAGATTTTTTTACCAGGTATATAAAACTTCCCCCAGTGTTGTAGCCTGTCAACCATGATCCAGATTTTTAAAATTCCCAAATATAGTGGGTTCATCGATGGAACCCAATATGAAGTTTTCGGGGACTTCCGGCACTCAATGCCATGTGTCGAACGAGTAATTTTAGCTGTAAAAGGCGCTAGGTTGTGCTGGACTGGCGTACACTGATCACATGTCAGTAAGTTATTGCGTAGTAATTTTCCCAAAACACCATTAAAGAGATTGAACCAGGCAGTTCCCTCACAGGCAGAACTTCAGTCCCGTGGGTAACAAAATTAAAACGAAAAAAAGACGCCTAAGATAAGAAAAGCCTAAATCCTAGCAAGCCTTCCGGCGGCCGCTGCGAAACTTACAATTTAAAGAGGGGCTAATGCGTGCACGCCTGAAACCCTCAACAGCCTTCCGGCAGGCATTACCAGAGAGATAAAATTATAGATAATCTCCGACTGCAGACATCTATCAGTGACACAGGAAGAACAGCTCAAACCTGACTTCCGCTAGAAGATTATCTTTCTTCAACTTCGCCCTTTGCAGCCGCTTTTTCATTGCCCGACTTTCCTGAGAAAGGGAAGGTGTTCTCATTCCTTTAAAGTGTAATGGAGTTTTCTGGGGTAACTGTAGGGGGAATGACGCGTGGTTTTTGTCTGTGAGCTGTGGAAGACTTGTCCGCCTTTGGGGGAACGTCCTGGGACTGTTTTTGACCAAGTCATACTTCGATGGAGCTAGGTTTTGAAGCAAATTTCTTCGTTGAGCTCCCTCACCTCCCTCCGGCGTTCTGAATTTTATATTTCTCAAGTGAGTATTATTTTTTTGAAATGCTTTCGATCTATGAGCAAGCTAATCAACGATGGAGGTTACAAGTATTTGTAAATTAAGGTTTTCGAGAATAACCAATCTCAAACCTTTCATGAATGCTGCGATGGATTCGAAAATGCAGGGCTAGCGAAGTTGTGATTATTCAGTGGTTTCTGTTAGATGACTTGTTCAGAATGTTCAGTAAAATAGCCTTGGAGCGCAACGGGTGAAAGGTCAGTAAAATAAAACCTTTATGCTCTGATCTAGCCTTTCTGATCTCGGCATTCTCTTACCTTTGGATTCTAATCAGAAAATAATGTCTTTCAAAAGTTTTTTCCGGATATTTTCTTTTGCAATAGTATTTCGCATTTCTTGTGTTTTAACCAGAAGTGGAAATTGTCTTTGAAATGAGGTTATACTAAACTTCTGTTTAAGAAAATAAAGAGTGGATGTTGTGTATGTGCTATTTTCGATGAAAATTATGAATGGAATTCTGATTCCGATAATTGAAGCAGAAAAATGGCTTCCACATTTTCCAAAATGATTAGATATAGAGAAAAAATGGATGCTGATTGTATAGAGAAAGTAAGATAACATTGACGGTGAAAGGATTTTTGTTTCCGTGGACCTCTCCTCCTTCTGTGTGACATAATGTTATTTGATTGATGGGAGTAACTACTACTAGACTCAAATTCTCACTGAACATGATAAATGCGCCGGTTAATACTATCTGGCGTGGCTGTGGCCCATAAGTTTTTATATAAAAATAATGATTTTATGTAAAAATGTAACATATTTTATTATATTTATATATAAATTTTAATATTGTTTTAATTTATTTTTTCAGCCATTCATATAATTTTATATTAATTATGTACGTTCGCAATATCCTTTATCAAAGTAGATATGAAAGGCATCTAGCTGGTACAACACTATATATGTAGAAAAAATACATTAATATGCATGTATTAAATCTTTACATTCACCAAACTCTCCACGTGATTTGTTGTTAGGTTGTAAAAATTATTAGTACTTAGTTCGACATTCAAGAGAATGTGTATATTAGTTGTATGTAAAAATATTTCAGATTATTTGTATAGGCAAACGCCGCTCAAAAATGAATGACATCTTCTTTCTTTTTGACATTAGGTGGTAAAAAAGAAAGAGAGAGAAAGGCCATGAAAGCAAAACAGATTTTGCAAGTAATCCATGTGGCTTTAAAGATCGTATATATATGATTTAACCATGTCTTTTAGAACATATATGACTCAAACACTATCCTTTTAAAACATGAAGTGGAATTAGGTATTATATTTTAACTTTGATTAATTTGGTATTAAATAAATTGAATTGGATTACCAATTTTGAACATATTTTAAAATTTTATGGATAGATGTGGAAACAAATTTATATTTGAATGTTCATAAAAGAAATCATTAATTTTTTTTTAATTAAAGTAGAAATTTTAAACCTAAAACATTTATCAAATTAAACAATTTATATATCAAATTCTATCTTTATATCTTACTTTCGTTAACATATGCCAATTATAATTGTATAATGGTTATACATAATTAAAATATACAATATATTATGTATTGAGATGCCAATATATGGGAGAGATTTACCATTGGTGTTTTTGTATTTGAGTGAATTTGAGGAGTGCGAAATGTGTGGGGAAATTTACGGTAATTTTTGTTATTTTATAGGGATAATATAGCGAGGTTGCCGTGGGACCCGGGCGACTTTACGGGAAAAAAATTGAGTTTGAAAAGGCGCACGGCAGGCTTTTCCTTTTTCTCTTTCATGTGACTCAGGAACATAGGTTGTGAATTTTGCGAGAATTTGGTGTTGGTAAGGAGATCGAATCTGTTGATTGAAATTTTACCATTTTTGTATTTGCTTAAATTCTTCGGATCGTTTTTGCAAAATGCCTTCTGCATTCATTGTGCTTTAGCATTTTAGCTAAATGCCTTTACGCATTTATTGTGCTTTGTTTTAGGTTTGTTTATTTGCGGACATTATGGTATTTTAACATATATGGAGGTTTTTATTTTGTGTTTTTAGGTTTGAAATTTGCCATTAAATGGCGATCTTAGTTAAATATTTACGCTACATTTGATTTTACTTGAAAATTTCATTAAATGTCGGGCTTAGATATCTAATTCTTGGGATCCCTTTTAATGAGAATGATTATCTGCTTTTAATTTGCACTTGTTCCTGTAATTTCTGGTGTATTCATAATACGTAAACAACGTTTCAAATATATAAAAAGTTCTATAAGAAAAATCGAGACCTCCATGTCGCTTGCTCCTTGCTCTTGTCGAGAGAAAGTCAAAATTACATTACTATGATCTTTTATTAAATAAAGATGGATGGTTTGTCTTCCGAAAATGAAATGTAAAAATAATTTATTGTGGTCAATTGAAAAGCTTCTTTTTTTTAAGCTTTTCATCATGGAGAGCGACATAAATATATGCCCTTCCTAATTGAAATTCGGACGTGCCCTTCCGTTTGATCACGGCAACGGAGACCTTCAATGGTGTCGTACGGTTTTAAGTATGACATCACCAGATTTCCTCGTCATTTCAATGCGTATGGCGACAATCGTGGACTCTCCCTTTGAGAGAGTAGAGCCGTAGCAAAAAGCTACCAAAGTTCCAAGCATGACGAGAGGTGTTTGTACGAGAATCAATTTCACTCCCGAGATGGAAGCCTTCGGTACCTTGGGCACGGCCTCGAGATCGATGGCAGTATACGAGCTTTAGGATAAGCAATTGATGTTCCTTTTTCAGCGAGATATGATATCTTGCACGAGATGTTATCGAGAAGATAACCCATTTTGCACGAGATGTTATCTTCCAATAAGTTATTTACGAGAACTTATTTGATGAAAGGTTATTGAATTATCGAGATAAGTGAAGCATGTGATAGATTATCGGCCAGATAAGTTGTGGAGTAGATAAGTTAGCAGTGGAAAGTTGAGATAAGCTATCAAAGATGATTTATTTGTTAATAACTTATCGGTAGATAAGATATCGATTATCTTTCCATAGCTTATCTACTCAATAAGCTTATACGCATCCAGCGATAACTTCTCTTTAGATGAAGTTATAGTGATAAGTTATCTTCCAATAACTTATCGGTTAATAAGTTATCTTTAGATGAATTATCAATGATAAGTTATCTTTCAATAATTTATCTTATTTGCTAATAAGTTCTCTTCTAATAACATCTAATAATAAGTTATCAGCCAATAAGCTCTCTTTTGATAAGTTATCATTGATAACTTCTCTCCAAATAACCTATTGCTATATAGCTGCTCGTTATCAAATCAAGATAACTTATCTACTATCACTATATAACTTATCACTTGTCTACATAACTAACTTATTGCCGTAGTCTAACTAGACTGCTTTTTCACCCTGAAAATCATGGAAATTTTGATAAATTTTAAGAAAATCCCTTAGAGATTTTTGTAAATCCAGGTTATAACTATCAAACTTTAATATTTTGGGTGTCCTAAAGGTTTTTGATAGTGCTGAATCACATTTCTACCATCAAAATCATTTCTACCATCAAAATCATGGACTACTTCTTTTATTGCATAAGATTTCTTAAATTTTTTTTACCACCAGAATTCGCCAATTTGTAGATCGGCCAACGTTCCTCCGTTAAACAACTCCTAACTTATTTGATGATAACATCAGCAATAACCCTCATCAACCTCTTCCTATAAGTTTATACCTTTTCTTCCAACTGCACAGTGCCGGAATCGCATCTTGACCTCTCTGCAACTATAGAGCTCTAGCAATACGCTATGAACGCCTCCCGCAAGGGCATGACCGAGAATACACGCAGATCGTGGGCAAAAATGGGTGAATTTTTTTTTTAATAAAACCATATATCGCATATTCAGATTTTTAATTACAAGTATTAGAACCGAATTTTTTTCCGCTTCGAGAGCCACAGAGATCAAAGATCCCGATAAAAAACCAGACAGATTTTATCGAACATCGAAACACCAAGCCAGGGACAGTTACCAGCATATAGCTCTACCGCCAAATTCAATTTCTGTGCCTTCCTGTAGATCAAGCTGTCTGCTCGTTCGGGCACGGCAAGGAATTATGTTCGAAGGAGTTACTCGGAACCCTAGATTTTTTATGAGAAATTTCCTGTCTGGCTTTTGAATGGAATTGGGCCTGTAATCAAAGAGTTATTTATTGAAATTAGCACTCTAATGGTGATGCCAATTGTTGGTTTGTCAATGGTGAAATTATGGTAAATGGGGAGGGTATTACGGCAGTGAGCAGCAATTTATAACTGGGAAATCTCGTTGGAGTGCAAGATATTATCCATCTGCAATCCCATTAAGAAGACAGTGATGTAACTGCCTCCCATAAAGCAAGGTTAACCAGATACCAAAACGCATTTGTCTGAACAAGGTCCCTATAAAATTGTAGTAGCAGGGGAAGAGAATAACATTATGTCTGCTCTAACGAACCTGAGAGTATATAGGCTTTATACTGAGATTTACGATTTCATTGCTGGTTATTGGAAAATGGCGGGGAAACTTATTACCCCACGCGACATTTGGGTTCGAACCAGGAGTGTGATGTAAAGGTTTGTTCTATACTGAATTACAGAGATGCAAATTGAATGGAGGCGGGAGGAACTTTGGGAAAAAGGAGGCACAATGAACGGAGGGCTTGGAGGAATTTGGGAAAGCCTGGAGTGAAGGGCCGTGGAAATGGAAATGGATGGCCAAATGATGGATGGTCCATGGGGGAAATTTGGGAAAAGGAGGAAAGTTTGGAGTGAAATGGGGAGGAGAGGAGAGAAAACTAATATTAACAAGGGCATTTGGTCGTGGAAATGGAGGGCCAAACGAAGAGAGTCCTTGGGGAAATTTGGGAAAGGAGGAAGCTGCAGGTGTCCCTTGGTGGAAACAAATGGAATTGGGAGAGAAGGGAAAATGAATGGCCTAGAGTGAATTTGGGGAAAGGAGGGAAAACGAATGGAGGCTGCTGAAGGAAATTTGGGAATAGGAGGTAAACAAATGGAGCCCTGGAGGAAATTTGGGAACAGGAGGAAACCCTGGAGTGCTCGGGTTGGTGAAATGGAACGAAAACCATAGGATTGACCCCTCATCATTTTCAATATATACGAGCCTTGGAATGTGATGTGTTCAAAGATATCAAAGAGAAGTTATGGGAATACATCGAGGAAAGTTATGGGAATATGTTAACATTAATTTCTTGACATTGTTTTTTGCGAGGGGATTGTTGGAAGGTTGGGCTTAAACCCGTCATCAATTTGAATAAGAAGGGTGGATTGCAAAAGCTGAAAAACAAGGAAGAAGATTGAATTGCAAGGCTAAAATCAAAGGAATTAGATAGTTTCTGTAATTCTTTTAGTCTAATGGACGTTAAAATATCATTTCATTTCATTTGATATTGATTTTTCACATGGAATTATTTATATAAAAAATATAATCGAGTGATTTAACTGTGAGTTATATATATATATATATATATATATATATATATATATAAGTAATATCTTATAATAACCATTTTTGATGTAATAATTGATATTATTAGATTATTTTTATCCTATTAATTTATATTTTTTAAAATATATTGAATTATAAAATATTATTAGTAAAATTAATTAGAGAAATGGCTCTTTCTCATCAATCACGTCGATTATTTTTTGGAGTAAAAATTATGGACCATTTATCATCAAAAACATAGATGGTGAACTTAAATATTTTCCACTATGATTTAATATTTTAGATTCAACCCCTAAATATAAAATTATCTTGGGCTACCTTTGAATTGTGTTGAAAAGTGGAAATATTTTCCACAACGATTTTAATATTTTAGATTCAACCCTAAATACAAAAAAGCTCACACCCAATAGAGAAAAGAAATCTCAAGATTGAGGTGAAATTTCCAAATTCACGTTATTTTCACATGTCAAAATTTCCATGATATTGCCTCCTCTTAGCCTTAAAAATGAGACCAATGAAAACAAGTCTTCAATGATCTTCTATTGCAACTTATTTATAGAAACCAAAACCTATACTATATAAGCCTTCTACTATGTAGCATTTGCATAAACCCCAACTTACACTCTCTTATGATCTTCTACAACCTACACCAAAACCTTTACTATGAAGCTCCCGAAAACCTAACCCTTTTACTCTATGATCATACTGATAATCAATAAAACTCTACACCACCCACTATGCTTAATGTCAACACCTAACTATCTTGATAAAAGGTGCTCTCTACAGAGGTAAAATTCCACACTCATTTGTATAATAACAACTCTTCCTAACAAATCATTATTGAAGCATGGTCACAAAATTTTAGATATCTTCTCATTAATAACATTATTTAAATGAATGAATTATTGAGCGCCTTCACCCAACATCTAAGTTGTTGATTGCAAACATTCTTTTGTTCAATTTCACTTATTGTGTCTATAGTGTTCATCACGTTGTGATTCTTTCTTGTGATTAATTGTTCATATCAACCAAACTTTTCTTCACATTTTAGGGCAATATTTTTCTATGTGGAGAAAAATGTTTTTATGAAAGGGAAATACCCCTATAATGTGATGTTTGAAGCACTCATCTTCTCACTTTGAAGTGCTTTTGTTGTTCTTTCCCTCTTCCCCTAATAGCACATCAAATCTTCTCAATGCCTTTGTCTCTTGTTTTGTGAGACTCAAGCATTCCTCTTTATTTAACACTCTTTGCTATTAACATCATCAAAACACTAGTTTATTGTGCACTTTGGCATCCATCATCATTGATATTTTATAGACTATTTACTCCTTTATTGTACCTTTACATTAATCCCATCATTATTGATATTTTATGAACTATTTACTTATTTATTTTTGCATTGCCATTTATTTATGCGAAGATTTTTAGAAATTAAAACTGCCAGTGTAGTTCGATTTAACCTCAAACCCATTAAAGACCGAGAGAGAGAATATAAAGACAAATATCACGATTGAGATGAATCTACACTAAAAGTGTATATTAAGATCAAGTATATGTTAAAAATTGAAATTGTATACTAAGATCGAGCACATATTAAAAAATGAAGTTAGAAAGATTCAAAGTATATTAAAAGTGAAGTTATATGGTAAAATTGAGCATATACTAAAAAGAAAAGTTAAAAATGTAATAAATACTAAATCAAATAAATTGAGGGATTATTTATAGACACCTTTAGTGAATACATATAATCCTAATAGTTATCTTAGTCTTCTACTTTTCCTTCTTTATGTCTCTAGTGATCAAGTTTGAGATGGTTGTGTTCATGTTACAAGGGTTCATCTTATCTTGTTGACTTTGCTTTAAAAGGCATCTTCTCAAGACATCAAGTTTTGATTGTCCGCATTTTTACCATATTTTGAATTAGATTTAGGTTGGTCAAGTTAAATAAAATTGATGTTAGAGTCATTGTAGGTTCATCTTGTCTTGTTGACTAATATCAGATTTTTGCCATCAATTTGAATTAGATTATTTGGGTTGGTCAAGTTAAAGAAGGTGATGTTATTGTCCTTGTGGTTCATCTTTTCTTGTTAACTAATAGCAGATTTTTATCATTTTGAAATAAATTATTTGGGTTCATCTTATATTGTTTACTAATAACGGATATTCATCATTTTGAATTAGATTATTTGGGTTGATCAACTAACCAGAGGTGATGGTGTCATTGTGGTTCATATTGTATTGTTGTGTAAAACTCCTTGAAAGGGCATCTTATCATATTGTGTTACACACGTAATTATTTCCTACCAAATCAATTATTTTTATTATTTTGAATAAAGATCATTTTGATTATGATGTTTCTAAATAGTTCTATCTCCATGTTTTTCCAATATTAAACTTGTTTTCAGATAATAACTTTTGCATTTCTAGTAGAAGCTCAACTTTAACATTGTGATTCCAAATAAACTGTTTTTATTTTCAATCAAATCTAATTCCCCAAAAGAAGAGCATGAATAAAAAATTCATAATTTGCTAAAACTACTTTCTCCTCATTTATTGTGTTGTTTTCAGAAACAATTCTAATAGAATTTTGTATTTTTCTTGTTCCCTGTTTTTCCATAATTAGTCCAAAAAAACGTCAAAAACATATAAAGGCCCTCCTGTCTACAAATCAAACTGATGAGAACATGAATCAAAACAAGTTGATCATACAAGGATATATATCTCTTGAAGAGTGTTAGACATAGGAAGACATCTGAGTCAAAACAAGTTCATCATACAAAAATATAGGGAGACATCAAGAGATAGCGCCTATCATAACTCGCTAAAACTACTTGCAGGTGTCTCTATTTCATATGATAGTATAACTAATCCAAACTTTTCCAAAAAAAAAAATTCCCAAAAAACATCCTATCTACAAATAACAAATAACATTGATGAACATGTAATCAAACATGCCTCTTTTGCTATTACACAAGTTATATACAAAATTAAATCAAGCAAAAGATGATCTACAACTCCAAAGTATATAAAAAAAGATAAGTCTACACCTACAAAATATACATTTCAATAAAAAAAGTCAGTATCTATATCGATTCCCAAATTTAATGTCACTGTATAATTCTTTTACAGTACACAACATTCATACAGAAAATAAAATTATTTTTTTACAGTACACAACATTCATACACAAAATAAGATTAAATCAAAAGATGATTAACAGTTTTATGTATCAAATTTCGATGGAAATTTTCTTAACAAAAATAATATCACGATATAATCAATATATACATTTCTCTTTTGCAATACACATTCATACACAAAATAAAATTAAATCAAAAGAAGTTAACAATTTTATGTATCAAACTTCGATGGAAATTTTGTTCACAAAAATAATATCACAATATAATCAATATATACAATCTGTGCCCTCCCAATGGAGCAAAACAATTCATCCCAGAATATCGCTTCTTGTATAGAAGTATCCCAATTATGATGATGAGCAAAAGAATTCATCCCAGAATATCGCTTCTTGTATAGAAGTAAACAAATGTGACCCAAACATACAGTGATTTTGGTCAACTGAGATAAAAATTGCAATGACCATCTAAGAAATGTGCACCTCAATCATTACATTTTAAAAATTGCAATGACCATCTTACACATGTGCACCTCAATCATTACATTACATTTTATAAATGACTCATTGATAACTCGACAGATTTCCAAATATGAGAAAATGTGGCTGTAAATAATATTTTATAAATGACTCATTGATAGCTCGACAGATCTCCAAGTATGAGAAAATGTGGCTGTAAATAATGTATCCATAAGATATAATTAGCACTAAAAATATTAATTGCACATTAATAACTGTCTTCTGTTGACCAGATGTTCAAATTTTGCATCGTTCATTACAAAACATGAACCTGCTGCATTATTCTACACAAAAAAGGGAAAAGCCTTGCATTATTCTATGCACAGGAAAGGGAAAAGCCTTGATCTTATTAGGTGCCTTGTGGTAATTTGCACGGGCCCAGCCAATCTGATTTCTGGCATTGTCGTAAACAATCAGGTGTCCTAGCAAAGAGATGTCTCCAATTATATTTGTGGCACCATTGTTCAGTTCATTGCCATTGAGGATTCCCAGACAAACATTGCCTTGAGAACGGATGACCAAATAACCTTCTGGGGGGATGTCAAACTGTCTGGTCTTAATAAGCCATGGGTTGCCCCCAAAACCCAGGGTTAATTGTTCACATCTGCTATAGACCTGAGAGGATGGCTCGCCCGCCAACACAATGGTAAAGTTTTATCTGACATATCCTGTACTAACCCTCCTCCAAAATGATTCTCTTTTAACTGCTGAGACAAATGCCAAGTAAGCTATATGTGTGAAATATGTGAATGAGCTACCATTATCAAAAACCACCCCTCCTAAGTTGTTTTTTAGGTCAATAGCAACAAGCGGTCTGTTTCCGAGTTACATATTTGCATTGCCCACGTGATATAATTTCATTGCAGGCTTACCAAGCATGGGAACCATGTCATTACCCACCCAAGTACAAAGATCATTGCCAAAGAACATATACCCCTACCTCTTTCATCTCCAGCAATGCAATGACCAATCACATTCTTAGATTTTGATTAGCTAATTGTGATGGCAGACTAACCTGCGCACTGCTAAAGCACATTACAACATCTTTCACTGCAGGAGAAACTGCAAAAGAACACTGCTGGTCATATGCACATCCAAAGACACAATTTGTTCGAGCTATAGAGCCATTTGTCAGTAACACTCTAATATTGTCTCATTCTTAGTTAGACTCTAATTAGCTAATTGTGATGGCAGACTAACCTGAGCGATGCTAAAGCCCAATATTCCATCTGTCACTGCAGGCAAAACTGCAAAACAACCCTGCTGGTCATATGCACATCCAAACACAAAATTTGTTCGAGCTATAGTCATTTGACAGTAACACTCTAATATAGTCTCGCAGCAACTCCCATAGAGGATCCATGATCAGCATACTCTATCTCAAAGTCACTGTTCAGAGGTACTCGTGCATTCATAGCTGTGACCTGCTTGCACATTCACACACATCTACTCCCTACATGATACAAGTTGGCTTTTCTTGGGTTTGTACAGAGGGTGTGATCCCTTGGCACAACTTCTGATAGGAGCATCACACTGGATCCAAGTCAAATCACTCCCCGTGTCAACATCAAGGTGATAGGCCGATGATGCATTCCCAATAAACATCGACACATAATAAAGTCCATCTGGATAGACATTGCCTTGGATTGTAAAAGCAGTAGAAGAACTAGTAGAAATTGCAGGTGACACATTATTTCTGACTGTGTCTCTCTCCACAAACGCCCCGAATTTCAGAGCAGGTTTGTCCTCCACAGGCCCGTGATAATTATTCCCATACTTTGGATACAGAGTATACATGCCAACTTCACTGTCATCCTCATCCTTGTTAGGACTGCTATCAAATCCAGATTAAGGCGTTCAATGCCAGATTGCCGGGCCAGTGCAGCCATAAACAAGATAGCAACGGGCATTAATCAAACACAGCCTTTCCTGATCCATCAAATATGCCCTTTCCTCTTGCTGAG
Source organism: Pinus albicaulis (assembly GCA_034641835.2). Taxonomy (NCBI): domain Eukaryota; kingdom Viridiplantae; phylum Streptophyta; class Pinopsida; order Pinales; family Pinaceae; genus Pinus; species Pinus albicaulis. The sequence continues at coordinate 1,371,750,346 of CM076581.1, forward strand.
AAAGGGCCTGCTGGGATTTGGATTGGGTATCTGCTGCTGCTGAACTGAGCCTCGTCCTCCTCTGACCATGAAAGCTTCACACACAGCTTTTCCCTCATTTGGGTTGCCCGCCCCCTGGGATTTGGAATGGGTATGTGCTGCTGCTGAACTGAACCTCCTCCTCCTCTAACCATGAAGAAAGCTGCACACAGTTTTTCCTTCATTTGGGTTGTCTGGGGGGTGGTGGGGGACGCCAAGGAAATTATGATCGCGCCTTTCAATTCAGGCTGCATTGATGCAGTAGCCATGGAGACCTGATACCAACTCGAGAATTTCTAGGTGTCCCATATGAAACAGGAGGAATTTCCAGATCATTTCTTTCAGAATTTGTTAAAGGAAAATGAGAAAACAATGTTGGAACTCCACTGAAGTCTGGCACATTCAGAAACTTGTTAAAACCTTTTCCTCCCATGGAAGCCAGGTTGTTGTTAAATCTGCCACACAACTCGTTCACCCAACCACTGATAACAGAGTTCATGTAACTGAAATACTCATCATCTTCAATATCCATTTCAGATTAAAATTGTTTGGGCAAATATTCCTCTTCTGAAGAAGGTTCTGAACAATTTTCGTCTCCCTCAGGTTTAATGACACATTTCCTGATCAACCTCCGACTTTACACATCACTTGACTAACAACAGTAATGTAAATCTCTTCAAGCTCACTGGATTCCTTCTCTACTCCATGAAACTCATGACTCATCATTGCACTAATTTCTGCAAGACAAAGACCAACTTCAGCAGCCTTTTCTAGGAAAATAGTGCACAGCATCAAAACCCCTTTTCTAGAAAAATAGTGCACAGCATCAAAACCCTTAAGCCTCTCGTACCATGCGTTGTTGTCCTTTAGTTGGCAGACAGTTTTGTAGTGTCAATAGTGTAACAGATACCTGAAGATGGATAAAACTAGAAAGACGCTCCACCAATATGATACTGAATCCTGGCCAATTAAAAAGAGTCCCCTCAGGTCTACAATAGCGTATTTTTTGAGGAAAAGGAAATTGTTAAAAGAAAATGGCAAAAAGGGCAAGCATCCATATTAACACAATAGCTTATGCACAAATATTCCCATATCACAAAAGAAATGAGAAGCCCCTGCAAAATAGTTGGCCATACTATGAAGAATCAAATATAGATTAAAAAAAAATACCTTAACAGTCCAGCATTTCCCTTCGCTGTTATGAAGGGCATCTATTAAACGAGTGTAGTTCCATTTCTTTACGGCATTGTATCGTACATCATGATTGTTGATCTGTACAGTGTATCCCCTATGAAAAATGATAGTATTCTGCCCTTGTCGAAGCATGGTAGACACATCCTGGGCTGTGACCTGCTCAGGTAAGGAAGACTACATTTAGAGATAAAACTGGCTAATTTCTGGACAAAAATTGATAATTCCAAGGAATTAAATATTTCAAAATCTTATACAAGCCTCTCGTACTATGGGTATCTCCCGTCTCAACATTTTTGCATCCTTGATGGCATCAAGGATATAAATGTATTCCAATTTATCCTCTGAGAAGGGTATGCAAGCCCGAGGCCAATGGAGCCAGTCAATGTAAGGATCCTCCAGATTTTCTGGGAGGCAAAGACCATGATATATAGGTGTATTAACAATGGATTCTCCTCCAACTCAGGGATATCTTCCTATTATTCACTAGAAGATTCTGCATGTTTGTCAGTATTAAGTATCCTAATATCTCGTATTCCAATCCTATGTACAGCAACCATTCGGAAACTATTCCAATCATATGTACAGCAGCCACTAGGAAACTAGATGTTTCATGGTCATTGGTATCAAAATCATGTGGGACAAACTGCTGAAAATTACGTAATCCTACTGATATTTTGTCTCTTATTTCGTTTCTTACTTGTAGTCGTTTTACATTAAAATTGAATGTGCTATCTACTTGTAGCTACTTCTCTGATACCTGTTTCTCCAACTCTAACCTGTCTCTTTAAGCCAGGTTGCCCCAGAACTTTGCTAACAACGGCTTTTGGATTGTTGGGAGCAAAGGGATCATCATCTGTTGGTTTTATGATAGCAACAATTCCACATCTGTAATTTCTGAAATAGCAAGCCCCACACAGCCCACCTCAAATAGGGATTGGATCTTCACTACGGTACTCAAATCATTCTTCAACACTGTCTCCAAATGTGAGAGATCTATATTCAGTGCGTACATTCAAGGCCATCTGCATCTTCTTTTTAAGAATGTGTGCATTGTCTTCTCTGTCCAGTGCACTGCTGAATACACTGCCCACGCCTGTTAAGGAACCATCTAGAACAACAACAGCCATTTGTGCTTGTACTGGACTATCCTTGTCGGAATGCATAAATTATAATCTTCTTTCTTCGAGAATCCAAAATTTCTCAACAGTGGAGATCAACACAAAATTCCAGCCTTGAGCATAAAACCGACCGGGTAATTATGCAACAAAGAACTATGAAAATCAATCAAACCTGACAACAAACACAGCTGTAGTTCTGTTGCACATGTTCTTTCAAAGCCTTTACATTTGTAAGGTACTTCAAACAGCCAGGCTCACAGCGGTAGCTGCATACAAGAAACATTTGCAATTAATAAACAGATTGCAAACCAAAAAATTGTTAAAAATATCAATAACATACTTTAGTAAATCTTTGCAAGCAGTTGTTGAAGCGACGCTTTATCCTCTCCACACATGTTTGGCTTTCATGATTCCCTTGTACCTTTTGATATATTTCTTCAATTGTTGACTCCCACAATCTTCACAACAAACACGGATGTAATTCTGTTGCACATGTTCTCTCAAAGCCTTTACATTTGTAAGATAATTCAAACAGCCAGGCTCACAGCAAACAACCTGTACATATGTTGTAGCTGCAGACAATAAACATTTGCAATTAATAAACAGATTCAAGTCTTTTAGCTAGGGGGTCAATGCTTCAAACATTTAAAGGAACCCTACAGCACAAAAATTACCAGTGCAAGTAAAGCTTGGTGAAGTACATGCAAAAGTGACATCAATGATATTGTTCTGAAACAAACCTTGGACACAGTCTATGTGACAACAAGCATAAACGATATATTCCAATTAGCACTAGATTTCACC
>CM076581.1:1371753579-1371949628 GCA_034641835.2 Pinus albicaulis
GGAAGTGATGTGGTTTTGGCTCATGGTATTGACAAAGGCTAAATCTATATAAGGAGAAGAACTACCAAAGAAATCAATAAACCTTTTATTCATGCATTTAATTCATTTTCATAAGTAAAAACTCCTTTTTTACTTAATGATACATAAAAGCCCATTTGATTAACTCCCTTCATTCATAAAGCTTACAAACCCTCAAAAAACACTCTATCCTAAGTAAAACTGGTGAAGTTATGAAATAATAAGCTTTGCTTTAAAAATTTTACTTTACTTAGTCATATAACAGTATTTTTGTGTATTCCTTTCCCCTTGTCATATTAATTTCTAACTTATGCTATTAAATCCCCCAAATCACCTTATCCTACCTATATAATTCCCTTTATGTTAAATATTCCCCAAAAACCCATTATTTTAAGAATTTAAGCCAAATTTATTATCCACATGCTAAAATAAAACCTAAAAATACCCCCTTTGGCCTAAAAATAACTATATAGAAATACCCCACCCCCTATGGTTATAGACCTTTCCAAAAGTCTCAAACTATATAATAAAACAAAAATGCAAATTGGATTTTATTACATATCTTATGAATGTCTAAGCACATCAATGTTATCCCATTTTATCTCATTTTATCCTAAGTTTCTTATAAAGGGTCAACCCCCGCCCTTGTAATATACTTACCATTATTTCCCGCAGAAGCTTAACCTTTTCCCTCTTCCCCGTTATATAAAATTCCACATTTTATATAAACATTAACCCAAGTTAATATAGCCCCGCCTCATGCGCATCCCTCCCATTCCAATAAACCCACCATATATCGCTTATACATAGCCCTTTTGTATATAAAACTTTGATCACAACAAATATCATATAAAGGTTTTATTATATTTTAACGCCCACCAGCGCATATCAATAAAATACCCCGGTCCCACATACCTTTCTACCACACCTTCCCACCAAATCTCAGCCATTCTCTCCCTTCTCGATGATCCAATGGTGCCAGATCCTTTTCGTGCTCACAACATAATCGTTCGCCTGCAGCCCAAATGAATGAAAAATGAGTGGTTTTCTAATTTCTACCTCCAGCGACATGGTGAAATCCCATTCGATCGCGTTCGTTTTGGAAAAAATAGCTTACCACCTGAGATCTACGCGAAAACTACTGATGGTTTTCGTATTTCAAAATATAAAATACCTTCTTGCCTGTGATAAGACATGTAATTAATGCATTTACGATGGTTAAATATCAAAGTTTAAAACCTTTGATATACCATTGTTAATGTTTATTTGTGCATTTCCAAACTAAAAAATAACTCCACTTGACTATATTGAAGACGCCTGACTGTGTTTAAGCCCATGTTGATCAATTTCCAAATCAAAATCCAGATTTCACCGTAGATTTCCCCTATTTGAAGATTAGACGAGCCATTTTCTACTCCAACAAGTTGGACCAGAGTTCAAATTCAACCACAAAAGTTGCAGAAAACCCTTCTAACAATCAAAAACCTACCATTTGAGGTATTTTTCGACAAACAAACTTGAAAATTTCAAGGTTAAACCATCCATAAGTAAATTAAAGTCTGAATTAGGAAAATTATCTGTAGAAATTGCCCAAAAAACTCCTAAAATAGGCCAAAACCTCACAAATTTTCCCCAGAAATTGTTGTGTTCAAAAAGCCTCTTCTGAAGCCAATTTCCTCAGTTGTATTCACTAAAAATAAATTTCAAAGAACAGGGAGGAGGTTGAAGCCCAAATATATCTTGAAAACTCCTTTTTACAGTCCAGAAAACCCTCGGTTTCTGTCTTAAACCAGTTTTCATATCTCAGATACCTAATTGAGAAATGATATCACTTGAAACTTATCCTTGGCTCATAAATTGATAAATTTATCCTCTGTTTAAAGAAATAAAACTCTTGCAAATAGTTTAAGCTTGCATTAGTTATTAAAAAATGATTAAGAAACATATGACAACCAAAGCTGGGGGTTATAAACCTATTAAGCCTGATGGATCCAAGCCTCCCAAATCTAAAGCATCAAAAGCTATCAAATCTACTCTAGCACTGCTAAAGTCACTGTGTCTGTAAATCCACTTCATCCACCAGTACCTACTATAGAAACCATTCCATTAACTGATATGGACTACAATATTGTTGACCCTGTGGTAGAATTTAACCTTTTAGAAATCCATAATTGGTGCTATGATAAATATTTAGATAAAGATGAAATGCCTATCTCGGAGACTCATTTGCCCTAATATGTAGTTCCTTTGACTCATCTTGGACAAGATCCTGTTAGACTTTGTCAAAAGCATTATGAACCAGACCAAAGGGATATTGTTAATGCAGACAGGGAGCTCCTTTTTACAATCACAACAAAATCCATAAATCAAATGTTGCAGTTACCATCTGATCCTCATTTAGTCCCCCTTTCTATTGAATATTTAACCTAGTTGTGCTTAAGTCTAGATTCCCCAAAGAGGTTTATGATATTTCAGAACTTTATGCCTGCTCATGTTGACATCCCTAAATTGAACCCTCCTTATTCAACTTCCAAATTTCCTGAAGGGTCAAGGCATATTATTTCAATGTTATCTTTTATACTGTGATATTTTACAGATGGATTCACTGATGAATCCATTCTTGGCTTCCTATCCACTTTATCTCCAAGTCAACCCCCTACACTCTTTTTTGATTATGCCAGTTTTATAGCAGACAATATTCATCACCAATTGACCAAACTACCCACTGAAGGGGTGTTTAGGTACTCATCATACTTGTTTCATTTGTTTATGTTCTTCCAAGCTGACAATTTTCCAATTTCATTGCAAAAAATGGACTTAGAGGGCCAGCCTCTGTCCATCATCTTTTGGACTTCTTTGCTTAGGAAAGAAGGCAATGAGTTCAATTATACAGATTTTTTAGACCTATTCCTCCAGCCAGCAATGAATATATTGTACAAAGCAAAGAATCCTATAGTAAATGAAGATATGAAAAGAATATTGCAGTTATCATAACAAAATAATATGGGAGAATGGTTTCTTTATGAAAAACACAGAGAGATATGAATTTTTGGCTCAAAATTGTTACCTTATAAGTTGCCAAAATACATATGCATTAGATTTTTTGCATTGGAATACATAAGGCAAATTCTAAATTATAACTCCATCAACTTCTTAGCTGCAAGGAAAAAGACCCAATTCAAGCTTAAAAATCAAGTTGGGCCTTTCATCATAAATAACAAAGAAGCAAAAAAGGAAATCACCAAGATACTAGTAGGGTTTAAATTTCAGGAGAGCTTTCCATGGAACTATGATCCTCAAGGGATCTTGAGTAATTTAAGGGTTAAATGCAAACTTACACCACTTATACATGAACCTAATCTATAAATTGAGAAATTTTCAAATCAGGTAGAATGGATAGAAAAAAATCTAATAGATACAACAGTCAATGTAGAACCAGTAGAAAAAATGGATACTACACAAACTATGGTAGTTGTAAAACAACCTGAAACTTCAACAAAAAGAGGAAGAGATGAAGGAACGTATATAGCTGAGACCACCATAGAGACAAAATTCAAGTTGATTTACAATAAAAGGCTCAAATTCAGTTCCATAGGAAAAGAAAAGATAAATGATGTTGAGGATGCAAATGAGCTTGAGGTAAACAATGATGAAGTCACAGTGATAATTAATGAGACTCTTGCAGGAATTCAAAAAGATCAAACAAAAGGAAAAGATACTCAGATGATTGAAAAACCAAAAAATATGGATGTTTCTTCCTCACAGGCAGCTGAGGAAAAAGACTTCGATATCAAAGAAAAGTACAAGCAAATCAAGAAAAAGAATGAAGAAATCAAATCTGAGACTCTCAATTTCTTAAGCAAAAATAGAGGAATCAAAATAGGCTATTGACAGCCTTTGATTAATATGATTATGTCCTTTTTACAGCCAACTACTTCAACAACTAAGACAGTGGCTGATTAAAAAAAATGGAGTTTGAGGTAGATACTGAAAATGTTCATGAGCTTGACCAAATAGAATTCCACAGACATAGTTCTGAAATGCTACATTCAATTGTGATGACAAAGGCAATGAGTGCTACCAAATTGCAAAATATTGTCTTAAATATGCAGGACCAAATGAAACTGGATAAGGGATCCCTCTATGCCAAATATATAAGGATTAAGGCCTTAGAAGACTTAGTTTTTCAGGTGGGAATTGATCCCTCAGATGTTAAGGCTGCTGAAGTTTTGATAAAAAAGAAAAATGATGATATTGCAGCTTTGAGGAAATAGCTGAAGCTTCCTCAAAGTGAGCACCCATAGACCAAAGAAATACTTCAGGATCAAATATAAAAAGAAGAGATGATGTAGTTGATCCTCAAACTAACTGCTAAGATTAAAGAAATGGAGACTCAAATGGATAAAACTGTTAAGGAGAAAGAGACAGTAAAGGAAGCTGATGCTCCAACTATTCCTACATTTATAATAGTAATTACCACAACTGTGGTTTCTACTTTGGGAGAAAAATTAGCACCTAATGAGCCATTGGCAACTACAGTGTCAGTGCATTCAGCTACTACATCAGCCACAGATTCTTCAACAACACAGGTGTTGAAATTCAACAAGATGATGAGCTTAGTGAAAAGAGTCGCCTTCACTAAGTGGGCCCACAGGCTATTTTTGGTGCAAGTCTATTTTTAGACTATGTCTATTTTTAAACATGCCAATCATATTCTATGAGTTGCAGGATACTATTTTTGGATGGTTGGTTAAGTTGGAAAAAATAGATGGAATTCTATTTTTAGATTGCCAGCCTAAAAATAGATATGTCGAATATTATTAGCTCTTAATAATATTTGGACTCTAAACATTATCTTATTCTCTTGGAGCACTTCAGTTAAGTGCACAGATGTGGTACAGGAGTTGACAGAAGGAATTACGCTATTCCTGAGGGTTTACTGGAGCTATTGCATGGAGGACTTCAAATTTTGACTCCTGTGACAGAGTTTGGTGGAGTTGTAAGTGTGAGGGTTTTAACCACAAAACGAAGGTGTCTACACAATTCTTATAACAGAAAATAAACAATAGCAAGAGCATAAAACATAAAACAGATAAACACGGAGATTTTCCCCTGGATCCCAAATCGGGATGACCAGCTTGATTTTTCATTATATTCATTTTAGTGTTACAACACATATATATACATGCCGGAGCATACATAAACCCCAATCCATTAACCCTGGATTAGAACATAACCGTAGTTCCCTTGATCGGATCTACAAAAATACCAGGGGCTGAAAACCATCGAACCCCAAAACCATGTGCAAAACCATGCACAAAACCATGGGCGGATCCGCCTATGAGTGGGTCCGCACAAAAACCAATTTTGGCCGGGCCGCTGCCCCGGACCCCAACGGTGGGGACTACTTTGCCCCTCGTGACCCCCCAGCTACGCCCGACGCAACATACAATGCGTGGGGCTAATCGTGGAAAGAATATAACACATACCCAACATTCTCCCACTTGTTGTTTTCTTTCCACAGGGGGCCACAGGAGAGCTTAGTCATTGGGCCAATTCTTCAACACCCATTGTTTCTCTACACCAAGAGAACTTCTGAGTGCTCACGGACTTCGTCAATGCATCTGCAACATTCTTCAAAGTGTCCACCTTTACCAGCAACACCCTTTTAGCCTCAACCATATCTCTAACAAAGTGATATTGAACATCGATGTGCTTTGTCTTTGAATGATAAGCAGGGTTCTTAGCCAAGAAAACTGCACTTTGGCTATTACAGTGTATCCTTATAGCTTGCTGTACCAACCCCATAACGAACAGAATCACACTGACAGAGCCTTCTTGCTCCCTAAAGAGTGGTACGCTGTGTATTTAACTTATAAACGGTTGAAGAGCCACTACGGACGTCTTTTATCATCAGCGGCTGGCGCCTCAAAATAGGCTGTTGTTTACCACGCAGATCTTCTTTGTTGGAAAGGTAATATACGATCATCGACAAAACCACACGAATGTCCAACACTCTTTCCAATCCTGGTCTTCCTGGTAGCACAAGCCATAATCACTAGTGCCACGTAAATATCTGAAAACCCGCTTCACTGTTGTCCAATGCTCCTTCCCTGGGTTTGACATAAACCTGCTCAATACTCCCACTGCATGTGCAATGTCTGGTCTAGTACGGACCATTGCATACATCGAGCTACCAACACTTGCATATGGAACACGGGACATATCCTCTTCTTCTTGTGTCTTGGGACACGTGGAATAACTTTGCCTCAGGAATAGGAACACTCACTTTGGTTTACTATCACGTATGTGGAGCCTCTTTCATCACTAAATCTTGACATACTTCTATGTAGTTTATTGGAGCAATATCTTTACGATCTCTTAATTTCCATGCCAGAAATATGGTTACATTTTTTCCGAGATCCTTCATGTCGAATTTGGAGAACAGTTGGGTCTTCAAATCTTGGATAATTTCTTTATCATTTCCAATCAACAACATATCATCCACATACAAGACCAAATAAATAACACGGTCACCAATTAATTTAAAATAAACACGGTGATCCTCCTTGCTTCTAGTGAAGCCAAGTCCCCGTATATAGGTATCAAATTTCTGATACCACATCCTTGGTGACTGTTTTAACCCATACAGAGACTTCTTCAACCTGCACACCAGTTCTTTCTTACCCTTCACCATAAAGCCTTCAGGTTGCTTCATGTGCATCTCCTCTTCTAGATCCCCGTGAAGAAATGTTGTCTTCACATCCATCTATTCTATCTCAAAATCAAATGCAGCAGCAACAGATAAAAGTAATCTAATAGAAGTAACTTTGGCAACAGGAGAAAAAATATCACCGAAATCAATTCCCGGCACCTGGGAATAACCTTTCGCTACCAACCGAGCTTTGTATTTCTCCACCTTGCCTTCTACATTCATCTTCTTCTTAAACACCCATTTGCTCCCAATGGGCTTCCTTCCGGCCGGCAACTCCACCAAATCCCATGCATCGTTTTTGTGCAAGGATGCCATTTCATCAACCATGGCCTCCTTCCAGAGTTTTCCATCCTCTGAATCTACTGCCTCCCTGACAGTTCTGGGTTCATCATCAGTTATAGTTAAGGCAAAACCTGAACAGAAAGCAGATGGACTATACCTTTATGGTTGCCTTCTTTCCCGAACTGATCTTCTCAAAGCTGGAGTTTGTGGCTCTTCCTCTTCTGAATCTTCTTCTGCTGTAGAGTCTGATTCATCCTCCTTTAGCTCAAACTCTATCTTCTCAGGTTCTTTTGGTAGGACTTCATGTGTAACAACATCTTTCACCTCTCTAAACACCACATCTCGGCTGTACACAACCTTCCTTGTTTCTGGGTTCCAAAGCTTGTAACCCTTTAAACCATCCTTATACCCAGTAAAGATGCACCTTTCAGATTTATTATCCAACTTGGTCCTTTTCTCCTTTGGAACATGTACATATGCATCACATCCAAGTACCCTTAGATGTGAAAGAGAGGGTTTCTTACCAGTCCATACCTCATGTGGAGTCTTATCCTCCAACACTGATGAAGGTGATCTGTTAACCAGATAGCATGCAGTATCCACTGCCTCAGCCCAGAATTCTTGTCCTAACCCGGTACCACTAAGCATGCTTCTTGCCTTTTCCATCAGTGTTCTGTTCATTCTTTCTACAACTCCATTTTGCTGAGGTGTGTATGGAGTAGTCTTCTATAGTGCTATACCACACTTCTTACAGAACTCTTCAAATTCCTTCTTGCAGAACTCCCCACCATTATCTGTCCTCAAAGCCTTTATCTTCTTCTCTGTCTGGTTTTCCACCAGAGCCTTAAATTCTTTAAATCTTTCAAAGACTTTAGATTTCTTCCTCAAAAAATATATCCATGTATTCCTTGAGAAGTCATCTATGAATGAAACATAGTACACAGACTTTCCCAGTGATGGAACTGACACAGGTCCAAACACATCACTGTGCACAATTTCTAATATCTTGTTCGCCCTCTTAGCACCGGAAAACTCTTGATTAACCCATATACACGTGTTCATTGAAATCAAAATCCGAGGAGAACAGATGGACATACATACTTGCTGTCATGCAGTAAGTGAAGGCCCTTCTCTCCAATATGTCCAAGCCTTTGATGCCATAGCATGGTCTTTTCTCCAGAGACAGCTAGGCTTTCCGCTCCACTTTCAGGAACCACAGAACTGTTACACCCATCAATAACAGTGCTACCTTGTAGCTTGTAAAGAGTTCCAGTCCGAACTCCCCGCATTAATACCAGTGCTCCCCGAACCATCTTGCAGGCATCTTTCTAGAACACTGTTTTTACACCTGCATCATCCATCTTGCTTACAGAAATCAGATTTCTGGCCAATGCAGGAATATGCAGAACACCAGGAAGTGTTCTAATCCTTCCACCTTGCAGCTTCAGCTTGACCTTTCCACGTACGATGATTCTGGCCCTCCTATCATCCCCTAGGAAGACATCACCACCATCATATTTCTCATACTCGCAGAACCACTCCCTATGGGGAGTGAAGTGAAAGGATGCACCTGAGTCAATCAACCATGACTCATGATCTACATGTGTGTTTGAAGAAGAAGCCAAATACACATCCCCACCTTCATCCAAGGTGGTTTTTGCCTCTGCAGAAGGAGCATCATCAGATCCCTTTCCTTTCTCGGGAGCTTTAGATCTACAGTCCTTTTTGTAGTGCCCTTCCTTTCCGCATTTCCAGCACACCTTTACAAACTTTCCAGGAGATTTAGATCTCCCTCTAGATTTAGATCTCCCACTCGAAACCTTATTCTTGTTTCTATTCTGGGACCTTCCTCGTACGGATAAGGCATCTCCATTTTGACCCTCCATATTTCTCCGTCTCATTTCCTCCGACAGCAAGGCTGAGACAATGTCATCAAAATTCAAGGTAGTTGTATTGCTACCTAACCCACGATAACACGGAGCTATCCACCAGTGCGGTAGAGAGTACAACAAGCAGATGCACTTGTCTTCATGCAAGGATTTTTAATATCTGGTATTGAGGTGACTTACCAGGGTATTAGGGCATTCGGATGTCATCACGAAATCATCCTTCATCCTCAGGTTATACAGCTTTTTCCGTAGGAACAACTTATTCACCGGAGACTTAGATTGGTACAAAGTCCCAAGTTTTTCCCACAAATTCTTCGTCGTAGCTTCCCCAGATACATTCAACAATACTAAATCTGATACACACAACTGTATTGTGCTCTTAGCCTTCCGATCCAGTTTCTTCCAGTCTTCATCTGACATTGCCGTTGGTTTAGTACCTGGATCTACCGCGATCCACTGATCTTTATCCACCAGCAGATCCTCCATCTTGAGCTTCCACAACTCAAAACTCTGACCATTAAATTTCTCGGTCTCTATCTTTCCACCGCTCGCCATATTCTTTCACCGCAAGAATCGATCCCGCAGATCTCCCAATATAGAGTCCTATAGGCACGACAAAAAAACCCTACGACAACGAAAAGCGTCCCCTTGAAGCGAAACGACTCAAATGCAAATATGAGTTTAAGCACGAGCAGAGGTATCTGCACACGAATCTTATAACGAGAAAATAAACAATAGCAGAGCATAAAACATAAAACGGATAAACGATTTTTCCTGGATAAATCGGAACGACCGGCTTGATTTTTCATTATGTTCCTTTTAGTGTTACAGCATTATTGTTAAACATAAACCCCAATCCATTAACCCTGGTTCAGAACATAACCGTAGTTCCCTTGACCGGATCTACAAAATACCAGGGGCCGAAAACCATCGAACCCCAAAACCATGTGCAAAACCATGCACAAAACCATGGGCGGATCCACCTATGAGTGGGTCACTAGTAATTGATACTAGGATCCGCCCTGGTGACATTTCCTTTAGAAACGCAACATACGAGCGTGGGGCTGTCATTGGAAAGAATATAACCTTTGACAAGTAATTGGTGGAGTTGTGTTGAGTTTAGCTTCAGTTAGACCTGATTGAGCTAGTTGTATCTAGTCTAACTGATTGATACACTAGTGAGAGTGGTGTGAATTAATTAATAATTAATTCAATAAATATTAACTCATTAATCAACTGAAGAATACATCAGTTAACTACATTGCATGGACAGTTAAAGTGAAGACCAGTGGAGAGATAGGTGAAAGGGCAAGATGACTATCAGTTGTGACTATAGTGATGCATTGATTGCATCCAAAACTCAGTGGAGATGCCAATGAGGATTTCACAGTGCAAGCTAGGTGGATTCGAGTTCATTCAAAGCCATTCTTCAGCAGGGATTGCTCAGTAGAGGCAGGCTAGCAAGTGGCAGAGATTGGTGCATGGATTTGCTAGATCGGACCTGATTAGTGTGTAGCGATTTTATTGTAGTGAGAGCTTGATATGATCAACTTTGTATGAGGATTGTCACATGATATCTATGAAATATACTATATACAGAGAGTTGGGGTTCTTAGCTTCAGGCTTTCCTGGTAAAAAAACTGTGTTAATGTGTGTGATTTTTTATTGTTTCATGTGTGCATTGCAATTGATTTAATTTCCGCATGTGATGATCAATGGTGGAATAGATTCTATATTGTGCATGAAGTTAAAATAGTGTGTGATCAAGAGAATCTTGGATATATAACACATCAGTTGTATAATTTCTACATGGTATCAGAGCATTGATCATTGGAGCAATTGCAATTATTGAAACAGTTGAGTTTTTTGCTGGTGGAATTCGAATTTGCTGCAGTGTTTTCTTGGTGTCGAAGTTGAGCATTCATTGAAATTTATTTCAATGGATTGGGATTGGAGTATGACCTTGAGGTCAGCTCGAATTATATTGCATGGAAGGACAGGATGGAGGTGGTGCTGGATGATAATGGGTTGAAGGAGTTCATAGATGCAGAAATTCCAAAACCTGCTTCTAGCGATGCTGCCGCACTTGACGCATGGCCAAAGAAGACAACAAAGTGTTGAAGAATTCCGTTGGAAGGTGTGAAGGATCACATTTTGTCCAAAATTCATGGTAAATCTTCTCCATTATTTATTTGGAAAGCTTTGACAGACTTGTTACAAAGCAGAAGCGACCAGAAGAAGTTGGCGCTTAAAGACAAACTCAGGAAAATAAAAATGGAGAAAGGTGACAGCATACCCAAGTACCTCATGAAGTTTGTCCAGTGCAGGGATGAGATGGGAAGTGTGGGGGTTACTGTTGATGAAGAAGACTTGGTGAGCTTGGCTCTCCTTGGGCTTCCAAAGAGTTGGCATAGTTACAATGACATTGTCAATGGTCGGGAGAAACTGCTAGGATGGGATCGACTTGGGTCGGATCTTGTGCAGGAGGAGATAAGGCGGGGTACCAGAGATGGATCTTCTTCAAAGAATGAAGATAAAGAAAAAAAAATTTTGGCTGCCAAAGCAAGGAAAGGGAAGGGAAATAAAAATCCTTCTCAATCCAATGTGAAAGGCAAGAAGCAGGACTTGTCCAAGGTGAAGTACTTTCACTGTCACCAACACAGACATTGCGCCACTAATTGTCCACAGAAGAAGAAAAATAAGTAGGTTGTCGGATCTGTAGCTGGAGAGGCCTTAGCCTCGTAGTTTGAGTTGGATTTTTTTCTGATCACATGCTTGGTCTCAAGTTTGATGGGATCAGTGTGGTTTCTTGACAGTGGTGCATCTTTCCATATGACCGGAGATAAAGATTTTTTTACTGATCTAGATGAGAAGGATCTTGGAGTGCACATCGAGATGGATGATGATGGTAGATACAATGCGACTGGTATTGAGACCATTTCCTTTGAGAGGGAGTCTCGAAAACCTTTCATCTTGAAGGATTTCATGCATGTTCCAGGATTGAAGAAGAATATGATCTCTGTGGTGATGTTGGAAGGTAAGGGATATGATGTTGTTTTTAGTGAGGGAAAGGCTTTCCTGCGCAGTAAAGCAACTGGTGAAACCCGAAGGATAGGGGTTCAAGTTAAGAACCTTTATCAGTTGCAGGTAGATGGCTGCGCAGCAATGACAGGCAAAGTAGAAGGAGTGGTGAGCCGGGATGAGGGAGAATTGTGGCACAGGAGATTGGGCCATCTTCACCATGGCGCTTTGAAAATTTTGTAGTAGATTTCTAATGGGCTTCCCAAGGGTACACTTGCGTAGTCAGATCGGTGCAAGGGATGTACTTTGGGAAAATTTGTGAAGACCACTTTTCATGAGAAGGATAGTCTCGCCACGAAGATCCTTGAGAGAATTCACATAGACGTGTGTGGACCTTTCTCAGTAGCTTCAACAACAAAGCACAGGTATTATGTGATATTTGTTGATGAATTTTCTTGTAAGTGCCGGATCTTCTTCATGTAGAAGAAGAGCGAGACATTCTCAAAGTTCTGTGAGTTCAAGGCACTGGTTGAGAAAGAGTCAGGGAAGTAGGTGAAAGCTCTTAGGAGCGATAATGGTGGTGAATTCATCTCTGGCGAATTCAAATACTTTTTCAGCGTAGAAGGAATTTGAAGAGAGCTCATAGTGCCTCATAACCCACAGCAGAATGGGGTCGCAGAGCGAAAGAATAGAACAATCATGGGTGCTGCACGAGTGATGTTGCATGATCAGGGCCAGCCCATACACTTGTGGGTTGAGGCATGCAAGACTGCGGTTTATGTTCAAAACCATTGTTTTCATAAAGTATTTGGCATGAGTACACCTGAAAAGGTGTTTTCTGGTAAGAAGCCTGATATTTCTCATTTGAATATTTTTGGCTCACCTGTTTACATTCATGTGAAGAAGGATGCCAGGAAGAAGCTGGAGCCGACCGCAGAGGTTGGGATATTTTTGGGGTACATAGAAACACCCCATAATTATCATGTGTATTTTCTAGACAGTCGGAAGACTGTTGTGCAATGGGATATCAAATTTCATGAGGAGAAAGCCATGAAGTTGTCGCTTGAGAGGGAGCTACACTTGCATGCAGATGAGGAGCTACTAGTTCCTAAAGATGAGCCTCAAGATGTGGATCAGCCACAAGAGGAGGTTCATGGATTGGAAGAAACCACTCATGTAGAGCCAAACATCAGAGGGCGGAAGTGCACTACAGAAGCTGAGCGACTGAATCTTGATGCAGCGCAAAATGTAGGAGCCCCTACATCGCAGCGAAGACAGAGACAGTCACCTGACTAATTTATTGGATACATGGCTCTGATGAGCAAGTGTATCGTGATAGAACCATCCTCTTTCGAGGAAGTTGTGGAGGATCTCGCATGGGTAGATGCCATGGTGGAAGAGTATGATTCGATTGTCAGAAACAGTGCATGGGAGATTGTCCCAAGGTTGTGTTGGGTATGTGTTATATTCTTTCCACGACTAAGCAAGCGTGGGGGGTAAGAGGGGGGGCTATAGCCCCCCCTTTGCACTGGGCGCAAGGGGTCCAGGGCAATGCCTTGGCAAAAAAAATTTGGTCCTTAATTTCTGGTGGGTAGTCCGTGCCCATGGTTTTGTGCATGGTTTTGCACATGGTTTTGGGGTATGATGGTTTTCAGCCCCTAGTATTTTTTTTAGATTCGGTCAATGGAACTACGATTATGTTCTAATCTAGGGTTAATGGATTAGGGTTCATGTATGCTTCGGCATGTATATATATGTGTTGTAACACTAAAAGGAATATAATGAAAAATCAAGCTGGTCGTTCCAATTTTGGATCCAGGGGAAAATCTCTGTGTTTATCTGTTTTATGTTTTATGCTCTCGCTATTGTTTATTTTTTGTTATAATATTCGTGTGTAGATAATTTATGTTTAGGGTTAGAACCTACATTTTGGTATCAGAGCTGTTTCGGCTTCAAGGGGACGCCTTTTCTGCTGAGGGTTTTTTGCTCGAGCCTGAGGTAGACCCTGTTCAGTGGGAGATCTGCAGGATCGATTATTACGGTGAAAGAAGATGGCGAGCGGTGGGAAGATAGAGATCAAGAAATTTAATGGTTAGAGTTTTGAGTTGTGGAAGCTCAAGATGGAGGATCTGCTGGTGGATAAAGAACAGTGGATCGCGGTAGATTCAGGTACTAAACCAACGACAATGTCAGATGAAGACTAGAAGAAACTGGATCGAAAGGCTAAGAGCACAATACGGTTATGTGTCTCAGATTCAATATTTTTGAATGTATATGGGGAAGCTACGATGAATAATTTGTGGGAAAAACTTGGGACTTTGTACCAATCTAAGTCTCTAGTGAATAAGTTGTTCCTGTGGAAAAAGTTGTATAACCTGAGGATGAAGGATGGAGACTCAGTGACAAAGCATCTGAACGCCTTCAATACTATGGTAAGTCAGCTTTCATCTGTTGATATTAAAATCTCAGATGAAGATAAGTGCATAAGTTTGTTGTGTTCTCTACCAGACTCGTGGGACAGCCTGGTTATTGCAATAGGTAGCAATACAACTACCTTGAATTTTGATGACATTGTCTTAGCCTTGTTGTCGGAGGAAATGAGACAGAGAAATATGGAGGGCCATAATGGAGATGCCTTATCTGTATGTGGAAGGTCCCAAAATAGAAACAAGAATAAGGTTTCGAGTGGGAGATCCAAATCTAGAGGGAGATCTAAATCTCCTGGAAAGTTTGTAAAGGTATGATGGAAATGCGGAAAGGAAGGGCACTACAAAAGGGAGTGCAGATCTAAAGCTCCTGAGAAAGGAAAGGGATTTGATGATGCTCCTTCTGTAGAGGAAAAAACCACCTCGGATGAAGGTGGGGATGTGTATTTGGCGTATTCTTCAAATACACATGTAGATCATGAGTCATGGTTGATTGACTCAAGTGCATCCTTTCACTTCACTCCCCATAGGGAGTGGTTCTGCGAGTATAAGAAATATGATGGTGGTGATGTCTTCCTGTAGGTGTAAAGCTATCTACTAAATAGTGTCCCAAGACACAAGAAGAAGAGGAGGATATGTCCTGTGTTCCATATGCAAGTGCAGTGCGTAGCCTGATGTATGCAATGGTCTGTACTAGACAGACATTGCACATGCAGTGGGAGTATTGAGCAGGTTTATGTCAAACTCAGGGAAGGAGCATTGGATAGAAGTGAAGCGGGTTTTCAGATATTTATGTGGCACTAGTGATTATGGCTTGTGCTACCAGCAAGACCAAGATTGGAAATAATGTTGGACATTCATGGTTTTGTTGATGCAGAATGGGCTGGAGATCTGGACCAAAGAAGATCTACAAGTGGGTATGTGTTTAGCCTATTTGGAGGTGCAGTTAGTTGGATAAGTAAAAGATAGTTTGTAGTGGCTCTTTCAACTACAGAGGCAGAATACATAGCAGCCACTCATGCAAGAAAGAAAGCAGTTTGGCTCCAGAGATTGTGTTCAAGTATGGGGTTGGTACATCAAGCTATAAGGATGGACTGTGATAGCCAAAGTGCAATTTTCTAGGCTAAGAACCCTGCTTATCATTCAAAGACAAAGCACATTGATGTTCAATATCACTTTGTTAGAGATATGGTTGAGGCTAAAAGGGTGTTGCTGGTAAAGGTGGACACCTTGAAGAATGTTGCAGATGCATTGAAGAAGTCTGTGAGCACTCAAAATTTCTCTTGGTGTAGAGAAACAATGGGTGTTGAAGAATTGAGGCAATGAATAAGCTCTCCTATGGCCCCCTGCAAAAAGAAAACAACAAGTGGGAGAATGTTGGGTATGTGTTATATTCTTTCCACGACTAAGCACGCATGGGGGGTAAGAGGGGGGAGCGATATCCCCCCCTTTGTGCTGGGCGCAAGGGGTCTGGGGCAGTGCCCGGGCAAAAATATTTTGGTCCTTCATTTTTGGTGGGTAGTCCGCGCCCATGGTTTTGTGCATGGTTTTGCACATGGTTTTTGGGTACGATGGTTTTCGGCCCCTGGTATTTTTTGTAGATCTGGTCAAGGGAACTACGGTTATGTTCTAATCCGGGGTTAATGGATTAGGGTTCATGTATGCTTCAGCATGTATATATATGTGTTGTAACACTAAAAGGAATATAATGAAAAATCAAGCTGGTCATCCCGATTTGGGATCTAGGGGAAAATATCTGTGTTTATCTATTTTATGTTTTATGCTCTTGCTATTGTTTATTTTCTGTTATAAGATTCATGTGTAGATAATCTATGTTCAGGGTTAAAACCTACATGCCAGAAGGGAAATCAGTGGTAGGTTCGAGATGGATCTACAAAGTGAAGCAAGCTGCTGACGGGAGCGTCGAGAAGTACAAGGCAAGATTTGTTGCCTGGGGCTTCTCATAGATTGAGGGGATTGATTATGAAGAAACCATTGCACCTGTCGCAAGGTATTCTTCCATACGGACCATCCTTTCTCTCTCAGTGCATATGGGTTGGCACATTCATCATATGGATGTGAAGACTATGTTCCTCGACGGAGTCATTGAGGAGGAGGTGTACATAGATTAGTTTGAAGGTTTCGAAATCTTCAGCAGTGAGTCGCATGTGTGCAGGCTCAAAAGAGCGTTGTATGGGTTGAAACAAGCACCTCGTGCTTGGTACACACAAATAGATAGTTATTTCACCAAACTTGGTTTTGCCAAGAGTGAGGCGGATCCTAACCTATACCAGATTGTGGTGGAGGGTAAGTTGCTGATCATTGTACTTTATGTAGATGATTTGATACTGACATGTGATGAACTGTTGATACACTCATGCAAGGCATATCTTTTAAAGGCATTTGAGATGAAGGACTTGGGCCTCCTTCATTATTTCCTAGGATTGGAAATTTGGCAGCAGAAGGATGGACTGTTTGTGTCTCAAGGCAAGTATGCCTGGGAGATACTGGAGAAGTTCAACATGCAAGGCTGCAAGCCTATCGACACTCCTCTTCCTGGTGGTTGGAGGAAAGAGGATGCTACATCGGCAAAGGTAGTGGATGCCACTGTTTATCGATAGTTGGTTGATTCGCTCATGTATCTAGTCAATACATGACTGGACATATGCTATGTTGTTAACCAGCTTTCACAAGCTATGGTTAAGCCTACCAAGCTCTTTTGGAAGGCAGTCAAGCATGTTCTGAGGTATCTCAGAGGCACATTGGGATATGGATTATGGTACAGACAGTCAGATGAGGTGAAGCTGCATGGCTTCACAGATGCAGATTGGGCAGGGATCCCAACGGATAGAAAGAGCACATCTGGAGGGATAGTCAGTATCGGGTCTACAACAGTTTCTTGGTACAACAGGAAATAGAGATCCATGGCACTCAGTTCAGCGGAGGCCGAGTACATGGCAGCAAGTTTGGCTGCATGCGAGGCTATATGGATGAGGAAGATCCTAGTCGGGTTGTTCAGTTCACACTTAAATCCTACTGTGATATATTGTGATAATTAGAGTTGCATTAAACTCTTAGTTAATCCAATATTTCATGATAGATCTAAACACATTGACATCCGTACCATCATATCAGAGATTGTGTGCAGCGAAAGATCATGTTGCTTTCTTACATTCCCACGGAGGATCAGGATGTAGATATTCTGACGAAGGTGCTCACCAGGAGCAAATTCGAATACCATAGAGATAGGATCAGGGTGGTAGATAATCCCTATCTTGTTGAGAGGGAGTGTTGAGATTCAACAATATGACGAGCTTAGTGAAAAGAGTCGCCTTCACTAAGTGGGACCGCAGGCTATTTTTGGCGCAAGTCTATTTTTAGACTATGTCTATTTTTAGACATGTCGGTCATATTCTATGAGTTGCAGGATGTTATTTGTGGATGGTTGGTTAAGTTGGAAAAAATAGATGGACTTCTATTTTTAGACATATTAGGGCAAAATCTATTTTTATATTGCCAGTCTAAAAATAATAATATTTGGACTCTAAACATTATCTTATTATCTTGGAGCACTTCAGTTAAGTGCACTGATGTGGCACAAGAGCTGACAGAAGGAATTACGCTATTCCTAAGGGTTTATTGGAGCTATTGCATGGAGGACTTCAGTTATAAGTCATGTGACAGAGTTTGATGGAGTTGTAGAAGTAGGTTGTGGAGTTGTGTTCAGTTTAACTTACTTAGACATAGTTGAGCTAGTTGTATTTAGTCTAATTGATTGATACACTAGTGAGAGTGGTGTGAATTAATTAATAATTAACTCACTAAATATTAACTCATTAATTGACTGAAGAATGCATCAGTTAACTACAGTGCATGGACAGTTATAGTGGAGACCAGTGGAGAGATAGGTGAAAGGGCAAGATGACTATCAGTTGTGACTATAGTGATGCATTGATTGCATCCAACACTCAGTGGACATGCCAATGATGATTGTGCAGTGCACGCCAGGTGGATTCGAGTTCATTCAGAGCCATTCTTTAGCAGGGATTGCGCAGTAGAGGTAGGCTAGCAGGTGGCAGAGATCGGTGCATGGATTTGCTAGATCGGGCTTGATTAGTGTGTAGCGATTGTATTGTACTGAGAGCTTGATATGATCAGCTTTGTATGAGGATTTTCACATGATTTCTATGACATATATTATATACAGATAGTTGGGTTTTTTAGCTTCAGGCTTTCCTGGTAAAACAAATGTGTTAATGTGTGTGAATTTTTATTGTTTCATGTGTGCATTGCAATTGATTTAATTTCCACATGTGATGATCAATGGTGGAATATATTATGTATTGTGCATGAAGTTAAAATAGTGTGTGATCAAGAGAATCTTGGATATATAACACATTAGTTATATAATTTCTACAACAGGTACAACAAACAGATGGAGCAGGTCAAATAGTGAAAGCTATGGATTGAAAACCAATGAAATAAATAGCTTAAGAAAGACGATTCGAAGTCTTGAAGCCACCAACAAAACAACACTGATAATTGCTAAAAACCATGAGCAGAAGGCCATAAGACTTGAAGAACAAATAAAGAATTTACAAAAGGAGTTAACATTTATTGAATAGATTTCCTACATCAAGAATCATCTTTGGACAAATATTATTGAAGCCATACATTCTCAATGGCCTTCAATTCATGTCATCTATGAGCAGAGAGACTTACTATTAGCAGCCCAAACTGAGATTCAGAAAACCAAGGATGAGTTAGCTGATAAGCCATCACAATATTTAAAACTCATCACTTTCTTGAACAGTAAAAACAGAGCAGATTTGGAAGAGTTACATGTATACGAAAGAACTAAAACAATATTACAAATCAAGAAGCTTGTGACCAAGAAAAATTTGATGCACAACCTAGAGGAAAAATGTGAAGCTATTAACATTTCCATTACTAAGTTTTTGGAAAAATACATTATTTTGAGGCAGAGAGGCCTACCAGATATTCATGTCTTCAATGAAAAACTAATGGTCCAAAAATATTATGATAAAAAGATAAGGGAGTTTTCAAAAGAACAAGTCAACAAACCACTGTCACTGGGCACTCCTACAGGAAAGGTCATCCTTCAATATTTTGAATACTTGTTTTTTCTACAGCATGAGATTAGGCATATTTTTGTTTTCAAACCTACCTTTGCTAAGTACACAGATGCCGATGGGAACTTTAGAAAGCTAAAAAATGTGAAAATTCCAAGTGCAGAGTAATGGAAAGCATTCACAGATTTAATTTAATAGTGAAAAAGTAAAACAGTGAAGAAAAATGCACTAAAAATAGTCAAATAGAAACAGTGAAATAAAGAAACAGTCAGCTGATTTTTTACTACAGTAAGACATATTTTTAAGCAGTAAAGAGTGAAATATGAGTCAAAGTGTATCAGTGTTTAAAGAAGCGGTGTTAAAGAGTATCAGAAGAAAGTGTATCAGTCAAGGAAACTCAAACAAAGATATTTCCTAAACAGCCAACAAGCAGGACAACTATTCAATAAAAAGCTCCTTGTTAGATAAAGTTGTTCTATATATTTTGGATAAAAAGGACAACTTGCTGATTTGTTAAGTAGCTGTCCCTCTTATTTTGTAAAGATATTTTATAATTGCTCTTGATATTCCTACATTTCTCTAGGATATTTGTAAACAATATTTTGTATAAATACTTCTGTATTAGAAGTGTTAAGTGTGGAATAAAATTGCTAGACTTTACTATAGAATTTTTGATGAAACATTGGAGGCTATTATGTGTTGATTTCGAAGTAGCAGACTGGACAAAGCTAAACTGGCATCATAATTCAGGATCCCTATGATAAATTGATGAGTAAAGTACTTTCTTCTTGTCATTTTTTTCTTTCTTGATTTTCATGCATTACATTATATATGTTTGTTCAATCTTAATGAGTAACTAGGAATATTACTACAGGCTAGTCCTTTAGTCCTTGTCTTTAACTAGTTACCATTTAATTTAATTTTTTTTCTGCAGATTTTCGGTGTTAGGAATTCTTAATTGCTGCTACTCCCATTTGACCCTTGCCTCCTTCTTCCATTTTTTGGATCAAAGGATCTTATATGACCTTTTATCCTGATCATACCATTTCACGAAAAACACTTTTCCCAAATCTATGAGGGTTATCTTTCCCTGAATACATTTGTACCTTTTGGCCTTGACTTCTAGTACTGCTATCTAGATTTAGATTCCATAGCCCAATGGACCCATAGCCCAATGGACAAGTAGATTTCTCTCTACTTTACTTCTAAGTTATTTTTTCCCACCAAAACCTTTAAAACAAAAACAATTTTTCTATCATAGCTAGCCTAAAAACATAAATAAAAAACAAAGATAAATCTTAAAGAGAGAGCCCTCTCTGAATTCTAGGAAGGCTAGATCCTAGGATTTGAAGTAGGTTTATGGTTACCCTTAGTGTTCTTTGACTAAAAACTCAAATCTCAGAACTTAAGAAATTACTAGGGTGATAACACTTGTAACCATAGATTTATGGACTTTTGTCTCCAGAACTTTTCTTCCACCCTGCTTGCTCTATGGAAATATTTTTGCAGCTCTACTTCTTTATGAAGGTGGTCTTGAGTTACTTTGGAGTCCTCTAGGATCAATTGATGGAATTCTAAACTATCATGCGCCTCCTTTATTTTGTAGGAAAGAGATTTCAACAGTTTAGCCCAATCTTTAAGCTCTTTTTTAAGACCCCTAAGCTTTTCTTCCTAGACAAAGAAGGGGGAGCCATGGATTTGTCGATTCCAGACTGCAAAGACCACCTCCTAGAATCCTTATTGGTGAATCCACAGGGTGCTGAATCTAAAAGGGATGGGGCCAAGATTTTTATCTAGGGAAAGCTCAAGAAGAATGGGTTTATGATCAGAAGTGTAGTTGGGCAGAATTTTAGAGGTGGCTATTAGTCCAAAGGTCAAGAAGGAGGATTGGACAAGAAATCTGTCCAAGCGGGCAACAATGTGACAGAGACCTATCCTTTTGTTGGTCCAGGTGAATTTTCCAATGGAGGGCTTGATATCCTCCAGGTCCCAACATAACATGAGATCTTCAACCCATTATCTAGCTGGATCCTTGACAGGTGAGCCCCCCTTTTTCTCTTCAGCAGTGAGAGTCACATTCAGATCACCTACAATAACAACATTTTCTAGATTGTGCAAATTAAGATAGGACTGTAGCGAGTCCCAAAATATTCTTTTCTCAGCTGGTAAGACCGGAGCATATAAGTTGAACATACTTACTTGATGGCCAGAGTTTTTGTGGAGAAGCTTAGTGAAGAGCCAGTGGAGGCAGATTTCTTCATTTATCAGGTCATATTTGGAGTTGTCCCAGAAGGAAGCTATCCCTCTAGAAGTGCCTCTAGCACTGACAACTCTCCCTTGACCTTTTTCCCAGACTGATTTTCTTGCTTGGAGGAGGACATGGTCCTCCAACTTTGTCTCCTGGATGAGAAGGATTTCAAGGCTGCACAATCTCACAATGTCTTTCAGGGCTTATTCTTTCAAATTTGTCCCTAGGCCTCTATAATTGCGGGAGACGTATTTCATTATTTACTAGCTTAGGGAGTTGTGGCTCCCTTTGGAGCCTGGCAGTGCTTGTGTCTAGATCTGGTATTCATCATTCCTTTGAGGGTCTTCTAGGAGCCTTGGAGCACATTCATATATGTTTTATCCTCTCTCTGTTTCTTCTTATACTTTCAACCCTTGGCCGTCTTGATAGGAGTGACTTGAGAGCTGTTTGATTAAGAGTCTCCATCTTTTGATTCTCCCCCTGTGTTGGAACCAAGGCTGATGTGCTCTTCGTTTTGTTCTTTTTCCCTTTGATTATCCTTTGAAGGAGGTAGGTATTTCGTTGCCTCGGTTTCTTTCACTTTCTTCGATGGATCCTCTGGCACCTCTTGGATCTCATTGGCATTAGCCTTTTCCCCAGAAGATGAACCTTCTTTTGGCACTTATTTGGCTTTGGGATTGGGTTGGGGCTTCTCCATTAGCCCTGAGCTTTTTTTCTCATTTGGTTTTGGGACTGCCTTGCCCTTTTTTATCTCTTTCCATCCTTTTCCATCCACTTTTTCCACTGCATGGGCTTTTGGGTAGTTTCGTTGGAAGTGTCCATGTTTGTGGCAAGTTCTGCATTTGAAAGGTAATTGATCGTAGCCCAATTTTTGATAGTGATGTCATTCACCAATGGTGAGTTTTACCGCTTCCGGAAGGCCAGCTTCTAGATCAACTTCAACATAGATTCTTGCGCAGATGTATTAGCCTTTGTTATCTGCTTTGTCAATGAAACGACCTAGTCCATTTCTGATCTTCTGCAGAGAGTGGTAGCTCCAGCAATGGAGCAGGAGATTGGGAATACAGACCCAAACTCAGACCTCTTTGGGGACATCAACTGAAGGATCAAATTCGGGTGTCCACTTGTTAAGATAAAAACCCTGGTTTCCCCTGAAATACGGGCCGCTCCTGAAGACCAAATCTCGATCTTCTTTGGTGGTGAGCTTGAAAATGAAAAGTCCTCTTTTGACGACATAACAGATCACATTGTTTTTAAGTTGAGGTCTCCAGTTGTGTTGGATCTAGTCATCTATTATTTTTGTTGAGGGCCAGCACCCCATAAACTGTACTACCAATCCTCTATTAGCCAGAGCTAGGGAAATTTTTATTGGTTGTTTTTCTGGCAAGGCAGTCTCATAGATTTCTTCCAAATTTTTGATAAATTTCGGGACTGATGGGATCGACAGTTTCTTCCCTTTCTGTGAAATTAGCCTTTTGAAGGTTTATTCTGTGGAGATCGGAGGGGTGGGAGGAGGCTCCCCACCCCCTAGCGCACTCATGGCGGTGGATGCTTGTTCCCCTACAGCTGCGCTAACCTAATCCATAGGCTACAATGCAAAGCTCTTGAATGGCTAATATCGTGTAATTGTTCAAAACGGTAATATTTATTTTCCATTAAGCTTATGTACAATTTTTACAGGATTAATATTTGGAGACAAGGAACGAGAGATCCTTATCTCTAGGGAAATATCCCATGCAAACTCAATCATATGAGGACCAAAAAAAACCACAATTTCTTCCCAATGCACCATTAAGTTATCCTCCTCTATAGTCTCAGCCGCATGTGCAACCTTACCCTAGCGTTAATCCATACCGTACCCCTTATCCTAATCCTTACCCTACTTCATATCCTTACCCATACCCTAGATCTCATTCAAACCCTAATCCATACCCTAGTCATAGTTCAAACCCTAATCCATACCCTAGTCCTAGTCCAAACCCTAATCCATACCCTATACCTAACCCTAGTTCTAATTTGAAACCTAGAAATAACCCTAGTCCAAAGTCTAATCCCAATCCAAATCCAAACCTTATTCAAAGCCTTAACCAAAACCCTACCCCAAACCATATCATAAACCCTAATATAAACCATCAGGTTGCATAGCAGTTTCGAACACCTATTCTTCCTGTTGATTCCCATGTTGAACATAATGCTACACCTTCCATGTTGGGAAAGGAAATTAATTTGGAAACTTCACCTATTGCCGCAGAACATTCACCCTGGGAAGATAAAATTCAAAGACCACCAGAGGAGCAATATTTCATTGGAACTTGTCCTAAGAATATTGTTGAAACTCAAAACCCTGGAACCTCTCTCAACCATTCTTGTCAATCTAAAATCAAATATTTCAGCCTGAACTTGAGGGATTTATCTTTTTTCTTTCACCAGATCCTTTGTTCCTCCAGGGAAGTGACAATAAAACTATGGAAGACTTGCATCAGTTGGAGAATCATAAATATGTGTATTTCATTGAATCCTGGTTTCAAGCAGTCATCAAGCCACCTTATTTCCCCATCATGCGGAAACACTTAGTACCATATAAATTGAAGCAACTAGTTTCTCATGCTTATTTTTGTCTTGAAGTCTATTATTTACAACTAAGTGTGAGTATAATCGACATTTTGTTATGCACATGGCTTCATTGTAAGTACGCCTACACTTAATGGTGATATTTCTTCCTTTTAAAATAGGGTAGATGATGCAGGAGCATCAAGCACCTAGCCAACAATGTGACATCTTGGTGACATGTTGTGGCTAGTTAAAAATAAATTAGACTTAGAAATAGTTTAAATAATATATTTTATCAAATTTGTTATTTATTTTCGGATAATTGTTAGTTTGTTTTATATTTAATTAAATATGGCATAATAATAGAGTTGGTTTCTTTCCCTGCGTGGAATAGAACCAAAATAGGGATAAATGCTAAATAATAGGGAGGTATTAGTTTGTTGAGAAACTCTAGAAGAAATCTATTCTGAGAAGAATAGTTTCTCATAATTGTATAAATTAGAGAAGCTGGAGGTGTGAAGAGAGGTGTGTGTGTGTATGTGAGAGAATCTGAATGATATATTGAAATTGCAGAGGGGTAGGTAATGCCTATTCGCCCATGCAATATTCTTTCAATTGGAATCTTAGCTTGTTCATTTATTTTCTGTATAAGATTGGATTTTTTTGTGTATTGTATATGTGTCTGATATATTACAGGTAGAAGGCGCAGGAAGGAAATTGTGACAGCGTTGGATTGCAAATCGTGGCCTTGTTGTAGAAACAGGGGCATAAATCCACTTGAAGGAGCGCACTGCCTGAGTTCACATGTTAATTATGAAAAGCTACAGCTGCATTTTGTTGCAAAGCCTGTGTTAGCAAGGTTAATCTGCATTGAAGGCATTAAGAACAGCGTTAAAATGTGGGCACGCATTGCCAGACACAGCAAAGGTTTGGAATCTCTGCGTGATGATTGATTGTATTTAATACATATTCCAAAGTCAGATCTGTTGTGGTTAGTTTTATTTTAAGAATCGATGCCAAAGGGACAAATCAATACATAATTTCAATTAATGCTTGTTGATTGCTGGGTGCTCAACCAATCAATGACTTGGGTTTACCCTTTTATATATTTAAACGAGTCTGCTTCACAATAGAGTGGGAGCGTTTACAATAGCGTAGAAGTGTTTTACAGAACCGTGCTCGTTATATATATAGCCCGAAGTGCAACATTGTTTGTGGCAGGTTTTGAAACCTTGGCCATCACCACTTTCATTGACTCGGTAATATGCCTCGATAATAACTGTGTTCTTCATGTGCGCTGCATAATTTTAAATCAAATTTGAATTGATGTCGAGTCCCCACACTGTTTTGGTTACGTTGTGGTTACGTTGTGGGATCAAGGAGGTATTGAATTCTATGTGCATGAATTCAAGGTATCTGTGGAGCGACTATTCTTGGACAGATTCGAGTTTTAAACATTAAGCTGCTAATACAATTTGTTGAGAGGTATATATGTAGTTATTTGCATTTCATGGTGGTGGCTCACACATTAGAAAATGATAATGTGTATCAAAAAAAAATCTATTTGGGATTGGGGGAAATTAATTTGACATTGTCATTAAAGGGTGAATGAAGAAGAAGTAAATCGAAATTCAAGCATAGACTTGGCATAAGTAAAATTTCACATTTTACTACAAGGAATTGATTGGTAGGAATCGTGTGTTGTTTATTCCTACATCAGTAGAGTAATATAATAATAATGAATAAATATGTATAAAAACACTCTTGAACTTGTGATTCCTTAAAATCATGGCTTTTGAATTTTTAATTATCATGCAATCTCGTGGTAAGATTTGTCAGAATAGCTTTACACTTACTATCTCATATTTTAATGTGAATTTGATTATGGATTAATATGTCAATAAAAGATATTGTTATAAGTTACATGTAATGATTTTCTCCTATCCTAATAAATTATCATCCAACAAATTTATTTTAAGTCCTATTCGAAGGGATCAATGAAAAACCTCCTATGGTGGACCACTCTTCCAAAACTCGAATAAGCTTTCATAAAGAACTTTGGCTTGATCAACTGAAGGAATGTTTTTGGTCATTATTTGAGATTTCTTTAAATAAGTTCTTAGGGTAGCATGACGAACCAGTAAAGAATAGTAATTACAAACTTTTCACACCATCCTGCACTCTTAAGGAGTATATTTGCTTCCCCACCTACTAAGTAACCCATCTGAGGTTAATTATAATCAGAGTTTTTTCCAAAAAAAAAAAAAACATAAATAAATTGAGGGATATGAGGTCTCATTGCGAGCCGACCTACTATGATCATGGGTCTTATGGAGAATGACATTACCAGACTGGTCACCAAGCCAGGGTAATGAATTTTAGTTGAAAAGCTGGAAGACAAGATGTCTCATCATGACCTGGCTTGTTCATTCTTGTTAGCTCTTGTGAATGGCACTATCATTATCTGGTTACCAAGCCAGGACAACTACCTTCAATTAACTTCTAAAAAAAGAGAAAAAGTAATTGTTCTTAAAGTGATTCTGGATATATATCTAATAGGTGGGATAAAATCATTTCATGAGGCAAAAAGGTACCCTTGTCAAGGCTATAGACGCTTGCTGGAAGCAGGGCCATGCCTATGGTACTAAAATTAATTTTACACTATGATTTACTTGGTTTTTTTTGCCTTTCCTTGAACTCACTATCAATATCTTTTAGAATGGCTTTAAAATCCTTCTATTGTTATGTCTTGAACTCTATCAGTCTCTTCCAAGACACTTTGTTTTCAGAGAAAGCTTTATCTAGTGCAGGAAATATGATCACACAAAATTGTAGGGACATCGTTATGAATGCTTATAAATGTTTTTTTTTTTTTGAGGAAGTGACAGTACTAAAATTCCTTGCATGAGGACATGCAATATGGTCAGCATGGGGGGATGTTGGGCCTCCATTTTATCTTGTTTTTACTCGCAATCACTCATGTTGTTGTTCCCTTAAAATATTATTGTTGCGAATATTTGTTACTTTCATTGTTTTAACATGATTAAAACATTATTAATGGCAGTTAGTATTTTGTAGGTTTAAAATTTAATTTGATCATGATTTTATATAGTATTTGGACATGCATTTACCTTCCTTCACCATGTAATAGATTCCTGCACCAATTTATGGTTGTCTTCACTCTGAAGGATTCCTGGACTACACTCATGTTCCTGAAATAGAATCAAGGATGTGTATAATTCATGTTTAAGTATTACACCAATATTTCAAAGGGAGCACTCTCGAGGTTACTACGATTTGAATGGCCCATGTCGTTCACAGTGACATTGCTTTCTTGAGCAGCTTCTCATTATCAATACGATTTAACCAGCTAAATTTTACTCTCCAAGAAATTTGCTGGGGAACATATTTCATAGTGAAGGCTCATTCATTTCCTATGACACTGTGGACCAATGTGGGTGATGGAAACACTGATCCTACATGTTGGAAGCATTTAGAAGATATGGATACTCCTCGAACATTGAAACATATCTTCAAAATTTGGCTTATGGTGGCATTGCTCAAATGTATGAAAATTAGAGGTCTGTATTTGAAAGGCCTACCACTCCTCCAACAATATTTCTTTCAGTTCAAAATTAGCTGCCCCAACTTGCGAAGTGTTTTGAGGAACATATGATCATGCAAGTTATGTATGCAATTGGTCGGTTCATGACTTCTTTCTCCACAGACCTTCCATTTCCATTAGTTTTTTGTTTCTAGGGTGCTTCTTTGATACCAAATATATGGCTGTAATATTTGAAGCCTTACAACAACCAAAAATACCCTAGTTTGGACAAGTGCGCCTGAGAAAAGGTCTTCCAAAAATAATTCTGTGTTTTTTTTTGTACAAAGATGATATGGTTTTGTAATTATATATCTATATATATATATGTGGTTGTATAAACAATATTTGGAGGAAAAAATCAAACGAGTCTTTCTTGTTGGATGCAAATCTTGCTTTGGATTGGATGCACGAGGTGAAAGGAGGAGGATTTTTTGTTTGTTTTGTTTCACTTAGAAAGCCAAATGGCATCCTTACTTGAATTCTTTCAGTGTTGCAACATCCTTGCATTCCTTTCCAAGATTGATAATCTTTGAAAATCCCAAAGACTTTGAATCCAAAGGCTTTCCTATATCTTGTTCAAAATTGACATGAATGGAAGCAATATTATATCCATTTGTGCATTTTTTTTCTGTTTAAAACTTGACACAACCATGCTTTGAATTGTTGCAATGAACCTAGATTTGGATTTTTAGAGTAAAATTGGCACCATGGAAATGACGGTAATGCATAGTTCAAACAAAAATGGGAAGGAGAATCTCTCATTAATGGACCAAAAAGCTACACTAATCTCTCAATAGTCCTCCCATCCAGTAGTCACACAAAGAATCTCTCACTAACCCTCCCTCTCCCTTTTCATTTCAATTTTTTTTTTGGCGCGACTATGTGAATTTGAAATAGAGTGGGTGGTTATCATTCAGTGCAATTAAAATTGTAGTCAGAGTGGTGTACACAACAGGTATAATCAAGCAGGTCCCTCCACCCGTCCTCTGATATTCCATCTGAATGCCCATGCATGTCCATGTATGGGGAAAGGGCCACCATAGCGTCATTAAATGCCATTGTTTATGTGTTTATGACTATGTTGATAGTCACCACCTCGACAATGAACTATATTTCTGTGCATCGATATTTTCCCCTATCCCGAGTTTGTAAATTAACAACGTTGTGATAGCTTCAATAAAGTGTCTAATTAATTGCTAGAGCTAAGAATCTAGTGTGTGCTATCATTAGTGATGATTCTTTACATTTGCT
This sequence comes from Pinus albicaulis, assembly GCA_034641835.2. NCBI lineage: Eukaryota > Viridiplantae > Streptophyta > Pinopsida > Pinales > Pinaceae > Pinus > Pinus albicaulis. The sequence continues at coordinate 1,371,782,677 of CM076581.1, forward strand.
GGTCTATGTGTAAGATGAATTCATTTTGCACGTATGTACTCCATGCTATATTACAATGTCATTAAATAACCTTGTCATCTACTAGTAGCAGTGTAACTCAACTACTAAATATGGTCATTGCACACTACCGCTTGGTAAGATTACATAAGTCATAATTACGAAGTAAAATAGTGACATGCTGGTATAGCTCTCACCTACAGCTAGTAATTTTGTTGGGCTACCTCCCTTATGCTAGGATGCTTGGCTTATAATCCCCGCACTCGAATGGGGAGGCAATCACTCCCTTAGGTTATTGGATTTTTATATATTTTTTATATAGTTTGTGGAAAATGGATAACTGTGCAAGGTACTTTGAAACAACCACCTTATTGGGCACATGAGAGTGCTCCAAAGAAAGCAGGTTGCAATGGAAAAACAAGGCTTAATTTCATAGAATAGAGTTAACCATGAGCATGGAAAAAACAGTCTTAATTTCAGAGAATACAGTCTTTTACAGCTAACCACCAAGATGGAAAAAACAGTCTTTATTTCAGAGAATAATACCTAGAACGGAGACTGAGACTCGGAGACAGAGCATGCTGAGGAGGCAGAGCAGAGAATGATAACTAGAACTGAGACTGAGACTTGGAGACAGAGCATGCCGAGGAGGCAGCGCAGATGAGGAGGAGGAAAAACAAGCACGTCGAGCACGAAGAGCAGACCTAAGGAATCCGACAAAAATCTTGCAAATGCAAAAAAATTGAAAGTAGGATTAAAAATAGAAAAAAAAAAGCATAAAGAAAAGAAAAAAATACCAATTGAAAATCATTGGATGACCTCACCTTTACCTTTTCTTGCTCCCTTACTAGTCCCTGCTAGTTCAAGATTAGTGCAACAACAAAAAACACATAGCCCTCAGACCTCAGCGAAAAATAGTGAAAAACACACAACACTCACCCCTCAGCAAAAAACACACAACCCTCAGCGAAAAACACACAACCCTTAGCCCTCAATGAAAAACAGTGAAAAAAACACATCCCTAAGTGAAAAGCACACAACGCTCTACAACGGCCACTGCCAACACCAACGGTAATGCAACAATGCAATGCAACACTGGTCAAAAACTTCTTGTAGTTTGGGGACTGCTATATTTATAACCAAAAGTTCGGCTGAAATTTTATTGCTAGTTTTCCTATCTCTGACCAAAGATCTGCTTACTCTTGCCATCAATGTTAGTGACAGAAAGATTTCGACTGAATTAATTTCACAAGTTTGTCCAAAATTTTAAAAAGTTCGGCTGAACCATTGGGAGAGTGAAATTTTCCGACGCGATTCTCACGAAAGTGTAACCGAGCGTAACATTTTTACCCAGTGACATTCTTGCACAAGAATTCGACCGACATCCTTGAACCCCATGAACCATGAATGGCCATGCCTAATCTCCATTCGCAAGAGAAAAATAAAATCCCAAATGTCGGCATGGCGACTGCTTGACAGAGAACAATAGCTACAATCAACATGACTGCTAACCATTACTATAGCCTTAGTTACAAAGTGAAATCCTTTGCGTGACCCCATGCAGGCGATGGATCTATATTTTCCTAACACGCTGCCGAATTATTGTGCCATGAATTGAAATGAAACAGGATGATAAAGCTATAATAGAAACCCATTATAATACTCAAACTTATGTACTTGTGAATTGAGTTGCAAATGGTTAGGAGCGTGAGGGTATCAATGTAGTGGTACACCAAGTTTGAGTATGATGAATGTGTGCCTAGTTGGTGTTTGGAATCTTCTAGAGTAGCCATGTCAAAGGATCACCTTGTATGCTCACCCGTGGTGGGGGTAATTCCCATAAATATATATCAATATTATTTATTTTTTCGCACATCAAAGCATCACATATTTGTTATTTCATTGAAATCAAAGTATACATATTACTACTCTTCAAATACATATTTCTAGACATGTTTTCTGAATTAGAACAAAAATAGTATAACAAAATAATAGACAAGATCCCAACGATTACAAAAGGTTGAAATAAGAAAAATGTTGCATGAATTCGCCTTGAGGACATCATCGAATTTTCCTATTATCACTAAATGTCTAACAGATTGGGGTAATACTTCCTTTGATTATCTGTTCACATCAACATTTTGTTCCCTTTGCATATGTGCTACCTTTAGTGTCTCAAAAAATTCCTCATGTTGGTAAATTCATTGTTGCCAAGGATTTAGGGCCAAATTATGTAATGTGTCAATCCCTAAGAACCAATAAAAAACCACACAAGAATCACCAAATATTTAAAGGCACTTCACATGCCTAAATATTGTGAAATGGAGGATTGGCCAAAGCTCAATTAATTATGCATTATTATTAGATGTTGGTCCTAGCTTCAAGCTAGGAAGGAAAGAATGATGATTATTTAAGTGAAATGCTATTGTCACTCCCAAAAGTCCCTGACATTACTCTTAGCTCTATAAAGAAAAGCCCAAGCCTTGGAAGTATCAATCATTGGCCCAATAAGAATCATATTCTTCTTCTTTACCCATTCTAAGCTAAGTTCCTTCATTGCTATTCTTGATTTCTGCACCACATGCCAAATATTTGGAACCTATTATTGAAAATGGTTCTATTCGTGAAACATTTGAAACATTATCTTTATTATGAAACAATTGGTTCTGTTATTATGTCAATAGGTATGTCTATTCTAGAATTGAGTTTTTAGAATTTTAATTTAATTATCAATAATTACTAGGTGGATAGTATGGATTTAATTTCCATTAAATATTCTAGAATATTTTTAGTATTATGCACAAATTAAAAACTAATATTTATTTTCAAAGTAGTTATGCTTTTTATTTTATTTTAATTAAATAGGTTAAATAAAAAAATGTCATATAATCGAGTATCATATCAAAAAAATTATGGTTTTTTGAGCAATGGTATAGATAATCCATAGTATTAGCCCATAATATTATAAATAAATCTATTTACATATTAAAAAATTTTATTAAAAAAAAAAAATTCTCCATCATTACAATCTTGAATAAAATATTACAATGACATATTCCAAACACCGGTTGACTGATTGAGCTGGGCTGAAATTTCCTAGGTAAAAAGGTGACAGATCTTTGTGAGGGCAACCTATAAAACAAAAAGGTTTGACACCTTCATATTAGCCAAGTTCAATGTCTGCAAAACTTGCGGATATTTGTCAATCGCCAATTAAAAAAAGCCAAATCACTGCCTCCCTGACTATGTGATAATGTAGATAATCACTACCTTGTATTTGCAGAGACCTATTCCTATGTGACTATGTTGATAGTGACCACCTCGACAATGACCTAATTCTGTGCATCGTGCCTTTCCAGGGTTTCCAAATATTTATAAATTGTGTCTCCGAGGTTTCCCATCAACTCCAATTCCAATACCTACTACGAATCTGGAATATTCATCAGCTGCCATGGACGCTATTCTCAAGCAATTTGAAAGACTTCAGAGACCAATTGATCTTGTGCAGACGCTACATGAAACCCAAGTGAAGCAAGTCCCTGCACGCTACATCCTTCCTTCGGAACAGAGACCATCTCGTCCTCTTCAAGTTCAGCAGGCTCTTCCCGTCATTGATCTAGCAGGCCTGCAAGACACCGATCAACGCTTCAAGATTGTTAGTCAAATAGCCCAAGCATCTCAGGAATGGGGTTTCTTCCAGGTTTGGTTGCCATCACAGTTTTTGCTTTCTTTCTATTTTCTGTGTTGATTATCCAACCAACTTCCCAATCGTTTGGGATTCTGATTTCATGTTTGTTTTGAAGATAATAAATCATGGCATACCTCTGTCATTGCTGGAGACCGTTAAACGGGTTTCACAGGAGTTCTTTAATCTTTCTGTTGAAGAGAAACGGGAACAGTGCCCTATGAGGCCTGGTCATCAAATGCTTGAAGGCTATGGCCGCTTCTTTGACCTCTCTGATGAGACGGTCCTCGATTGGGTTGATTCTCTTGTTCATCATATTTCTCCAGAGTGGGCCAAAGCAGTTGAGCACTGGCCCAAAAACCCCTCCACCTACAGGTACAACTCTATACACACTCTGTGAAACCTTCATAATGAGCTTGCATCCATTCTGATACATTTCTGTGTGCACTATGAAGAGAAACATATGAAAAATACGGCGTAGAGGTAATGGGGCTTATGGAGAAATTGCTGGGTCTTCTTTCCGAGGGTTTGGGGCTGGACCCAAAGTATATACAAACCCTCAATAAGGAACCCCTGCTTGAAGTCAGAATCAATTATTACCCTCCTTGCCCTCAGCCAGATATGGTGAATGGGTTTAAACCCCATTCAGATGGGGGTATTCTCACTGTTCTGCTCGATGATGGGGTGGAGGGTCTCCAGGTCCGGAAAGATGAGGGCTGGTTCACTGTGCCCTCTGTTCCTGGAGCTCTTATTGTCAACATCGGGGATTTGTTACAGGTCAGTGAAATTCTTTTAACTCTTATTTATTTATTTATTTATTTGGACTAGGTGTTTTGGTGAAACTTTAGCAGAGATTTTGTAAAATGATATGCGGATTGTGTAATGGCAGATAGTAAGCAATGGGAAATACAAGAGTGCCGAGCATCGGGCAGTATCGAATACAAAGCAGAGTCGCATGTCGATGGTTATATTTTTGAGTCCACAAGATGATGTGTTGATTGATACTGCTCTCGAACTGATCGATGAAGCTCATCCCAGCCTGTACAACGCCGTTATCGCTGGGGAGTATTCACTTCAGTATTTGAGCAAGTATTTTCGTGGAAAAGACGCTATACATGCTTTAAGTAAAGAATAGGCGCAGTAACTCAATGTCTAATCTTTCAATTGCATTTGTATATTGAGAACTATTCTAAGTATTTGAGTGGAAACTCTATGCATTTCTATAAGATGTCTATCTAGAGAACTATTCTAAGTATTTGAGTGGAAACTCTACCTATAAGACAGTTGTCTATCTAGAGAACTATTCTAAGTATTTGACTGGAAACTCTACCTATAAGATAGCTGTAGCTGTTTTAGAGTGGAAGATCTAATTTGGAAGTATATTATATTTTTGTGTTAGTTCATTGCAGCAGTTTTGTTTATTTTTGGATAAATTGATATTTATTATTTTTATTACAAGTTATCTTTATTTAAAAATAAATAAGTGAATGGTTTTAAAAATAGTAATAAGATAATATTTTTTTAAAACAAATTAATTTTATTTTTTCTTATCAAATATAAATAATTAGTACATGAAAAAATGAAAATATTAAGTAATATAAATTTAGTTTGATGTTAGATTTTATTCAAGAAAAATTCAAAAAATCTAATGAATTTCTGATGTTTAAAATTTTTAGATTAAAATAGATTTATGTTAATTTATTTTATATGATTAAATTTTAATTTGGTTTTTTAATCTATTTGATATTAAATAGTCAAAATCAATTCTCTCTCATCATATTTTTTTTAATTGATGTTATTAGCTAATATATGCATGTATAAATAGACACTACACACTCTCAATTGCTAGGTCACACAACACCAATTACAAAGGACCACTAAAAATAAATAAAGTAAAAATACAAACGTGGGATGGCATGCCCCTATGGATACCAATTTGTTATACATTGGATTATAAATGTCTCGACAACTTTATTAACTATTTTAAACAAAATTCATACTACTTCATAATACTTATTACTCTAAGATAAGTTCCATGATAGAATTTATCCATTTTGCATTGTGCTCAATGTGAGATATTGTTTTTCATTAACTTTAACATCACTAAAACTTTGTCAAGTCTTGCACATTTTAATACTACCTTAAAGTATCTTTAACAAAATCCGATAACGTTGCTACCTTTTAAACTTTTATTCATCATGTACCTTACCTTCTTATAGGTGATCTGTAATAATTGGTTTTGGCATTTCATCTTCTATTGTGTTTCTGCATTTATTAAACCATTCAATTTCCCTTTCGGTAATCAATCATGTATATTTAGTCAACATGTATCCATCGTCAAATACCACATAGAAATCCCCTCACTCATATGATCTAACTAACACAATATTGCTAAGTGTTGAAAAATGCAGCAAAAAATTCTGAATTTGATTTTGCTTTGATTAAATTGAGAAAAAATCGAATTTCCACATTAACAGACAACTTGGATGATGTTAACTTATCTGACATGGCTTGTGCCACCCAGTTTACTTAGTAAATTCGAGTTGGAGGAGTTAGAATTTAGTTAAACATGTGCGATTGCTAATTTTTAGCTATCAAGGTCAATTATCTAAGGTTGTTTTCAGTTAAACTAGTTCCAACTGTTGGAGGAACTAGTCGAGGGTCAAGTTGTGTACTAGGACTTCAATCAAGCTTAGTGATCATCCATTTAACTAATCAATCAACCCAGAATAGATAGTGCATGCAGACAATTCAAGTTCCCCAGGCTCAGTGAAGATTCCAAGCTAGTGTAACATCAATTGTAGACTAGTCTTGAGTGTACAAGTGTTGCATGTAGTCAAAGGATCAACCTAAAGGAATTACGCAATCAATTTGAGCAATTTTCTAAATAATAGGGGCCTAATTACTCAAGGATCAACGCAAGGAAACAAGAGCTCAAGAAGAGGCATAAATTGATTAAGTTTGGGGCAGAGCCTTTCAATGAGCAGAGAGATAGTTTATGCACCTGCAGGTTGTGCTCCATTGAGCAAAGCAATTGTAATACATCTCTATTATTCTAATTTAATGCAAGCAAGAATTATGTTTTTTAGTAGTTTTCGTTCCCTCGGGAAAATACGTGTTGCATGTGTGTGATTTCTTATTTCATGTATGAGATTTTTGTTCTAGATTGTGAATTACTTTCCCGAGAGCAGTAGAGTAGGATTGTGTCTTGTGACTTTGATTAACAATTCATGAACAATTGCAAATATACATTGTAATTTCTACATGGTACCAGAGAAGAATTCACACTAGAGCAGAAATTTCAAAGTTGTTTTTGAGGAAGGTCAAATTTGGAGATCATTTTTGTAGGATTTCTTTAGAGCTGAGAACATGGATTTCAATGGACTATGGTTAGAGTATGCCTTGGAAGGAACCTCTAATTTTGTTGCATAGAAGGATCACATGGAGGTGGTATTGGATGAAAATGGATTGCGAGAATACATTAAGACATATGTTGGACAACCACTAGAATATGATCCCCAAAACTATGATCAGTGGATGAAAGATGTAGCCAAGGCGAGGAGAATAATCCCGGAGGGAGTATGGGATCACATTGTCTCAAATCTCTGCAAAAAATAAACTACATTCGCAATGTGGAAAACAATGACATAATTGTTCGAGAATAATAGTGACCACAGGAAGCTGGTGCTCAAGGATAAAATTTGAAGTATCAAGATGCAAAATAATGACACAATTCCGCAATATCTAAGCAGGTTCACACAATGTTGTGATGAACTTGGTGGGGTTGGTTTTAATTTCCCTAAAGAATACTTGGTAAGCCTATACCTTCTGGGCCTTCCTAAGAGCTAGCATAGCTATCAAGATTCGATGAATGGGAGGGAGAAATTACCAAACTTGGGAGCACTTATGGTCTGATTTGGTATAGGAGAAAATAAAGCATAATACTAGACATGGGACTTCATCCAAGGGCAAGAATGAAGAAAATGTTGCATTCGGTGGAAAATAAAAGAAGGGAAAAGGGAAGAAATCCCAATCCAAACCAGAATCGAGTCAAGGGGGTAAGAAGAAATATTTGTCAAAAATTAAATGCTTCCATTGTCATGAATTCATGAACTATGCCACGAAGTTTCCACACAAGAAGGAAAACAAGAAGATCTTAGGAGGAGGAGCAGCTGAAGCCTTGGATTCATAGTTCGATCTTGACTTTACCCTCATTGCATGCATTTCCAAGTTAGTGATGGGAAGCATGTGGTACTTGGACTTAGGTGCATCGTTCCACATGACAAGGTGTAGAGACTTTTTTAGATACCTCGAAGAAAATGATTTGTTGATTCACATCAAGATGGGGGATGATGGGAGGTATAATGCGACCGAGGTTGGTATAGTCACCTTTCATAGGGAGTGGAGATCCCCCCTCAGGCTCAAGGATGTCATTTTCGTTACGGGCCTAAAGAAAAACCATATCTTTGTTGCAGTTTTGGAAAACCGTGGTTATGATGTGATCTTAAGAAAATGAAAGGAATTATCGATACACATAGCCATGGGATAGGTGAAGAAGTTCAGGGTTTGAGTGAAGAACATGTATAAGCTATATGTGGAGAATTGTGCTGCATTAAGCACAAAGGTGGAGAAGGTGTAGAGTCGTGATGTTGATTAAATTTGGCATAAAAGACTTGGCCATTTGCATCATGGTGCCTTGAAGATTATGCAACAGATAACCACAAGCCTCCCCAAAGGAGCACTTGAGCAGCATGACGTATGCAAAGAATATACTTTGGGTAAGTACACAAAATACACATTACATGATCGAGACAATAAAGAACATGCAATCCTAGAAAGGATCCAATATAATGTCCGTGGACCTTCTCAATAACCTCCACTACCTAGCACAAATATTTTGTCATTTTTATTGATGACTTCTCACAAAATTGCTGCATCTTCTTCACGTGGAAGGAGGAGGAGAAATTTTCCAAGTTTGTAGAGACCAAGGCACTGCTTGAGAAAGAAACCGACAAGAAGGTGAAGGCTCTCAAGAGGAATAATGGCAGTGATTATGTGTCAAATGTAGAAATTAATTTTATATTCAATATTACTCATGTAATATTCTAAAACATAAGACTCAAATCTACTCTACTCATATGCGGAAAATAATTCACTATTGAGAGCACAGATAAAAACACATGTGACATGAATCAATACACATACATGAGGATATATCTAGGGAAAAAAATTTGCTCAAAACCCCTTCCTATCTATATTGCATTAATAAAAAAATAGAGAAGAAATATAATGCTTTCTCAACCCCGAGCAACCCTTGCACAAGTATAATCTCTCTCAACACCTCACAAGCTGACTCTGGCCAACACTTAGCCAATTTTTCTTCCTTCCAAGATCTTATTTCCTTGTGTTGTTCCTCAAGGAATTATCCCTTGTTATTTAGGAAATACCTCAATTTGGATTGCGTAATTCCTATTGACCAATCTCTGATTGCATGCACCACCTGTACAATTTGGAATAATTTACAATTGATAGTACAATTCCCTTGAACTCCAATCTCAACTGGGTAACTCGAATTATATGCATGCATGAGTTATTTTAGGCTAATTGATTAGTTAACTGGTAAAAATTGAAGTTTCACCCCATGGCTAGAACTTCCACTAGTTCCTCTAATAGTTGGAACTAATTTAACTCACCATAACTCAATTTAACTGAATTAAATTATTAGAACTGTTGAGATTGCAACAAGATGATGAGCTTAATGGAAAGAAGTTGCCTTCACTAAGTGGGCCCGCAGGCTATTTTTGGCGCAAGTCTATTTTTAGAATATGTCTATTTTTAGACATGTCGATCATATTCTATGTGTTGTAGGATGCTATTTGTGGATGGTTGGTCAAGTTGGAAAAATAGATGGACTTCTATTTTTAGACATATTGGGCGGAATCTATTTTTAGATTGCCAGTCTAAAAATAGATATGTCGAATATTATTAGCTCTTAATAATATTTGGACTCTAAACATTAATCAAATGAAGAATATATCACTAACCATACATGGACCTTCAATAGAGATCAAAGAGGCAGTGTGAAAGAGCAACAGGACTATCAACAGACCATAGTGTTGCAACAAATCGTGAACACACAAATGGTTAGAGATGCCGTTGAGGACACAGAAGCGCGTTAGACCACACCCGTTCATTCAGCCATTCTTCTAAATAGCACGAGCAAAGAGAGGCAGTGCTGGGCGATGTGCTAGGACTCACAGCATGGGATTTGCTAGATCGGACCTGATTAGTGTGTAGCAATTGGAGATTGTACTGAGAGCTTGTGAGGAGCTTTGTATGATGATTGTTACATGATCTCTATGACATATAATATACAAATAGTTGGGGGTTTTCAACTTTAAGATTTCCCATAAATTATTGTGTTCATATGTGTGAATTTTTATGGTTTTAAAGTGTGCATGCAATTGATTTTATTTTCGCAATTAATTATCAATGGTAGAAGAGGTTTTGTATTGTGCATGAATTCAAATAGTGTGTGATCAGGAGAATCTCAGATGTATAACGCATTATTTATATAATTTCTACATGGTATCAGAGTGATATTGATCATTGGAGCAATTGCAAATCATTGAAGCTGTTGAGTTTTGTGCTGGTGGAATTCAAATTTGCAGCAGTGTTTTCTTGGTGTCGAAGTTGAGATGTCTTTCAACGGATTGCGATTAGAGTATGCCCTTGAGGGCAGCTCGAATTATATTGCATGGAAGGACATGATGGAAGCGGTGCTGGAGGATAATGGGTTGAAGGAGTTCATAGATGCAAAAATTCCAAAACCTGCTTCTAGCGATGCTGCCGCGCTTGACGCATGGCAAAAGAAGACATCAAAATGTCGAAGGATTTTGTTGGAAGGTGTGAAGGATCACATAGTGTCCAACCTTCATGGTAAAGCTTCTCCATTCTTGATGTGGAAAGATTTGACAGACCTTTTCCAAAGCAAGAGCGACCAGAGGAAGTTGGTGCTCAAGGATAAGCTCAGGAATATAAAAATGGAGAAAGGCGACAGTATACCCAAGTACCTCACAAAGTTTGTCCAGTAAAGGGATGAGCTGGGAAGTGTGGGGGTTACTGTAGATGAAGAGGACTTGGTGAGCTTGGCTCTCCTTAGGCTTTCGAAAAGTTGGCATTCCTATCAGGACTCTATCAATGGTCGGGAGAAACTGCCAGGATGGGAGCGACTTTGGTCGGATCTTGTGCAGGAGGAGATAAGGTGGATTACTAGGGATGGATATTCATTGAATAATGTAGATGAAGAAAATTGCGCTTTGGCTACCAAAGCAAGGAAGGGGAAGAGCAAGAAGAATGCTTCTCAATCTAGTGCGAAAGGCAAGAAGCAGGACATGTCCAAGGTGAAGTGCTTTCACTGTCACCAACATGGACATTATGCCACTAATTGTCCACAGAAGAAGAAAAATAAGTAGGCTGCTGGATCTGCAGCTGGAGAGGCCTTAGCCTCGCAGTTTGAGCTGGATTTTTCGCTGATCGCATGCTTGGTATCAAGTGTGATGGGTTCAGTGTGGTTTCTTGACAGTGGTGCGTCTTTTCATATTATCATAGACAAAGATTTGTTCAGTGATCTGGATGAGAAGGATCTTGGAGTGCACATCGAGATGGGCGGTGATGGTAGATACAATGCGACTGGGATTGAGACCATTTCCTTTGAGAGGGAGTCTGGTAAACCTTTCATATTGAAGGATGTCATGCATGTTCTAGGATTGAAGAAGAATCTGATCTCAGTGGCCATGTTAGAAGACAAGGGATATGATGTTGTCTTTAGTGAGGGAAAGGCTTTCCTGCGCAATAAGGCAACCGGTGAAACCTGGAGGATAGGGGTTCAAGTTAAGAACCTTTATCAATTGTAGGTAGATGGCTGTGCAGCAATGGCAGGCAAAGCAGAAGGAGTGGTGAGCCGGGATGAGGGTGAGCTATGGCACAGGAGATTGGGCCATCTTCACCATGGTGCTTTGAAAATTTTGCAGCTGATTTCTACCGGGCTTCCCAAAGTTACAATTGCGCAGTCAGATTAGTGCAAGGGATGTACTTTGGGAAAATTTGTGAAAGCCACCTTTCACGAGAAGGATATTCGCGCCAAGACAATCCTTGAGAGAATTCACACAGACGTGTGTGGACCTTTCTCAGTAGCTTCGACAACAAAGAACAGGTATTATGTGATCTTTGTTGATGAATTTTCTTAGAAGTGCTGGATCTTCTTCATGCAGAAGAAGAGCGAGACATTCTCTAAGTTCTGTGAGTTTAAGGCACCGGTGGAGAAAGAGTCGGGGAAGCAGGTGAAGGCTCTTAAGAGCGAAAATGGTGGTGAATTCATCTCTGGAAAATTCAAGGACTTTTGCAGTGCAGAAGGAATTCGAAGAGAGCTCATAGCGCCTCATAACCCATAGCAGAATGGGGTCACCGAGCAAAAGAACAGAACAATAGTGGGTGCTGCACGGGCGATGTTGCATGATCAGGGTCTTCCCATACACTTGTGGGCTAAGGCATGCAATACTGCGGTTTATGTGCAAAACCGTTGTCCTCATTGGATACTTGGCATGAGTACACCCGAGGAGGCGTTTTATGGTAAGAGGCTTGATATTTCTCATTTGAAGATTTTTGGCTCACTTGTTTACATTCATGTGACGAAGGATGCCAAGAAGAATCTGGAGCTGACCATAGAGGTTGGGATATTTGTGGGGTACACTGATACACCCCACAACTATCGTGTGTATTTTCCAGATAGTCGGAAGACTGTTGTGCAACGGGATATCAAATTTCATGAGGAGAAAGCCATGAAGTGTTCCCTTGAGAGGGAGCCACACTTGCATGTAGATGAGGAGCTATTAGTTCATAAGGATGAGCCTCAAGATGTGGATCAGCCACAAGAGGAGGTTCATGGAGTGGAAGAAACCACTCATGCAACGCCAACCATCACAGGGTGGAAGTGCACTACAGAAGCTGAGCAATTGAATCAGGATGCAGAGAAGATTGTAGGAGCACCTACATCACAACGCAGACAGAGACAGTCACCTGACTGATATACTGGATACATGGCTCTGATGAGCAAGTGTATCGTGACAGAGCCATCCTCTTTTGAGGAAGCTGTGGAGGACCCTGCATGGGTAGATGCCATGATGGAAGAGTATGATTCGATTTTCAGAAACAGTGCATGGGATATTGTCCCAAGGTCGGAAGGGAAATCAGTGGTAGGTTCGAGATGGATCTACAAAGTGAAGCAAGCAGCTGACGGGAGCATCGAGAAGTACAAGGCAAGATTTGTTGCCCGATGCTTCTCACAGATTGAGGGGATTGATTATGAGGAAAACTTTGCACCTGTGGCAAGGTATTCTTCCATACAGACGATTCTTGCTCTCTCAGTGCAGATGGGGTGGCACATTCATTAGATGGATGTGAAGACTGTGTTCCTCAATGGAATGATTGAGGAGGAGGTGTACATAGAGCAACCTGAAGGTTTCGAGATCTTCAGCAGCGATTCGAATGTGTGCAGGCTCAAAAGAGTGCTGTATGGGTTGAAACAAGCACCTCGTGCTTGGTACACACATATAGACAGTTATTTCACCGGACTTGGTTTTACCAAGAGCGAGGCGGATCCCAACCTGTACCAGATAGTGGTTGAGGGTAAGTTGTTGATCATTGTACTTTATGTAGATGATTTGATACCAACCAGTGATGAACAGTTGATACTCTCATGCAAGGTTGATCTTGCAAAAGAGTTTGAGATGAAGGACTTGGGCCTCCTTCATTATTTCCTGGGATTGGAGATTTGGCAGTGCAGTGATGGATTGTTTGTGTCTCAAGGCAAGTATGCCCGGGAGATACTGGAGAAGTTCAACTTGCAAGGCTACAATCCTATCGACACTCCTCTTCCTGGTGGATGGAGGAAAGAGGATGCTACATCGGCAGAGGTAGTGGATGCCACTGTTTATTGACAGTTGGTGGGGTCACTTATGTATCTAGTCAATACACGACCTCACATATGCTACGCTGTTAACCAGCTTTCACAAGCTATGGTTAAGCCTACCAAGCTCTTTTGGAAGGCAAGCAAGCATGTATTGAGATATCTCAGAGGCAAATTGGGATATGGATTATGGTACAGACAGTCGGATGAGGTGGAAGTCGGTGGTTTCGATTGCGATGGCATTGGGCAGAGTCTAACCGATGAAAGAGCAATATGGCGGAGGAAGTGGTATGATTTCCGGTCGACAACGCTTTTTGGCACAAACAGTAGCGCAGATCCGCGCACTCGCCCGGCGAGGCCGACATGCGGGGAGCAACAAGTTTGGTCGAATGCGAGTTGCGGGATGATAAATACTCTGGTGTATCGTGTTTGTTCAACATATACTTTAGATCTCATCAGGATATATTGATAATCGTAGTTGCATTAAACTCTTGGTTAATCCGCATTTCCTCATGACAGATCTAAACAAATTCACATCCCAGATTACACGTAGATTGTGTGCAGCAGAAGATCATGTTACTTTCTTACATTCCTACGGAGGATCAAGATGTTGATATCTTGACGAAGGCACTCACCAGGAGAAAATTCGAATACCACAGGGGCAGGATCGGGGTGGCAGATAATCCCTAACTTGTTGAGAGGGAATGTTGAGATTGCAACAAGATGATGAGCTTATTAGAAAGAAGTCACCTTCACTAAGTGGGCCCGCAGGCTAGTTTTGGCGCAAGTCTATTTTTAGACATGTCGATCATATTCTATGAGTTGCAGGATGTTATTTGTGGATGGTTGGTCAAGTTGGAAAAATAGATGGACTTTTATTTTTAGACATATTGGGTGGAATCTATTTTTAGATTTCCATTCTAAAAATAGATATGTCAAATATTATTATCTCTTATTAATTTTTGGACTCTAAACATTAATCAACTGAAGAATACATCAGTTAACTACAGTGCATGGATAGTTTCAGTGGAGACCAGTGGAGAGGTAGGTGAAAGAGTGTGCCAGAACTATCACCAGGGACTATAGTGTTGCATGATTTGCAACACACAGTGGTTGGAGATGCCAATGAGGATTGCGTGAGCAAGGCTGGACCAATTCGAGTTCATTCAGATCCATTCTTCAGCAGTGATTGCGCAGTAGAGGCAGGCTAGTAGGTGGTAGAGATCGGTGCATGGGATTTGCTAGATCGGACCTGATTAGTGTGTAGCAATTGGAGATTGTACTAAGAGCTTGTGAGGAGCTTTGTATGATGATTGTTACATGATCTCTACGACATATAATATACAGATAGTTGGGGGTTTTCGGCTTTAAGATTTCCCATAAATTACTGTGTTCATATGTGTGAATTTTTATGGTTTTAATGTGTGCATGCAATTGATTTTATTTCCGCAATTAATGATAAATGGTAGAAGAGATTCTGTATTTTGCATGAAGTCAAATAGTGTGTGATCAGGAGAATCTCGGATGTATAACGCATTAGTTATATAATTTCTACAAGAACTGAAATTAACTCAACCTAGGCTCCTAAAATTTAGGAATCACTACACACAATTCAAGTTCATTCCCCCAAACTCAAATTAACTAATATAACTGAGTGATAACAAATATATCACCTCAGTTAACTCATTGAATTTTTCTGTTGATGTGGAATTTCGAATTTTCCCAATTTAATTAAGGAAAAATTTGGGAATTTCTTGCTGCATTTTTTAATACTACCTCTCAGTAAGAAAGGGGTTATCAACCACCCCTCTCATGCACCTATATAATGTACTGCATGCAACACCTATCATTGTTTTTGCTGCCACTACAACATCTGCAGTTGAGAAGTATCCAAAAGAACAAAACAAATAAAAAAAATTGAATCAACTATGTTTGCAACTATCTACACGGAAATTGTGTTGTTGTTGACTCTACTACTGAGCCTCTTTCTCTGTTGTCAATACTCCTCTTCACTCCTCAATATATGATTGACACTGATCCTCCTATTACTGAATATTTTGGGCCCTCGCAGAAAGGTAATGATCCATGAGGAGAACGCCTCAATGGACCCAGCCCAAATTTATGCAACTCTTGTACTAAGGTTATACATCACCCCACCTTACACCTGTAGGTATAATTTCATGCACAGAAAAATATTACTACTCATAATATTGCTGCTACTTCTATATGGATGCTACAACTATAGCAATAATGAGTTTGATCTCCTCAGATCCTGAAATACTATCTTCCATAGGGTTTCTCCCTCTAAAAGTAGACTCCCCCTGAGTCTTGATCTCCCTGTGGAACTATCACTGCTCCTTAATCTACCAATATCAATGATCATAACTCCTTTTTGTGTCACTAAACATTGATCTTCCTAGTAGTAGTCTTCTAGATCCATTAAGAAGTTTTCACATAGGGTCTTCTGGATTTACCTTGAACTAGGGCTCCATCAATATTCCTCCTAAAAATTCGTTACTTATTCAATGATCACTGTACATGAGGACTTCAAGGACTGGTTCTACTATGAATATTTCTTTGATACCATGTAGAAGTTAATTGTATATTCAATACTACTCATGTAATGTTCTAAAACATAAGACTCAAATCTACTCTACTGATCTACAAAGAGTAATTCACGATTGAGAGGATATATCAAAAACATGCAATATGAATCAATACATATGAACGAGGATATATCTAAGGGAAATAAACTTCTCAAAACCCCTTGCTATTTGTATTGCATTAATCAGAAAATAGAGAAGGAATACAATGTTTTCTCAAGCCTTAGCAACCTATGCACAAGTATGATATATCTCACTGCCTCATAAGCTACTTTGGCCAACACTTGGATAATTATGCTATCTTCCAAGATCTTATTTCCATGCACCTTTCCTCAAGGAATTAGCCCCTATTATTTAGGAAATTCCTCAATCTGGATTGCGCAATTCCTTTTGGGCCAATCTCTGACTCCATGCACCACCTGTACAAATTGGATTAGTTTACAAATGATAGTACACTTCCCTTGAACTCCAATCTCAAATGGGTAACTCAAATTCTATTCATGCATGAGTTAATTAGGTTGATTGATCATTTAACTGGTTAAACACTGAAGTTAAACCCCACTACTAGACCTTCCACTAGTTCCTCCAACAGTTGGAACTAGTTTAACTAACCATAATTCAATTTAACTGAATTAAATTGTTACAACTTAAATTAACTCAACCTAGGGTCCTAAAATTTAGGAATCATTGTACGCAACTCAAGTTCATTCTCCCCACCACGAATTAACTAAGATAAATGAGTGATAAAAGTTATATCACCTCATTTAACTCATTCAAGTTGTATGTTGATGTGGAATTTTGAATTTTCCCAATTTAATTAAGGAAAAATTAAAATTGAGATTTTATTTCTGCATTTTTCAACATCGAATAAATTTAAAAAATTTTGTTCAAAAAAAGGCATTCAACGAGAGTTGAAAACACCCCATAACCCATAGTAGAACATGGTGGTTGAGAGAAAGAACTGTAGAATTGTGGGAGCAAGTACTGTGTTGTTACATGACCAAGGCCTACCTCTGCACTTTTGGGTTGAGGCATGCAACACAAGAGTTTATTTGCAGAACCAAAGTCCTTATCAGATTCTAGGCATGATTACACCAGAGGAGGCATTCTTGGGGAGGAAGCCGAATGTGTCGTGCTTCAAGATTTTTGGAGCCTCTGTCTACTTCGATGTCTACAAATAATAAAGGAAGAATCTAGAGCCGACAACAAAATTGGTGGTATTTGTGGATTACACAGAAACTCCCCACAACTATTGTGTAAACTTCGCATCCTTCAGAGTGAAATTTGTGCGAAGGGATGTAAAATTTAATGAGGATAAAGAGATGCGGTGCTCTCTTGAGATAAAGCTTTAGATCCCACCAGAAGAGGATCTTTTACCTCCAAAGGAGGAACCTAAAGAAGTTGTGAAGAAACTACAAATTGAGGATAAGAGAGTGGAGACAACCACTCAAGAAGAACCATCCAGAGAAGGAAGAAAAAGGACCAAGGAAGCTGAGATAATTGTGCATGATGCGAGGGAGAATCTGGGTGCTCCGTCAAATGTGCACATGAAGACTCTGTCACCAGATTGATACACTAACTACATGGCTCTAATGACTGAGCTTGTAGATATTGATCCATCATTTTTCGAGGAAGAAGTAGAGAAACCTATATGGGTTGATGAAATGGTTGAGGAATATGAAACCATTGTAAAGAAAAATGTTTCGGAAGTGGTCCCAAGACCAACAAATAAATTAGTAGTGAGTTTGTGATGCATCTTCAAGGTAAATTAGGAAACAGACAGAAACATAAACATCGAGGAGTACAAGGGAAGATTTGCGGCCAAGGGGTACTCTCAAGTTGAAGGGATTGACTATGATGAAACCTTTGCTCCTGTAGCGAGGTACTCAATCCATTAGGTTAATTCTTTCTTTGGTTGCATAGATGGGGTATAATCTCCACTGGATGGACATAAAAACAACATTCCTTGATGGATTTATTGAGGAACAGGTATACATGGAGTAACCAGAAGGCTTTGAGACTTTTTATCGAGAGTCACATGTGTGTAGACTCAAGTGAGCATTGTATGATATCAATCAGGCACCCCATGCTTAGTACACCAGGATTAATATATATCTCACCAGTTTGGGCTTCATCAAAAGTGAAGCGGATGCAAACCTCTATCACATTATGGTGGAAGGTAAATTGTTGATTATTGCATTATATGTTGATGACTTGATTTTAAATTTTGATGAACAACTTATCAGATATTGCAAAGAGGACCTTGCAAGAGAATTTGAAATGAAAGTCATGGGTCTCATCCACTACTTCCTCAACCTGGAAGTATGGCATGGCGACGAGGAAATATTTTATCTCAAGACAAGTATGCAAATGATATGCTACAAATATTTCACATGGAGAGTTGCAAACCCATGGAGACACCTCTAGTGACCAATTGGAGGAATTAGGATGCCACTATAGGTGAAGAAGTGCATGCTACCATTTATCACCAACTAGCAGGATTAGTAATTTATCTAGTGAACACATAGATAGATATGTGCTATGCAATCAACCATATGAGCCAAGCCATGGTTTGACCAACCAAATTATATTGGAGGGAAACTAAGCATATTTTACGCTACCTCAGAGGCACTACCTAGTTTGGACTATAGTATAGATAGACAGAGGGAGTGAAGCTACGTGGCTTCACATATGTAGATAGGGTGGAGATTCCATTAGAATGAAAAAGTAAATTAGGTGGAATTTCCAGTTTTGGGTCCAGAGCGATTTCCTGGAGCAATAGAAAGAAAATATTTGTGGCACTCAGCTCGACAGAAGATAAATACATGGCTGCAGGTCAAGAAACATTTGAGGTGATCTTGATGAGAAAGATATTTGTTGGATTGTTCGATTAGATGATGGATCTAAATGTGATCTACTGTGATAATCATAGTTGCATCAAGCGCTCCAAGAATCTTGTTTTTCATGATCGATCCAAGCATATAAATATCCAGTATCACCATTTATGAGAGTGTGTGTAAATGAAAATAATGATGTTGCAGTACATTCCGATAAAGGAACAAGATTCTGACATTTTGAGAAATGCCTTGTTAAGAGGGAGGTTCAAGTTATACAGGTGCAGGATAGGGGTGGTTGAGAATCCCTTTCTTACTCAGAGGGATTATTGAAAAATGCAGGAAGAAATTCTCAATTTTATTTTGCCTTGATTAAATTGAGAAAAAATCAAATTTGCACATCAACAAAAAAATTAGATAATGTTAACTTGTGTGACATGGATTTTGTCACCGAGTTTACTCAGTAATTTTGAGTTGGAGGAGTTAGAGTTCGCTTAAGCATGTGTGATTGCTAATTTGTAGCAATCAAGGTCAGTTATCCAAGGTTGTTTTCAGTTAAACTAGTTCCAACTGTTGGAGGAACTAGTGGAGGGTCAAGTTGTGTAGTGGGACTTAATTCAAAATCAATGATCATCTGGTTAACTAATCAATCAAGACAAAATAGCTAGTGCATGCAGAGAATTCAAGTTCCCTAGGCTTGGTGAAGATTCCAAGGCAGTGTAACAATTATTGTAGACTAGTATTGAGTGTACAAGTGTTGCATGCAGTCCAAGGATCAACCTAAAGAAATTGCGCAATCAATTTGAGGAATTTCCTAAATAATAGGAGCCTAATTCCTCAAGGAAAAACACAAGGAAATAGGAGCTCAACCATAGGCATAAATTGACTAAGTCTAGGTCAACGCCTTTCAAGGAGCAAAGAGATAGGTTATGCACTTGCAGGTTGTGCTCAGTTGAGAAAATAAATTGTAATACATCTCTATTCTTCTGGTTTAATGAAAGAAGGAATTTGGGGTTTTAGCAATTTTCTTTCCTCGGGATAAATACTTGTTGCATGTGTGTGATTTCTTATTTCATGTCTAAGATTTTTGTTCTAGATTTTGAATTGCTTTCCATAGAGTAGTAGAGTAGTTTTCTGTCTTGTTAGTTGATTAAAACTTCATGAGAAGTTGAAAATATACATCATAATTTCTACACTAAGAACACTCCATATTAATATTTCAATCCAAATTATTTATCTAATATTTATCATTGACATCAACATGTACACAATAGTTAACAATAACTTAGTCGATACACAAATGAAATTTGTCTTTGATATTATTTTAGTTGGTTATTTTCTATCAATCTATGGACTTGGTTCAATAAATGTCTTTAGTGAGTCCCACCTTGATTTCTCTAGTACTCTTCTTATCAACCCAATTTAATTTTAGCTACCCTAATCACGTAAGTGACCTACAAAATTTGCAAAAATACATATATATATGTATAAATATTTTTCCAATGAAATGACTTTCTCTTTTCACATACCTTGCCACTATGTACCATGTGATTTACCTTTATCAAATATTCTTCACATCTACCTCCAAATATCATCTAGTTCTAAGATCAGCTTTCACTCTTCATTGGTTAAAGGGATCTTTGTTTGAGTAACCACCTCATTGACCAATTTATTTTTAAGCAAGAGCAGTGAAAGACAAAATGAGCCTTTTATTGTTAGGAATGTATGGTGCATAACAAATATCACCCAATTTTTCTCATACCCTATAGGGCCCATAAAACGTGGGTTGAAGCTTGTTTTTGCCTATGATAGTTGAAGATCTTTTTGTAGAATTGTAATTGGATTTCAATATTATGAACTCTTATTGTAATGTGTATATATCGAATTATAACATTATTTTAAACATTTATTTTTGTATGTAAATATATATCAATATGACATGCTAAATATATCAAGATTAAAAGAAAAAAACTAGAATATAAGCATTGTCATGGCATTCAAGAATTATATTTTTCATATTTAGTTAAAGAAAAGTATGATAAGGATGTCTACCATCACCACTGATGTTAACAGATAATAACTAAAAATTAAAACAAATAAATATAGCTTCCTATCAAATTTTACACCTTATCTATATATAACATAACTACCTTCATGAAAAAATATTCACAAAACCCACATATTGGTTCATGCAAAGACAATAATTTACCTTCATAGTTGTAACTAAAGTGATATATAAATAATATCAGCTACTAATGATATCATATAAGTCATGAAAAATGACAAGAATGGAGGTTCTTATTTCAAATAAAGTCTCATTAATTAGCATAATTTCTTCTCTCTTTTTGTTATGATACCTTTGTTCTCATGACTTGATTGTTGTAAACCCATTCTTAGTTTTTCTTTTCTCCTATGAATATTTCCTTTAGTAACAACACCCATATGATGCTATTAACATCAATGGACAACATTAATTTTATTCCAACAACCCATCAATATGTATTTTAAACATATTTGTACAAAACGTTATTTACCTTTGATGTTTCAATGGGTTTCTAACATTCCATATCTACCTTGTAAGAATCAATAGTAGAAACTAAATATGCTCAAAAACTACACATTTCACTACCACTATATTACAAAATCTATATCTAGTGATTGTACTATCAATATCTATCCCTCTCCAACATCATGCCTTTGAAAGATTACATCTCTAAGTTTGTTACGTAAAGGTTGAACATGAACATCCTCAATAGTGTGGACATTTCCCTTTGAGTATGATTCCATGACATAATGTGTGGGTTTTATATTCACATTGACGCTTATGTAGTGTACTATGATTCCTGCAATTTATTTCTTAAGGAATAAATATAAACAAAGGGCTTATACAGGTAATTTAAAAAAAAATTCCAAATAAGTTATACATGGATCCCAATATCATTCCTCTCCCTTTTCAATCCCTTTCCTTTGTATACACACACACACACACACACACACACAGGGAAAACAAAATAGAATTCCCTCTTCCCTAGAATAACCAAATAGAGGGTGGATTAACCTCCAATGATACTAATAGTTGGTAACCCAATAGGATTCAATTGGACATGGATATCAAATAGGTTAGAGCTAAGGACCTCATGATGAACTCAACCTTGAAACAACACATTTAAAATTGTTAGGCTAACCCACTAATCCTTTTTTTTTTTTTTTTAATTCTAAGAATACTTTATGGGATTCCCTCTCTCTTCCTCAGAAATATTTAGATGGGGGACAATGTTAACCTCTGACTACATTAACCTCGAGCGATTTGAAATAATTTGAACCTGTGACCTAGTGTATCCACATCAAGAACACTCCTTTTGTGAAGTAGTTCAACCAATTCATTTTTCCCATAATTTTACCATAATGAATTATATGATTGGAATTTATTTCTTTATTTTTTTACATCTCAATTGTCTCTTTAACTATAGGTTTATTAATTGAGGTTTCCCTCTAGGTAAGTTTTGAATACCATCAAGTAAGAAATGCCATAGATAAATAGGAGGCGGCCACTTTTCTTCCCAATTTGACATGTTCTATTGCAAATTTGGTGCTCCATCAACAAGTTGGAATTTGAAGTATTAGAATCATCTAATACCAATTGTATTGTAGTTAAAATTCATTAATTTTGGATCTACATAAATCTTGAAGTTGAATATTTCATCAATTATATGTGGGACAAAGCCTAATTTGGTACTCATATTTTCTATAAATGACCATCATCTCAGGTAGTGAACATATGTCTTTCCTCTTCATCTAATTTGATACCCTACCACAAGTTCCATGTATACCTTCATGTGCATGTCCCATTACGAGGAAACCAACACTAAAATTTTAAAAAACACTCCTCTAGGCCAAGTATTCTTCTTCTTCTATCCTAGCCATTGAAATTCACTCTATATTTCCAACCTTAAACTTAGAAAATATCAGAAAGCTCATTTGAAATTGATACCTTTGAGGTTTGCACTATTATAAAAACTTATCTTTTACTTGCAAGCTCCTCCAAGCCTAGGTGACCAAAATTCCCACCATCCCAACTTCAACTATTCATACTGGTGCCTCTAACCCCTTCATGACATGTTTCCTAATTTTCCAATGTCCAATGGTGTTGTGACCAAAGTGCCACATGTTCCCAATAAGTGCTTCTATTATGTCCACCTACATGGAGTGCTTGAGATTGCACCCAATTGTGCCCATTGTAGCAAACTATGTCTAAGTGTATCCAATGGATGTGTGCCGAGTGGATGTACATCCAATGAGTGCATACCATGATCATGATTGTGGAGACTTGTACCTGGTTGTAGCTTAAAAAGGACCTTAAATGTTTTTGATCTATGGGAGATTTTTGATATGGTTATGTACGTTAAAGGGTGAATTTTAAAGGTCTTGTTAGGAGAAAATATCAAAATACAAATTAAATTATCCTTTTTTGGTATCAAATTATTTGTGGTTTTCCTCTTTTGATATGAAAAATTCATCATCATAGATTAAAGAAATTAGCTCCATTGTACAAATTGAATAAGGATAATTTATGTGTCATATTATTTGAGGTTTGGTATTAATAGGGGGTAGTTATCAGAGGTTGGAAACTACATATTCCTCCTTTCTAGCTTCACCATGCCCACCCAAAGAGAATTCCCTACTATAAACACATTCTTTCCCTCACACTTTGTCAAACATTGTTCATAAATGATTGGTGGTGTGCATTCGATTTATCAAGATTTGAATATCTAATTTTAGGTATATAGAAAAGAAACATGAAGGTCCACCATGTTTTTACATGGCTAAAGGTTACCTCCCCTCCTACAAAATTATATGGATGCAACTTGTATTCCTTATCACTTCAAAAATTTAAAGGGAATTTCCTTATGTAGATAGCATTGTTTATAGGGTAGATAATTTTCACTTGAAAGCTCATGAATATTCATAAACAATGAAAACTTTTATATGTTAATGGGCCTATGAAAATGGTGTTAATTGGTGTATATGAATCAAAATTACTAATGTGATTGTGATGATTAATAATCAGTAAGGTGAAGTTCATTCTTGTTATTTTAGTTGATTTATGCTCATTAAGAATATTGTTATGGATTTATTCAAACACTTGGATTTTGTGCTCTATCTCTCTCTCTCTCTCTCTCCATTTTAATTCATTTATGTTGTTTAAGAACATTGCTATGGATTTATTCAAACACTTTATTTTACTATCTCTCTCTCTCTCTCCCCATCCGTTACACAGTAATTTGTCACCATGTTCATTTTCCTGTCCCTAGTCCTGAAATGCCCCATGACAGATATTGTGCAATGTTTCCACCATGAAGAAATATGTTAAGACATCCCCTAAAGATTCAAAGAAAACTGCCTTGGAAGATTACTAAAGAAACTTGGTCAAAATCCTAGTTTCCTGGGTCAACGCGTTTCCTAGCATCATGCTCGCATTGATGTCATATTGAAATTTATGGCTTAGCGCTGCCAACACCCTTGTTTCTTGGAAAACCGCACTAATCACTTTATGGTAGTGTTTCCTCAAATGGAGGAGAAGCTTCGACCTTTAGAAGTTCCAGGGCATGCGATTTGGTTTTTAAATGATGGTGATAGAGTTGAGCTATTTTATTTTAGAGCTTAGATCTCATCCATGGGGGTTTATCTCTTAGAAAGTGGGGCTTCCTCCTCCTTTCATGGGTTCCTAAGCTCTTCTCCCTTCCTGTAAATTCATTCCCCTCCTTCCAATAAAGTTAGTCTCGTTGGTCATTTTCAGGCTAGTATGAACTATCGTTCCCTTTACATCCTCGCAATGTGATAACTCCTAAGTGTTTGCGAGAAAGAATGATTTAGAGCTTTGGTGAAGGACTCATATTTACACCAAAGGAGGCCTCCAACATCAAGGCCTGGGTTGTGATCTCTTCCTTTTATATTTATCAATAAGACATTTGATGTTTCCTTTCTATATTTTTCTAATTGTTTATGAAAATATTTTGGTACTCCTTGATCTGCTAGATAACTAATGTTTACAATTATTATGTATTGGATTACGTTTTTTATTTCCTCTTGATCATTCGTAGGTATTCTTGTGCCATTAGTATCAGGGAGTGAGCCTAAAAGGATTGTGGATCAAGATCATGATCAACGGATTCAAACGTAGCATTGGGGAAAATGTACTTCTATCTCTTTTCTTATCGCATAACATGGGTAGATGGATAACATGGTTAGATGAATACCATGGGTGGATGAAATTTTCCATTCGGATCAGCCACATCAGATGGATCAGATTCAGAATCTATGGAAAGTTTGACAACTCAAAAAAAATATGGCAACCAGGTCCATTTTCTTCCTTTCCGTAGAAAAACGTCCAACAAAGGGGCACATCATCACCCTCAACTACCTTCCACGGATAAGTCCAATATATGCATTATGCGACACACGTAAGTACCTGGTCACCCAATTCCTAGAGCTAAGATCATTCTGTAAATGGTACCCAATTACTCCAGTAGTCCAAAGGGAACGAAGAACCAAGGAAAAATAGTCTTGTCTGGTTTGTCACAACAACCATCAGACTCTACACTATACTTACATCTCCCAATTTCGACCTTTTTTGGACACCATACGCTCATTGGCTACCTAATACCAGGATATAACTGGTCTAGAATCAAGGAAGCTTGACACAAGGAAACTTGCCAAAAGGCAACCTGCCCCCCATCATTTCCAAAACATTAGGAAGGTTAGGATGAACCATCGTCCTAGTAGGGCCCAAAACCAGCCAAGAACGACATGTGGGTTATGCAATATAAATGAGCAAAGAGTCAATCAATGTCAAGAACTCAAGAAACTCACTAACATTCTTCGCATGGTCACCGCCACCCCACAGATCAGTCTCTCCAATCAAGAGAAGATCACATGTTGATATTGGAGTATTTTATTGCAATTCCACCATACTGTTAATTGTGAATACCTCCCAAGCCTACGAGCGGGAAGGACAACATTAAGTTTTAACTCCCTAAAAGAGCCAAAACAACCAAAACCAAATACTTGGAGATGGAAAAATTGCAAACATGCCCCAATGCCCAATTATCTCCCAGCATCCACTTCGGGTACGAAGAGTAGCGCTATTTCTCACACCATCTACTTGGTAGGCACCTTGACACCATGCACCATTCGCAAAAGTAAGAATCATGAAACAGAGTTGTGCTTCTTAATGGGAACATTTCATCACCTCTTCATTCAACGAAATCTTCAAGTAAAGGAATATGCGTGTGCCCCTAGTACATCGCCAAGAGAGCATCACTCTCCTTTGGCTAAAATAAAAATAAACATTGTGGAAATTTTATCATAGCCAATAGTACATGCTTACCCAACCCCGTCAATGGGATCTACCTCAAAAAATTCCACCCATAAGGCGGCAAGCTGCCACAACACAATTCATGTATGCCCTCTCTTTTTGCTTTGAATTCAAGTTATTTCAAATATATTTGTATGAAAAAGATACTTTTACTTGGGGTATCAACTATAGGTATTGCAAGAACTCTAGACCGTTGCATACCCCAGATAACAAAGGTACAAAGAGCAGGTATCATTATACCCTAAGCATGATAGGATTCCCTCGAATTTTTTGGATATCTGGACATCATTTCTTCATATAAATCAACCATAGGTTTCATTCACCCAACCATTTTTATTAGTACCTCACCTCGCATGTGATAAATATTCTCATAGGTTGGTAGAGACTCACCCTCCATGGAATCCATCACTCATGTATACCAGACACCAAAGATTTGGAGCCATGGCCATAATATCCAAGTCTGGGAAGCACTTCTTGTTCATTCATCCATCATACATAAAGTAAAGTTTTACCCATGTCATGTTAAAACCCCTTTCCTTAACTACCATTCTCTTAAGCAGATCAAATACACACCACCATGTCTCGCACTTGGCCTATCACACCCCCACCAGCATAGCCAATATATGACCCTCTTCATCTGCTTCATCACCCTCGCACCGAAACCAACCAATGAGGCCCCCACCTTCAAAAAAACACCTGCCTCACACCATAGTGACAAATTATTTTCATGTTTATAGGGGCACCCATCTTTGTGCTTGTACATAAAAACTCATTCTATATTCTTTTGTCAAGTGTACAAATATTTTTTAGGAGAGAAATCCCACCCATCCATTCACATTTATCACCTAGCAGTAGTCCCTAATCACCCTTGGTCGGAGCTAGGAATTCCTTACCACACCCCACCATGACACTTAGAACAACCACACATCCACCCTGGCCATATTACCGACTCCAGGGATTTCCTCACTAGAAACTGTTATGACTACCACCACTTGCATTTACAAAATCTGACCTCGGGCCAATTAACCACCATCATTAGTTACAACCATTTCTCATCATTATGCCTAATTTAACCTATCACACCATGCCCTACTACATCAAAGACCCTGGTCCCTTACATTAGTACTCATCTCGGTCAGTTGGTGCTTCCTTATTGTCGAAGTCAACAAACATTTTCCAAGAAGGAGGTAATACCTTGGATAACTCCTCACCTCAATAAGGGCATCCTTGGATGGCACTATGGGAACCATCATTTCCCATTGATGTCATCGATCATCTTGACATTTGACTTCAAAATAAGCTTTCATGTCCAAGATGGTATCATACTTCATAATCGTTGTACTATGTTAGAATTCGTCGAAGACCCATGACTTGATAAGCATCTCTTTCAATAATTTTCACATAAAGGTCCACAAGAGTCACAAACCCATGCATATAATGAGAACTTGTTATAAACAAAAATTCCATACCAATATTATGCGTGTGGGAACCACATTCAACCTTATTTTAAGGAAAAATTCCCCATCAAGGCATCAACAACCGTCGTCATCACTACCACAAAAGCAACACAGACAAAACCTCTATCTATCAAATAAGCTTAACTAGTCAAAAAATCATGAGCATGGGACATGCCCACCTTGTAGAAATATTTTATTTATTTCATCTCTTTCAGGGTTCCAAGAGCATGATATCTCTTTTACTCATGCCAAGTGGTCTCCAACCTCATTTTTCAAGCAAGTTACTCTCTCTCTGTCTCTCTCTCAAAAGGATTACACAGAAAAATAAACTATAATTTATTTCGGCTATATGGTTCTTCCTAGACCTCATACATTAGGGGGAAAATGTTAACACTAGAAAATTTTACAAGTAAAAGACATTATAAAATGTCAAGCAGAAGGTACAAATAAAGATATCCAAGGAAGAAATACATTACAGGAGCTGAAAATTTTAACTTTTCCTAAGGTCAACAGGAAAATTTATTGAACTGCACATAGGAAGCACTGACCTGAGATGATCATTGAGGATTTTTCTTTGATATTCATGATGAACATCATAGTTATCCCTCAAAGAGCCACGTGGTCTCGAGGATGTCAAAATTCACCACCTAGGACCACTTGGCACACTTGGAGAAAAATATTCTCACTCAAGATAGCAAAGTACAACTGCCCTTCAGCCACCTCAAGGCTTTATTGCAACACACAAAGGAATCATACACCCACTCTTGTGTCAACATCCATCTTGTACCAAGAGGATGAGCGAAAATTTGAAATTTTTCTATAAAATTCAGCCATGGGAAGAGAAACAAGAGAACACATTGTTATGCTGACCAAATTTCTCAGAAGCAAACCAACTTATGTTGTCCAGTTGCAACAGGATTGGAAGGATTTAGTTTTTGGCCATCCAACACCTCAATCCAAGAGAGAAGATTTCACCACGTGTCCATTGATATACCATCCTTTGAGAGGGAACAGAGGTTTGCTGAAAGCTTGAGGGGAAGAAACCCCCTCTGTCTTGGATATTGGAGGTCCGTAGCTCGAAGGATCCATTAACAGACATTTAACATTCCATATTCTACTACCACCAGCACCTAATAAAGGGAGAGAGATCTCCATTGTTGGGTTATTGGTGTATTTTCTCCATTGAGCGTGATTCTTGTGCATGATGTTTTTGTTTTTAGTTTATTTGCTTATGTAGCATGGTATGTTTCCATTTAACTTAGCTTACTACATGTTGAAATTGTTCCACTAATGTTTGACAAACCAATTTGACCTGTGAATTGCTTGTAGGAAAGCATCATCCCTGCTAAGCATAGTTTATTCCATCTACCCATGCGCCAAATACACTACCACACACTCTTTTAAAATTTCAACACTCCACCTTGAACTATAAACTTGTAACATTTTGATTCTAATACACCCAAAGAAATCATTTTTTTCTCAAATCAGGTGCATGTCTAACATCAATCAATTTTATAAATGTATCATCATACATTTAAATTCTCACATTTCCCATCCCAATAGTTTGACAAGTGTTGGGCCTCCATTTTATCCTATTTTTACTCACAATATCTCATGTTGTTGTTTGGTTAATAGATTACTGTTGCGAATATTTGTTACTCTCCTCATTTTAGCATGATTAAAACATTATTAATTGAGGTTTTTATGTTGCAGGTTTAAAAGTTAATTTGATCATGATTTTATATAGGCTTTGGACCTACATTTACCTGTTTGCACCATGCAACAGATTCCTGCATCACTTTATGGTTGCCTGCAGTATGAAGGATTCCTAGACTACACTCATGTTCCCGCACTAGAATCAAGGATGTGTAAAATTATTGTTTCAGTATTACTCCAATATTTCAAATGGAGCACTCTGGAGGTTACTACGATTTGAATGGCCCATTCTGTTCATAGTGACATTTCTTTCTTCGGCAACTTCTTATTATGAATACGAGTTAACTAGCTAAATTATACTCTCCAAGAAATTAGTTGGGGAACAGATTTCATAGTGAAGGCTCATTCATTTCCTATGACACTGTGGACCGAGGTGGGAGATGGAAACACTGATCCTATGTAATATTCCCAATTTTTGCAGCTAATGGGAATATAATATTTTATTTTCAGTTTTCTTAACTCATGAATAAAAGTGTAGAGGAGGAACTCTAAAACTCCTAATCAGCAAAATAAATCAATGCCCAATGTGAAAATGGAAAAATCTAGGCCATTTCAATAAAATACACTTAGGTGTGAAGAGGAATTAAGAAGATTGACTAGGTAAACATGACCAAATCACAGCAGTGTCTAGATGCATTGAACCTCCTTATTGATCAACGCAGTTTTAGATGGAGACCCTTCATGTGAAAAGGGTTAACTCATTGGAGGTGGTTTAGGGTTTTCTAAGCCCTAATGTTATAAAATGAAGAGGAAGGCCACAAGGAAAAGGTTGTTGATGATAATTCGATTTTGAGCTTGCTTGAGCAACGCAAACTCTCTTGGTTGTTTAGCTAGAGAGAGAGGAATTTCCTATTTAGGAATTCCTCCTCCTTCCTTGAGGGTCTCTTGGAGGAGATTGTGTTGCATTGATCCACTATATGGCATTGGCCAAGCTTCACCTCCCTTGACAGCGTAAATCCTGATTAGGGCTTCACTTTTTAGAGAGTTGCAGCAAGTGGAATCAGATCTATTCAGATCTAAAGAGTTCTATTACATCTTCTCAGTGGGAAAGTCATCTAAATCATTGGCAGGAGTGCAATAGCTGTTTTGAGCTTCAGATTCTTATCTTGGCATGAGGAAAAATTCTGCATCACTTCATCATCATAGTTAGCTTCAGAAACTGCATCATTTTGCAGTCAGAGTGGCAATGTTTATTTGCTAGCAGTTTGGAGGAGAGATCTCCGGTGAAAGGGCTCCTTTCCTTCACTGAGGTGATCTGTGGATTGGCCAACCAATCCATGTCCTAATTCAGATCTGATATGTTGTGTGATATATTTTTCCAAAATTTATAAATTTTACTGCAGATCTATGGTGTAGATCTCAGATCTATTTAGTGTCTTTCACTTTCAGCTGAGATCCCCAAGGGGAATGTACTTAAAAGTAATTTTTGCATATAGATCCCATTTATATCTATAATTTTTTCCTCTGATATGTTATATATCTGAAACTTAATGAAACACTGCTTCTGATTTCTGAAAATAACGCTGTCTGGATCATCCTCTACTTCTTGTGTCATAAAGCTTGGTTTTGAGGTCTTTTCTTTAAGTATAGATCTGTATTTTATAATGTAAACTCTTTGAATCATATTATCATATTTTCATACTATTATCTATGCATAAAATCACCAAACCCTTCAGAAAATACACTCCCTATGCTTCAGTAAATTTCTACATACTCCAAGTCATGGGAAATCAACAATTTTAAGCCTAGTCGAGAATGGAGGATCTGTTTAACATAGAAAAACGCATTTTTTTTTTCTGAAATTATACATGTGAATCCATATTGACCTAAGATAACGTATCCCCAAGCCATGACCCTTATTTTTACGTATATTTATTAATACAGTCATTTTAGGGCTTGAAAAGCTGCTTTTCCTCACCTTTTTGGGAAAAAAAGCTAATTAAAGGTTTCTGTAGTACTTGGAATTGGTTTCTAAGTGTTTTTAAACACATTTTATGATATATAAAGCACAAATCCAAGAAAAATGTGTTTTTCAGGCAAGTTTTGCTGAGCAATCCCTTTTGGGGACATTACAGTGGTATCAAAGCATGATCTCTGGCATAGCCTGTGAGATAAAGCTATCAGAGAATTGAAGAGAAGAGATTAGAATGATGGAGAGGATGAGATTACTCTCATCAGTTTTCAGATCTAAGAAGGGCCTCTCCAAAGAGGTAAATTAGAAGAGAGAAAGAAGATGCACCGAGACTCCTAGAGGGTTTCAAGAAGAAGCAAGCTACAATAAAATCTGCATGAGGTTTCAAGAAGAAGAAGGAAGCCCCAACACTTCCTATCAGCAAAGTATAAGACCGGAGAGTCCTAGATCTCCTCATAGATCCACTATGCCCACTTTCTTTGAAGAAGGTGAGAGGTATAGCAATGATGAAGAGAGATGCAAAGAAACTCCTAAAGGGTTTCAAGATGAAGAGTAAGAACTATACACTTCCTGTCATCACAAATCAGGGAGAATGACTGAAGAAGAGATCTCATTGCTTCTTTTTCAAACATTGAAGAGTATTGAAGAAAATCTCAAGGAGTTTGATGAGGAGAGGAAAAGGATTAGCTACACAGAGACATCTCCCAGGGAAACAAAGGATAATTTCAATCTTGTCACTTTGGGCAAGAGATATCCATTTTCACCATCTGTTGCTAAGGTGCTTGCATCTAGAGAAGAGGCACTTGCATCTTTGCAAGGTAGTCTTGAGCTCTTAACATATGGAGTCCCATGCATGAATCAGGAGATGCATGAGGGGGAGAAGGAAGAAACCAGCGCTGGTATGCTTGAAGAAAGGAGACCATCATTCTTGCCAACAGTTGGAGGCATCATTGATTCGGGTGGAGGAACTCTTGTGTTCTATCAAGAGGTTCCCACATATCATTTGATCCAAGGTATGCATGAAATTTCAACACATATTGTTTCAAGATTAATGCATAGCCAAGGATTAAATCAAAATGTTGATTTGAAGAAAAGGCATGTCATAGCGCAGAGGACCCTTGATTTAATCAAGGAGGAGATTGGAAACTATCCCTATGCATCATTGTTGAACTACATTCAACCTCTTGAGTTGAGATGTACAGTTTCAAAAAGGGGGATTAGTACTATCCTATGTTCAATCGCTGATTGTGAGATCAGAAATGTGACTTGCTTTGAGACAGTGCATGCATCGCTTTGCAGATCTACATCGCTGTCACTTAGTGACTATGACAAAGAGGCTTCAACTCTCTTGGAGCATTCTAGATGTAGATTCAACCTTGAAGAAGTGGAGAAGAAGAAGATGAAGAGTAGACATCTTGAGATGAGAAGCATTTTCTCCCCTCTAGATGACACTCTCTGAATGAGCATGCTACAGCTCAAAGAGAGACTTCTACTTAC
Organism: Pinus albicaulis; assembly: GCA_034641835.2. Classification (NCBI taxonomy): domain Eukaryota; kingdom Viridiplantae; phylum Streptophyta; class Pinopsida; order Pinales; family Pinaceae; genus Pinus; species Pinus albicaulis. The sequence continues at coordinate 1,371,815,720 of CM076581.1, forward strand.
TGTAGATTCAAAGCCTCATTGGTTTTGGAAGGCCATAGATGGGAGAAAGGTCTCACTAAGAGATCTCAACAGAGATGCATTTCAATATTTCATGAGATGCAAGGTTCTTCACTTGTTCAAAGGAGATGGTAGTGTACAAAGGGAGGATGCCATGATTATGCAGCACATCGCTCATTTTCCATATTGGAGTGAGTGGATGAGGATGATGAGAAAGAGATCACATGATCACTTACAGACATATAGGGACCAGCAAGCTTGGTTATGCTGGTTTCCCTTGGGAGACTCCTATCACTCTGCAAAGGCACCTATTTCTATGATCTATGCCTGGAAGAATGGTCATGAAATGAATAAGTAGGCATGACAACGATGGTTGCTTTGGGGTAAGCATGATCACTACCCAAAGATTCTCATTCTCTCATCTCATGCTTTATGCATCATTAATAGAGTATATGAAAAGGAAGCATGGTTGATGTGGTTGTTAAAAGGGGAGTTTGGACATCACATGTTATATCTCATGTCCATGTATTCACCCATGTTTGAAATATGTCTCATTTATCCACATGTATTTCTGTTGGAGGGATGTTCCATGCATGAAATTTGGCTTGGGAGGAGGGATGACTCCCACATAATGTGGTATGAGGGAGCTTGCTTGTAATATGTTGATGAGACATTTCACATGTCTATCATTGTGTTATTGCTCCATGATCCACATGTTGATAAGGCAAGAGGGCTGCAAAGGTCCTTATTGCTATGGCTGCTTCTGGGTGAGTATGATTACTACCCAATAGATCATCATTTTCTAAATCATTCCTTGGATTCCAATGTTATGTTGCACCAAGAGGACGCATGTACAATTTTGACTCACTTGGGAGAGTATGGCCACCACATGAAATCTCCTATGTCTATGTGTTTTCCATTGTGAACAATTTGGCATATTGATCTTGTGATGTGCATTGATGATGATACTTTGAATTGGACTGATGTGACATATCATATGTCCATTAGTATGGTTTGGTTTCATGATGTACATGAGGAGGAAAGAAGGCAGCAAGACCTCTTGTTGCTTTGGTTGCTTTTAAATGAGTATGGTCACCACCCCATAGCTCATAATTTTCTGATTCATGCCTTATGTCTCAAAGATAAATTGCAGCAAAGAAAGGCATGTACATCATATTTTGGGAAGCTTGGCTTTTCCATCGTACATGGAGAAGATGGAGGATGGCAGCAAAGGGCCTTGCTCCGGTGGTTCTTATTAGGAGAATATGGTTTGACAGCTTTGTTTACCCATATTAATCCTTACCTTCTTCTTTTGCCTAACACTAGAATGATGGAGTTTGGATCCAATAAAGCCAATAGGGCTAACAATAAGGGCATAACAATGCTCAATCAAATCCATGAGACATGGGAAAGAGGAATGTTTTGCATGATGAAGCTTTTCCTTTATGGAAGGAGATACTTTATTTTTCTCATGTGTTTATGATGGTATTGGACATCATGTAATTGTCATCTTATACTTCATGATAGGAAGAGAACCTCTAACCTTACAGTTGGAAGTCATCTCATGTATTTGTGGAAGACAACTATGGAACCAAACATACATAACCTATTGCAGCAAATGGAGGAAGCCTTCCTTACGTGGATGCCATTTAGAGGGGAATAGATGGTTTGCATCTACAATAAGAGTTGCTTCAGGGCAAGAAACATTTTGCCGAGGAAGACTATAATATTCCCAATTTTTGCAGCTAATGGGAATATAATATTTTATTTTTAGTTTGCTTAACTCATGAATAAAAGTGTAAAGGAGGAACTCTAAAACTCCTAATCAGCAAAATAAATCAATGCCCAATGTGAACATGGAAAAATCTGGGCCATTTCAATAAAATAAACTTAGGTGTGAAGAGGAATTAAGAAGATTGACTGGGTCAACAGGACCAAATCTCAGCAGTGTCTAGATGCATTGAACCTCCTTATGATCAACGCAGTTTTAGATGGAGACCCTTCATGTGAAAAGGGTTAACTCATTGGAGGTGGTTTAGGGTTTTCTAAGCCCTAATGTTATAAAATGAAGAGGAAGGCCACAAGGAAAAGGTTGTTGATGATAATTCGATTTTGAGCTTGCTTGAGCAACTCAAACTCTCTTGGCTGTTTAGCTAGAGAGAGAGGAATTTCTTGTTTAGGAATTCCTCCTCCTTCCTTGAGGGTTTCTTGGAGGAGATTTTGCTGCATTGATCCACTATCTGGCATTGGCCAAGCTTCACCTCCCTTGACAACATAAATCCTGATTATGGATTCAATGTTTAGAGAGCTGCAGGAAGTGGAATCATATCTATTCAGATCTGAAGAGCTCTATTGCATCTTCTCAGTGGGAAAGTCATCTAAATCATTGGCAGGAGTGCAATAGTTGTTTTGAGATTTAGATTCTTATCTTGGAATGAGGCCAAAGTGTGTATCACTTCATCAATGCAGTTAGCTTCAGAAACTGCATCATTTTGCAGTTAGAGTGGCAGTGTTTATTTTCTAGCAGTTTGGAGGAGAGATCTCCGGTGAAAGGGCTCCTTTCCTTCACTGAGGTGATATGTGGATTGGCCAACCAATCCATGTCCTAATTCAGATCTGATATGCTGTGTGATATATTCTTCATAAATTTTTGAATTTTACTGCAGATCCATGGTGTATATCTCAGATCTATTCAGTGTCCTTCACTTTCAGCTGAGATCCCCAAGGGGAATGTACTTAAAAGTCATTGTTGCATATAGATCCCTTTTAGATATATCCTTTTGTCCTATGATATGTTATAGATCTAAAACTTAATGAAACACTGCTTCAGATTTCTGAAAATAACGCTGTCTGGCCCATCCTCTACTTCTTCTGTCATAAAGCTTGGTTTTGAGGCCTTTTCTTTAAGTATAGATATGTATTTTCTAATGTAAACTCTTTGAATCATATTCTCACCTTGTCATACTATTATCTCTGTATAAAATCACCAAACCCTTCAGAAAATACGCTCCCTATGCTTTAGTAAATTTTTGCATACTCCAAGTCATGGGAAATCAACAATTTTAAGCCTAGTTGAGAATGGAGGATCTGTTTAACATAGAAAAACACTTTTTTTTTTTTTTTTGAAATTAAGCCTGTGAATCCCTCTTGACCTAATATAATGTATCCCAGAGCCATGACCCTTACGTTTACGCATATTTCTGAATACAGTCATTTTAGGGCCCGAAAAACTGCTTTTCCTCACCTTTTTGGGAACAAAAGCTGAGTAAATTTTTCTGCAGTACTTGGAATTGGTTTCTGAGTGTTTTTAAACACATTTTATGATAGCTGAAGCACACATCCCTGAAAAATACATTTTTTAGGCATGTCTTTCTGAGCAATCCCTTTTGGGGACATTACATCCTACATGTTGGCAGCGGTTATGAGATATGGATATTCCTTGAAAATTGAAATAGATCTTCAAAATTTGGGTTATGGTGGCATTTCTAAAAGGTATGAAAATTAGAGGTATGTATTTTAAAGGCATGCCACTACTCTAGCAATATTTCTTTCAGTTTGAAATTCTTGTGAAGGAGAAGCTGCCCCAAATTTCTAAGAATTTTTAGGAACATATGATCACGCCAGTTATGTAAGAAACTGGTCGATTCATGACCGCTTGCTCTATATACTTTCCATTTCCATTATATTTTTGCTTTTGGGACGTTTTTATTCACGAGGGGATGAAGGTTGTCTTTGGAATGGGCTTGGCGCTACTCAGATTCTTCAGGATGATCTGAGAGGATCTCTTACCATTTCTGCGAGGGTTCCCATAGGATATTTTGGATGAAAACAAATTGATCCCAATGGCCTGGTTTCTGCTTCACATGAATGAGGAGGAAGCATTTTCATATTTCAGGTTCTAACCAAGTTGAAGGAAGCTTCGGTGTTCTGCAATGGGAATGAGTGCCCTCTCTTGACTTGTGAACTTAAGGGATTATTTGAGAGAACCTCTTCTATGCACACTGCCATGACATAAGATGCCAATGTTAGACAAACTTGTGCTTATCTTTCTAAGCATAGTGAGAAGTTCAGTCAAATGGCACTTTCCAATAATAATGTCACTCTAGGAAAAGAGGAACGATTCACTAGAATCGTTCCCTATTTTGACATTTAGTTGTAAATTTAATATTATTCCTTGCAAATTGTTAAGATCGATAATTTTCCTCCTATGTATTGATTGGCTGATTAAAATCCCCAAATTGTAATTTTATGTATATGTATAAGTTGCCTGAAGAAAACAATTTAATTAATTAGGTGGTGAATTAGGAAATCGATCAAGGGGAATTGAGAGGTCATCACAGGCACAGAAGGAACGCGTAGGAGGGAGGAGATGGTCCAATGTAGCCTCACACATTTTATAACTGGTGGATTGCTCCTCTTGTCTTTCTAGAGCTAAGTGTTGTCTGCATAATGTAAAGATTGATTTTAGGAATTAATTGAAGAAATTTTCATCCATGATTTGTTTATTTATTTGTTCCATCTAATGATTTTAATTTCTATGTAAACCAGGCCGCTCATAGAGGACGCGAGCTGGCTAGGTTGGGCATCAGACCAACTCGGCATTGCTCTCTATCTCTTAGATTAACTAGCATTCAATTTATTAGTTACTATGTGAAGTCATTTAATTATTTTCAGTCTCTTTCCTTCCTCAATTTAATGTTATCTAATTTACTGCAATGTTTTATTTTCAGTTTTAAAGTTAATTTGATTTGCTGCAAATTCCTCCTGTACCTGAACTATTTCATTTGTTGCATTAATATTTTTGCTTGCACTTGAGATATTTCTGCATATCAAATTGCGTCCCTCGAGATATGTAACACGCAACTTGAATTCCTTAAATTAATCCAGGCCTTTTAATTCATATTCCAGAACCCGAGATTTGTTTGAGTGTTTATAGAAGTAGCAATCACATATAAATTTATGTTTTCGTGATGGAAAATACGTTATGTTGAAAGTGATAATATTTATTTTCCATTAAGCTTCTAGATAGTTTTTACATGATTAATATTTGGAGACAAGGAAGACGAGAGATCCACATTAAATTAATTTATAAGTTTATTTACACAGTAAATATACTTGTTATGTTGCTGATGCTTTCAGGTTAATTTCACATAGAATTAGTGTAGACATAATGATTTCAAATTGATTTTGAATTTATTCCAACATTATCTTTTGATATTGTGTCGACACTGCTTGGTTTCCAGTTCTGATTTCCTTTCTCTTTTCTCGTATTTGGGATTTCCTTTTGCATTAATAGTACATGATTGCATTTTATTTCTCGCATAATTTTATTGTTTTGATTTGTTTTTCTCGAATTTTATTTTAGTGCATGATTTCATTTATTTCTGAGAGTAATGTGCAAGATAGACTAGAATTTGTTTTGCAGGTTGCCAGGAGCTCTCTCTGGCATTTCTAGTGTTCCGTCTCAAAGTTCATGAAGTATCTATATTGAAAATAAAATTTTGGTACATTTATAGACCCTATAATGCACCCAACATTTTGGCGCCGTTTCTGGGGAGGCGGTTAGGGATTGACCTTGGTGACTTGTTGCATTTGGTTTTTTCCTTCACCTAGTTTCTCTTGCAATTTTATGTTCTTTGAATTTATTTCTTTCCTGCAATGTTTCTTTAGGTTTTCTCATTTTATTCAATTTTGTAAGAACCCCCCCACCCTACACACATATATACACATTATTCATGTGATAACAAATGTACCAGTGGACTTGATAAAAACAGGAAAATGGTATTTTGAGTAATCATTCAATGGGAAATTTTTATGCTGCTACAGAGACGTACAAATCATCCAATGAATAATTAACAAGTGCATAATTTAAATTTTTTATTGAACATAAAAATTATATTATAAAATAATTTATTTCGAAATTGGATGATTTGCAGGAAGAGTGGAAGCATGGTGAAAACCCACCGCTTATCTTTTGCGCCAACTATAGAAAGAAAAAATTCCTTGGAAAGTGTCAATTTAGTAGCCTAAAAGTTTGCAAAAATTGTGAAGAGGATCATCTAACAAAATGTTTCCCATCAGTACAAATATTACTGTAGACACTCATGAAATCAAGGAAGGAATAAAATCGATTACTAGGTATAACTCAAAACGCATTATCATTTGGTACTTGGCATAATGTTTATTTTCTTGAGCATGTTCCTCAACATGTTTATAATCCTGCTGTTTCATGGAAAACTTTTAATGCTCCTCCGATTGAGCATCCTACTTCATGGCCGCAGTGGCCCTCTCCTTGGCTCTCATCCTTGATCCAGATATCTCCATGGCCCCAAGAATCGTTTGGATCCTTATCTCTAGGGAAATATCCCATGCAAACTCAATCATATGAGCACCAAAAAAAACTACAATTTCTTCCCCATGCACGATTAAGTTATCCTCCTCTATAGTCTCAACCACATGTGCAACCATAACTTAGCGTTAATCCATACCCTACCCCCTATCATAATCCTTACCCTACTTCTTATCCTTACCCATACCCTAGATCTCATTCAAACCCTAATCCATATTCTAGTCCTAGTTCAAACCCTAATCCATACCCTAGTCCTAGTCCAAACCTTAATCCATACCCTAACCCCATTCCATACCCTAATCCATACCCTATACCTAACCCTAGTTCTAATTTTAACCCTAGACCTAACCCTATTCCAAAGTCTATTCCCAAGCCGAATCCAAACCTTAGTTAAAGCCTTAAATAAAACCCTACCCCAAACCATATCATAAACCCTAATCTAAACCATCAGGTTGCACAACAGTTTCGAGAACCTATTCTTCCTGTTGATTGCCATGTTGAACATAATGCTACATCTTCCGTGTTTGGAAAGGAAATGAATTTGGAAACTTCCCCTATTACCGCAGAACATTCACCCTGGGAAGATAAAATTCAAAGACCACCAGAGGAGCAATCTTTCATTGGAACTTGTCATAAAAATATTGTTGAAACTCAAAACCCTGGAACCTCTCTCAACCATTCTTTTCAATCTAAAAATCAAATATTTGAGCCTGAGCTTGAGGGATTTATATTTTTTCTTTCACCAGATCCTTTGTGTCTCCAGGAAAGTGACTATCAAACTATGAAAGACTTGCATCAGTTGGAGAATCATAAATATGTGGATTCCATTGAATCCTGGTTTCGAGAAGTCATCAGGCCACCTTATTTACCCATCATTTGGAAACTCTTGGTACCATATCAATTGAAGCAAATTGTTTCTCATGCTTTTGTATGTCTTGAAGTCTATTCTTTAAAAATAAGTGTGAGTATAATGAACACCTTGTTACGCACATGGGTTCATTGGAAGTACGCCTACACTTAAAGGTGATATTTATTCCTTTTAAAATAGGGTACGGTAATACATTAATAATGAATAAAGATGTATAACAACACTCTTGAAATTGTGATTCCTTAAAAGCATGGCTTTTGAAATTTTTATTATCATGCACTCTCGTTGTAAGACTTGTCAGAAGAACTTTACACTTAATACCTCATATTTTAAAGTGACTTTTATTATGGATTAATTTGCCAATAAAGGATATTGTTATAAGTTACATGTAATGCTTTTATCCTATCGTAATAAATTATCTTCCAGCAAATCTATTTTAATTCCTCTTTGAAGGGATCAATGAAAAACCTCCTATGGTGGACCATGCCTACAAAACTCTAATAAGCTTTCATAAAGAACCTTCGCACGATCAACTCAAGGAATGCTTTTGGTCATTATCTGAGATGTCTTTAAATAAGCTCTTAGGGTATCATGAAGAACCATTAAAGAATAGTAATTACAGAATTTTCACACCATCCTGCACTCTTAAGCAGTAGATTTCCTTCCCCACCTACTAAGTAACCCATCAGAGGTTAATTATAATTAGAGTTAAAAAAAAAAAACATAAATAAATTGAGGGATATGAGGTCTCTTTGCGAGTTGACCTACTATGATCATGGGTCCTAAGGAGAATGACATTACCAAACTTGTCACCAAGCCAGGGTAATGGCTTTCAGTTGAAAATCTGGAAGGCAAGAGGTATCATCATGAGACGACTTGTTCATTATTGTTAGCTCTTGTGAATGGCACTATCATTATCTGGTTACCAAGCTAGGACAACGACCTTCAATTAAATTTAAAAAAAATAGAAGAAGTAAATGTTCTTAAAGTCACTCTGGATCTATATCTAATAGGTGGGATAAAAGAATTTCATGAGGTTAAAAGGTACCCCTGTCAAAGCTATAGATTCTTGCTGGCAGCAGGACCATGCCTATGGTATTAAACTTAATTTTACACTATGATTTACTTGGTTTTTTTTCCTTTCCTTGAACTCACTATCAATCTCTTTTAGAATGGATTTAAAATAATTTTGTTGTTATACCTTGGATTTCTATATTTTTGGAATTATTCTTATTAGCCTGGGACCCTTAGTGCAGGTATCTCATTGTGCCAGACAAGAGACGCGTCAACTATACATGGATAGTGGTAAAATTGTTACTATGGGAAGGTATTCCTATGTATAATTTTGACACCTTGTTTTTTAAATCATGTCACTCATATTTGCAGTGAGGATATTAAAGTGGAACTTCTTATTAGGGATGCCTCCGAGATATTTTTTTGGAAATTTTAAAAGGTTGGCTATTTTATTCAAGAAATAAAACCATCCTTGCAATTTAGTTTTGCCATGGAAACTTTCATTTTAGATTTTCTTGAAATCACTCTAAGAAAATAAAGAGTCCAACAAACACTATGTTTTTAGACCAAGCTTTATCTAGTGCAGGAAATGTGATCACACAGAATTGCGGGGACATCATTGTGAATGCCTATAAATGTTTTTAATTTTTGTTTTATTGCAAGGAAGTGATAGTACCATACTTCCTTGCCTGAGGAAATGCAAGATGGTTAGCATGGGGGGATGTTGGGCCTCCATTTTATCTTTTTTTTACTTGCAATCTCTCATGCTGTTGTTTGGTTAAAATATCATTGTTGCAAATATTTGTTACTTTCCTCATTTTAACATGATTAAAACATGATCAATTGAGTTTTGTATTTCACAGGTTTAAAATTTAATTTGATCATGATTTTATATAGGAATTAGACATGCATTTATCTTCTTGCACCATGTAACAGATTCCTGCACCACTTTATGGTTGTCTCCACTCCGAAGGATTCCTGGACTACACTCATGTTCCTGCAATAGAATCAAGGATGTGTACAATTCTTGTTCCAGTATTACACCAATATTTCAAAGGGAGCACTCTGGAGGTTACTACGATTTGAATGGCCATGTCATTCATAGTGACATTGCTTTCTTGGGTAGCTTCTCATTATGAATACAAGTTAACCAGCTAAATTTTACTGCCCAAGAAATTCATTGGGGAATGAATTTCATAGTGAAGGCTCATTCATTTCCTATGACATTGTGGACCCAGGTGGGCGATGGAAACACCGATCCTACATTTTGGAAGTGGTCAGAAGATATGGATACTCTTCAAACATTGAAATAGATCTTCACAATTTGGGTTATGATGGCATTTCTCAAAGGTATGAAAATTAGAGGTCTGTATTTGGAAGGCCTGTCACTACTCCAAAAATATTTATTTTAGTTCGAAATTCTTGTGAAGAAGCAACTACCCCAACTTTCTAAGCGTTTTGAGGAACATATGATCACGCAAGTTATGTATGCAACCAGTCGGTTCATGACTTCTTTCTCCATAGAGTTTCCATTTTTATTAGTTGTTCATTTCTGGGGCGTTTTTATTCACAATGGGATGAAGGTTTTCTTTGGAATAGGCTTGGCGTTTCTCAGATTCTTCAGGATGATCTGAGAGGATCTCTTACCATTTCTTACCATTTTTGGCTTCTACTTCACATGAATGATGAGGAAGCATTTTCATATTTCAAGTTCCATCCAAGTTGAAGGAAGCTTCAGTGTTCTGCAATGGGAATGAGTGCCCTCTCTTGACTCGTGAATTGAAGGGATCGTTCTAGAAAGCAGTTTCTGTGCACACCGCCACGACATTAGATGCCAATGTTAGACAAACTCATGCTTATCTTTCTAAGCTTCGTGAGAATTTTAGTGAAATGGCACTTTCCATCCATAACGCCACTCCAGGAAAAGAGGAACGATTCACTAGATCATTCCCTATTTCGACTTTTAGTTTCAAATTAATATTATTCCTGGAAAATTGTTAAGACCGATAATATGCCTCCTATGTTTTGATTGGTTGATTGAAAGCCCCAAATTGTAATTCTATGTATATATATATAAGTTACATGGATCAAACAATTTAATTAATTAGGCAGTGAATTAGGAAATCAATCAAGGGGAATTGGGAGGTACCCATAGACAGGGAAGGAAAACACAGGAGGGACGAGCTGGTCCAATGTAGCCTCACACATTTTATAACCAATGGATCACTCCTCTTGTCTTGTTGGAGCTAAGTGTTGTCTGCATAATGTAAATATTGATTTCAAGAATTAATTGAATAAATTTTCATCCATTCTTTGTTTATTTATTTGTTTCATCTAATGATTTTAATTTCTGTGTAAACTAGGCCACTCATAGAGGGCGCGAGCTGGCTGTGTTTGCCACCAGGCTAGCTTGACACCTCTCTCCATATCTTAGATTACATAGCATTCAATTTATTATTTACTATGTGAATTCATTTAATTATTTTTAGTCTCTTTCCTTCCTCAAGTTAATGTTATTTAATTTGCTACAATGTTTTATTTTCAATTTTAAAGTTAATTTGATTTACAACCAATTATTTCTGTACCTGAAATATTTCATTTTCTACATTAATATTTGTGCTTGTACGTGATATATTTCTTCATATCAAATTGCGTCCCTCCAAAGCTATAACGCACAACTTGAATTCCTTGAATTGATCGAGACCCATTAATTCACATTCTAGAAGCTGACATCTATTTGAGTGATTAGAGAAGCAGCAATCACATATAAATTTATTTTTCTGTGATGGAAAATACGTTATGTTGAAAACGATAATTTTTTTTTTTTTTACAATAACGACTATGTTTTATTTATGGCTCGGCAAAACAACTGCTGAGGGATTTTACATGGTAGTTCTTCATTTCACTGTTACATCTATTTATTTTCTTCTGACAAGGGTTGAGGAGGCTCTAGTTAGCTTCAGATGAGTGCGCTAATGAGTTTCCAATATGAGTGTTGGATTTGGCCAAAACTGGGAGATACGCTTGTTCTAAATTCGATTTGAAACTGCCTCTTGGATCTTCTTTTTGTTTTCATGTAGAGTCCTAACTTTGTTTCCCAGATTGCGAAGAAGAATCCCATCACTACCTAAATTGATTTCCACTTCATTAAAGAGCACAACGGAGTCCTTCTTGAGATCGATTCTTGCTTCCTTGGAGTCAGTGTTATCCTCCCAGAGACTATGCATCGCTTTGAAGAGTTTTGCTGCTTTGGGATCCCGTTGAAAGTAGAGGTTGAGGCCTAAAGTATTGCACCCTACATTCATTTCAGAAGAAGAAGCTGAGTCCCCCATAATTTTCCAGTCCATAATGGACCAATCCCATAGATCTGGCCAATGGAATGAGTCTTGAAATGTAGATGTGATTGCAGAGACATAGGTCCAGTCTCCTCCAAGATTAGGGAATGCTGAAAATCGAGTTGAGACCATTAACTGATAGATATCTCTTGCTCCGGAGAGTGCCTAGATTGGCTTGTAGATCAGCCATTGAATTTAATTTCCTAAGGATATGAAAGAAATTAATTTTGTGGAATTTGGATAACACTAGGCTGATTTTTTTGAGAATGGTAGTTAGATGCACCTGAGAGGGGTTCTTTTGCAAGTTCATAGCTTGAGTGATTAACCTGGAATCTCCATAGACTGAGATGGAGAGGAATTTCATTTCAAGAGCTAAATTAAGACCCTTCTAGAGAGCGAGCACCTCCGCTCTATTGTTAGTTTCATGACCCAGACCCCAGGTGAAGCGTAGCTCAATAGAACCTCCAGGACTCAGGACCACTCCTCCACCACCAGCCACTCTTGGATTTCCTTTTGAGGCCCTGTCAAATAATAGGCAGTGATCTTCCAGAGCCGATCCGATCTCCATTTAATGAATTCCTTCTCTTCTAATCAAATTTCCCAGTCAGTAAAAGCTTTTGCTGGAGGGATGGATCTATCCTTATGATTTGGGACCAACTCTTTTAGCCATTGATCTTCCTCGAGGTCCAATGTCATAACATTTCTTATGGTGGGTTTGACATCTAAGGCCTCTCCCAAAAGAGATTTAATTTTAGAAACTATTCTGATCGGATTACAACTCTCTTCCCTGAAAATTCTATTATTTATCTCAAGCCACAGTTTCCAGCAAGTGAATTTGGGAATCCAAATCCATCCAGTCCTAAGGAGGTCTTTTTTGGTGATGCAAAATGGAGATAGATTGGCCCAATTTTTTAGTAGGTCCGAAATATTTTCAGGGAGATTGATTATGTCAGGACCTATCATCAGGACATCCCTCCAAACTTCTCAAGAAAATGGGAAATTTAGCAACAGATGGTCTGCAGTTTCTTCATTTGAAACAGACAAAGGACACTTGGAGGGTCCTTCCATTCCAAGCCTTCTAATATTGTTTCTAGTGAGTATGCTTTTATGAGCCAAAGTCCAGCAAAAGAAATCGATTTTGGGGAGAGAAGGAAAGGACCAAATAAATTTCCATTGTGATGGATTAGGGAGAGCATTTGGAATAGACATGATGCTTTTGTATCCTTCAGCTGCTGAGTACGAGCCACGGGTTGAGCCCGACCCTCTATTGTCCTTAGAAGAGACCTTTAAGGGAGCTTTCCCCTGAAGCAAATATAACAATAAGGTGGCTTCTTCATCTAGCAACTGAGGGAAAACCCCCAGATTCAAACCATCCCAAAGATTCTCTGCATCATCAGTCCATTTGGAAATGTCCCAAAGGGTTATCAGGTTGCTGGAATGAAGCCAAATTATGATATTTACCAGATCTGCCTTTTTATTAAAGGGATGATCCCCAAGGATAGAATCTTACCAGATTCTTATTTTTTTCCCATTACCTGGAATCTAGTAAGTCATGGGATTGAAATGCTGCATTTCTATGAGACATAGCTTGAAGATAGGTGATCCTATAAGAGTTCTTGGAGGATGGTCCAAACATCTTGTGCACTGCCCATGAAAATAATTTTTCCACAGAAATCTCTTGCTCCAACTAGAATTCCCAGAAACAAGATTCCAAAGGAGCTTGGAGCCCAGAACAAGGTTTTGAGCTACAAGATCACGAATTTGGAGTCCTCCTTCCGAGAATGGCTTCTTTAGTTTGTCCCAGCTTACTAAATGGAGCCTTCTTTCATTATTTTTTCCACCCTCCCACAGAAATCTTCTCAAAAGGCCATCCACTTTACTAATGATGGTTTAAGGGGCAAGAATAATTGAGTTCTGATATAAGGGGAGGCTTATGAGGACAGATTTCAAGAGGATCACCTTTTTAGTAGTGTTTAGCAATGATTCTCCCCAAGCTTGTATGATGAGTTTTAGTTTGTCTAGCAGAGGAATCCAGTGAGAAAATTTAGGATTTTATTTGAAGATAGGGATCCCAATATATTTGAAAGACTCCCAAGTCAGGGATCCTTCCATTTATAAAAGCCTTGCAATGTCTATCATTTCCCTTGTCAAACAATTCCAGCCATAAATCGTGCTTTTCAGATAGTTGATCTTGCTTCCCAAGACCTCCTTAAAAATGTCCAGCTCCTTTTTGAAGGACCTTTCCGAATTTATGCTTGCTCCTCCAAGAAGCAAGGTGTCATTGGAAAATTGGGCATGGTTGATGTCTTTAACATTATGAACCATCCTGAGGCCTGAAAGAGTATGGATTTTTTGGCAGTAGTCTAGTTGGAAGCTGAGCACCGAAGATTGTATGGCATAAAGAAGCGGGGACATTGGACAACCTTGTCTTAGCCTGGAAAAAATCCGTTGATCGACCATTAACCAATGGAGCTATCTAGGGAGAGGCTATAGAGGCTTTCACCCAACTTATGAATGATTTTAAAAAGCCGAGCTTCTCCATCACAATAAACAGGAAATCATGTCTCACCCTGTCAAAAGCATTTGCCAAATATAGCTTAATAACCATCCCTTTTTCTTTCTGTTGACAACTTGAATGAATTGCTTCTTGCACCAGCACAATATTGTCAAGAATCTTTCTCCCTTTGATGAAACCTCCTTGGTTTTCAGGAATGATAACCGACAAAATTTTCTTAAGACAATTGGCTATGATTTTAGTGACTAGCTTATAGCTTGTATTACACAAGGAAATGGGCTAGAATCTGCTAAAATTGGTGGCTCCTTTATCTTTCGGGATCAGGGCAAGGAAGGCCGAATTGGTACTGCCTCCAAGCTTGGAGAAATTCTGAGATTTCCTGACCATTCTCAGAAGATCTTTTCTAATTGTACACCAACAAGTCAAGAAGAACCTTGCAGTGAACCCATCAGGGCGAGGTGCCTTATCAGGTTCCATGCAATCCAAAGATTTTTTAAACTCAGTCATACTTATCGGAGCAGTCAACATAAGATTATCTACATCTTGAACACGCTGAAGGATTAGATCTATCAGATAGGAGTGAGTATCAATAGGGGGATATTCCAGGGCCGAGAAAATATATTTGAAGAAAGAATGGGCTGCTCCCTTTATGCCTTCAAAGTCTTCAACCAAGGTGTTTTGATAGTAAATTTCATTTACTGCTTTGAAGTGCTTACGGGCCTCTGCTTGTTTATGGAAGTAGCTTGTATTTTTGTCTCCAGTTTTCTGTTAGGGTCCTATAAGGATAGGATTCATAATTTGGAATTGACTTATGATAGTCTTGTAAAATATGTACATACCTTGATTTCTACAAGTTGTTTTCCCATATTTTGTAAAAAATAAAAAAATAGAAAATCAAAAAAAGGGTAAAAGTCCTAAAAGAAAGATCAAATGACTTAAAAAATATAGACCCCAAAATAAAAAAAGGATGAAAATAAGACATGAAAGTGTGCAAGTCCAAATTCCAATACCTTTTACGTTTTGCAAATGATTATGGCAGAGTGTCAATAATTCCATAATCCATGATGATTTAAACTATTTAAACTTGACTTGTCATGTTTTCAATTTCCATGTTTTAGGTAGTGAATAAAGTTTTTTCAAACAGTTTAATCCTGACAAATCAGTAGATAGGTAGAGAATAATGAGGATCTCATCAGTTTAATCTAAGCCCTTGAATGAAATAAGGTAGAATTAGATAGTTTTATGCTTTCAAAAGAAAAAATGTCTGAAGGTAGAAAGCTTAAATGCATCTACTAAAAGGAAGAAAAAATGTTAGAGTAATGTTGGGTAGGTAGAAAGAAGTGGGAAAAATCATGTAAATATTCATCACCGAGCAGAAAATCACTAATTTCCCTTCCCCTGTGTTGGGCTAGAATTGTAATCTACGAATAAATTACGCTTCCCTAGACCAGTGCTACTCTAGAACAATAGGTGAAAGACTATACAACTATTTCTCCTAACTCAGAACAGATACACAGAGAGGATTGGAGGCTTAGTTGTTCAGTCGCTTGCAAATGACTCTTTCTATCGCTTCTACTGCAGCTTCAAATTCAAGAGGTTTGTAGGTTGAATGCTTCCTGTAAGAAAGAACATTGAAACATCATAAGATGCAATAATATAGATATCTATTCAAGCTAGTTAGCTAAATCAGTAAAGCATAAACCATACACATCAACTAAGATCTTGCAATATGGAAAATCAAAGCCAATACAGACGCATATAGGGAAAAATAAGTAGTACTCTTTATTGATGATAGAAGGAGAGGTTACAACCTAGTGATTGATTTGAAGTGACCTTCCAGTAATTTTCCCAAGCCTCATCACAGTATAAATCTCTCCAAAAATAGCTTCACAAATCAAGCTCTCAATTGAAAATTCTCCAGCATTTCTCTACTCAAATTCTTCCTCCTCAATCACTTAGATGTGTGCTAAATTTATTGATGAACTGTAGGTTGTTTTGTAATCAATAGCTTTCCAAAAATAGGCAAGACATGTTTCCAGTAATGTAGATTTCAAATGGACACTTGGATCCGAAGCTTGACACACGTGAACTCTTCTAGAAGTTACTGGCCAAGTGGAGATTCCGGAACAATGAGAATTTCTCTCCCAATGTGACCAACGCACCTGTGAATGTCGGGAAGTGCATTTCAGAGAATATTTGCATGGGGCTACCTACATATGAAATGCACTTAGGCCCCTTAGAGCATGCGTTGGTGAGCTCTCATATGCTAAATATTAAGCTTCAAACCATGGAAACCTTTGCTTGATGAAATTCTTGCTTGATTTGTCTTGCTTCTTGTCTTAGAGCATATAGAAACTAAAATGATAGGGAATGATAGACCCTTGATCATCGGTCCTGGAGATGATGCCCAGTTAACTAGGTCATTGGGAATGGTGCCAAAATTTACCTATAACAATTACCCCCTAAAGCATGAGATCCAAATAATAAGAACATTTGATTGAGATGCTTTACACTGTGATGAGTTTGGAAACGAAGCGGAGTGGTCACCTGCATCAATATTACAATACATTACATGATGATATATCCTCTATTGATCATAATTGCTGAGGGTAGGAATTCCCATAGTCAACACATAAACAATCTAATAACATGTACATAATTCAGAAAGTCGTCTACATTGGAATGTTGCCCAGATGCATACGTGCCTACATATATAGGCCCATGTTTGGATGAAAATCTGTATGTAAGGTCACTGTACAGATGATGTGTACAAAAATCCTGAAATCGTAGCCCAGATGGCTGAAACTAGATTAGGGGTCTTCTTATCTCATTCACTCAATCATTCGGGTACAAGTCTAGCCATGCGAATATATGATTTGTAGTCGAACATGGAAAGGCATATTTTGATTACCAGCCAATAATGTGAGCTATTAACAAACACGAGAGAAACACCATTAATGTCAATGGCCCTCAAGGTATTGCAGTACATTTCGTAAGGCATGAATAGATGATTTGATGTCGAATGCCAAACAAAATATTTCGGTCAAAAGTCCAGAAGTGAGGATCTTGTTGATGATGTAAAAAGCCTCATGGTACTAGAATCTGATGTTTCTAAGTGAACTTCCTGGATATTGATTTGTCGTCGATAGGAAGTCACCTTATTGAAAAACAGGAGTTACTGATTTCGGAGACAAGGGTATGACTTTATATAGAAATTTTCAGGGATGATGGTCATGAAAATGAAGGTTTATGAGTATTGCAGAAGGATGAGTTCTTAATCACTGGATGACTTCTCTTGAACATATCGGCGACACTGTGATGATTTGGAAGCATTGACCCAAAACTGAAGTGAAGGTATGATGAACCATAGGTGTGAATGAACCATCAAGATGATTACCCAACCCAAATAGTCATGAACATGGAATGAAAGAAGTGTCATGTTCAAGAGTGACTTGCTACCAAAAAGAAACTTTTCTTACTTTTCCCAAATTTTCCCCGGTCATTTGTCGACCAATACCTCTTTATTTTTTAACAAGCTTGAGGAGGATAACATTTGATTGATCTATAATTCAACCCTTCGAGTGAATAAAGTATCACTATTTAATAATTTAACAAGTCTAGTGATGAATGAAACTCGATTCTTGCCATGATCGACAAGCCCGTCGCTATTTTATGTTTTAACGAGCTTAACGACAGTGATATCTTGGTCCTTTTTCATATTTAGGGAGTCTGAAAAAAGAGGACGAAGGAGAACTCCAAAAGTACTTTTTCGTAAATCTGTCTCTCAGATCCAAAAAAATGTAAAATAATATCTGAAAGAACCTCTTTGGTGATGTTTAACCAAGGTATTCCTTTTTCGTAAATAATCCATCTCAGTCTGGAAAAGGGTTAAACTTATAATGAGTAGATATCAATTAATTTACTTTAATGAGCTCGAACAGATAAGTGCTCGGCAATATTTTCACATTATCAGAGTCTGAAAAGAGCTGAAAGAAGACTCTAGGGTTTCCTTTTTCGCTGTTATCTAAGCTCGAAAAAGAGATAAAAGTGCGCTTCAAATCCTTTTTCATTTTTAACAAAGCTTGAAAAATAAGG
The DNA here is from genome assembly GCA_034641835.2 of Pinus albicaulis. Classification (NCBI taxonomy): domain Eukaryota; kingdom Viridiplantae; phylum Streptophyta; class Pinopsida; order Pinales; family Pinaceae; genus Pinus; species Pinus albicaulis. The sequence goes on from CM076581.1 coordinate 1,371,833,893, forward strand.
AGAAAAAGTATGCTTTGTGGTCAAATCATTCTTAAAATAAATCTACACGACTAATCTATTCATTAGTTGTAAAACCTATTTCAGAGCAACATCAAATGGATTAAAAATACCTGTTTCATGATAAAAACATAATAAAACCATAGTCATAGCAATAAATTTAACTTGGAAATAATTAAATGACTATTAAAAGTAGTTTCACTATTCATTTTTACCATTCCATAGTTACCATTTTCATTTTGGAGCTCTGAACTTGATTTTGCCTCCGAACTTCAACGATCGATTGCGTGAAATTGGTAAGAATGTTTTGAATGCCCCTTGCAAGAGTACATGTTGAATGCCCCCTGCAAGAGAAGATGCCCCCCAAGCTTCATTTCATTCATCTAAGTAGATTACTGGTTACTAATAGCTGGATGGAATGAAGGTTCATTATAGGGGAGGATTTGTTTCATCTTTTAATGAGCTTGACATAGGAAAAGAACTATGCTCCTGACTTGTTTCATTTTTTAATGAGGTTGACATAGTAAAAGAACTATCCTCACCACATGTTTCATTTTGAAATGAGGTTGACACAGTAAAAGGAACTATCCTCATAACTTGATTCATTTTTTTAACGAGGTTCACATTGGAAAAGAACCATCCTCATAGGCACTTGTTTCATTTTTTAACAAGGTTGACACAAGAAAAAATAACTATCCTCAAAGGCACTTGTTTCATTTTTTAACGAGGTTGACACAAGAAAAAAGAACTATCCTCATGACTCTGTTTCATTTTTTAATGAGGCTGACACAGAAAAAGAACCATCCTCATAACTCTGTTTCATTTTTTAACGTGGTTGACGCAGAAAAAGAACCATCCTCATAGTGCAGTTGGAGTGGTGAGTGTGCTATGGAAAAGACGTAGTCTAACAGAATCATCATTTAAGGAGTTTGATGAGCACCATAAATGATAAGTTATAACATGCGTTGACGGGTCTTCTCCAGGGTTTTCATTGAATTTTGGAATTTCAGAGGGTATTTTATGTGAAATCAATAGCCACCAAGGGGAATAACTGATGGAACCAGCTTGATATTGCACTAAAGGTGTGAATAAAGGATCAAGCCGTTCAATATTCATAAGGGAGGAACCATATAGGGTTCTAGATGATGACATAGGTGAATTCAATGGACAAAACATCGAAGATGAAGCAACAACAGATACTGTCGCAGCTGAAATAGATGGTTCAGTCTGGGATGTTATCTCAGCCATGGTCAAATGACCCAATGTATACCCTATAGAATCTACGGGAACTCGAAGTGAAACAGGATCAATAAAAAGCAAAGAAAGGTGATTGAGGAAAAGACTTGTACAGGTAAAGCTCCTACTGAAAATGAGTTGGAGTTAAAGGTGTCTCGTCTTGTGATGTTTCTTCAATCGAAATCAAACCAAGTGAAAGAACTTCACCGTTAGGCCCAAAGTATATTTCAGGTGGTTGAATATGCGATATGGGAGACTTAATGGCTAAAATATATTGTGGAGTGACCAATACAAAAACAACTTTCGGTTGTTCGACTTCGTGATCAATATTTTCTCCACTTAGGGAATATAGCAACTGAAATATAAGGGGATGATAGTGTTGGGAAAAATACTGAGAGGGGGGGGGTGAATCAGTATTTACTGCATAATCAAATCTTTTTACTTTTTCATTCCTTAAAACCCATACACTACTTTCCTTCAGTAAAATAGCGTATATACGCGGATCCCCTTTATGAAACTAGCGTATACACAGAGATCTAGATCTTTCATTAAATATTCTCTTATATTATTCCATCATTCATTCATTAGATGTTCAATAAACAGTAAACATGTGCAGTAAGAACAGAATAAACCATCACACAAAGCATCACACATGAACACCAGGATTTTTAGGTGGAAACCCAAATCGGGAGAAAACCACCGCTGCAGTTGCTCAGCCTTCAATATTTTATTATAGAGAAAACATCTTACAACATATGTGCTGGCGCAGACTTGACCAGCACGCAGGCACCCACCTGCGCTCGTTTACCAGCCTCTCCTGGAAGGGAGCTCCAACCCCCTGACTCGTTTACCAGCCTCTCCTGGAAGGGAGCTACGACCCCCTGCTCTCGTTTACCGGCCTCACCTGGAAGGGAGCTACGACCCCACGGCGAGGCTACAACCCTCGACACCTCCATGGACCACGTTTCTCAATTTTCCTGTGGATCCAACAACTTCAATAGAACAATACTTACAGGCCACATTTCATCATATTTTCACACCGAACCCTTTCCATGCGCAGCACAAACATACATCATCCAACGGTACTCAATCAACACGGATCGGATAGCGGAACCGGATGGATGTTTTGTTTGCTTCAGCAGTTTTGGTTGCATACGCGCTTTCCCTTTACTGATGTCGCGTATATACGCGCTTCCATCCACACAAACCAGCGTATACTTCAGTGTATATTTTATTGCGCATACGCGCTTTTACTTCAGCGAAGCTGCGTATATACGCGCTTCCTCTACGGCGAAGTAGCGTATAGATCTTCAATCATTACAGAGCAGCATACTTCATCATATCAGATATTCAGTTTAGATCTACCCTTTTGCTTCAGACAGATGTTCTCCTAGATGTTCGCCTCATCACAGATCTAGGCCTTCCATAAGCAGATCTAATCACTCCATAAACAGATCTAGCAAATACAAGTACATTTCAGATCTAGAAATCCCGCTTCATCATTTCTTCATAAGTGCATCATAGATTCAGATCTATCAACAAACCTTTACCCTTTCCATACAGATATACTTCACAGAGAAGTATTCATTCAAGCTCAGAAATCTTGCTCTCACACTCCTGATTTGCACAATGAATTTGTTCTCCTTATATAGGTTTATCCTTTTTCAATACCATGAGCCCCTTTTTCAATACCATGGACCAAAACAATACCATGAGCCCAAAACTACCTGGACGGGGTCAATTAGGCGGATCATTGCCCAATACAATGGGTCAATACCATGGTGTTTACCCCTGGTTTTGCACTTTTAGAGCGCTTTAGCCCATACGCGACTTGGCACGTTATTTTCCGCGTGCATACGCGACTTCCATTATACATATCCGCGTATACATAGAGATATACTCTTTTCATCATACTTTGAGTACATTCTGAATTCCTTTCTTCATTGCCTTCTGTTCACACTGTAGATACATCAGATTTCCTTCATCAAACCATATTCTATCAAGCACAACTTCATCAAGTAAGTTGTCATCATCTTCATCAAGTGGGTTGCCTTTCAAGGATAATGCTCAGCATCATATTACATCATATCACATCAGATTTACATTATTTACCAAGTCCATCAAATCAAGAATAACTTCATCAGGTGGATTTCCATCAAGGACAACACATGTAAACAGTCGCATGTCTTCATCTTCATTTAGTGGGTTGCCATCAAGGACAACACTCTGCATCATATTTCCAACAGATAGACCCTATTTCATTGGTCCTAGGGATGATGTCCAGTTTGACCAATAACAGCCGCCCCCTAAAGCACAATGGGATCTGGATCAACTTCCAGTTAAACAACGTTGGGTTCAGGAGGTATGGTCTCACAGATTGGATGGATTGTGACCACGGGTAGCTATGAGGACTCTATCTCGACAACAGTAGACAAACCGGTATTTGTAGAAAAAATTGTGCCAAATCTGGGTTAAAAGATGATGTTTTGTCAGAGGTACGAATTTTACTTGATTTGGCAGATCGTGATCGCCTTCGCCTACCAGAAGTAACTTCCGGTGGTAAACGTGGTTTTAAATCTAATCTACGCGAACGACTGGGGATAGGATTTTTTTCTTCCATGACTGCTAATTTATTTTATCCAAAAACAAATAAAAAAAAAGAGGGTAATGCTAGGCAAAAGGGTTTACCAAGAAACTGTGAATTGCAGAATACCTCCTGGCGAACTAAGAGATACGGGCAGGTAATCTCCTCGAATGCTGTGTTCGGTGTATCACAATTTCAAGGTGGCCGACTTGGTTCACTATGGATGGATAGCACCTAAAATTTTTCCTCCCAAATATACCCGAAGTTACGTGGAGGCCCAAGTCTGTATTAGCGCTGTCTGATGTGAAACCACATAGTGAGAGCACCCTGTATACTTATCGTACTGTAACACCACCCGATATACCCGAAAGTACGTGGATGAGCAAAGATATACTTACGTATGTGGAGTGAGGTATCACACTCAGAATGTATTGCAGACAAGTTAATGACATCTATTATGTTTTATGACGCCAGAACACGTCTCTAGCCTAGACATTCTAAATGTTATCATTAAGGTTCCAATGCGTTGTTAAGTAAATTGAGATTTATTTTATGTTTATCTTGCTTAACAATTTTCCTTTCAAAGGTTCAACGCGATGATGTGTATGAAATTCCTAAAATGCAGCTAAGAATGATAAACAAACTTTCACTTTCAGCTTTTTCAATGAAGAACCTCGCTACTAAGGGAAGAGAGAAAATAATTTGGGAGCAAACAAATCAATGAATAAAAATGAATCAGTGAATCTCAAACTAAATGCAGATTTCATAATGTTCCTTTTGCAAAACACACACAATCCTACATGAAAATGCAAGTTTTTCTTTTCAGTTTCCTTAATGTTATGTGTTAGAAAATTAAATATTATAGAGCAATGAAACACGTAAAATATGCGGAAAACACAAGCACACAAAACACATAAAACCAGAGAGACACATATATATGTGGTTCACCCATTTTAGGCTACGTTCACCCCGAACAACCAGTTCTTCCTTTCTATTATCCAACAAAATGAAAAGACACAACCTACAACAGATTGACTCTAATACCCTCTATTCTCTCTCACAGTCTCCCTACCTGTTTCTTGCTCTAAGAATACACATACAAATGCACAGCCACAATACAATACCCTCATACAAAGTGAGGGGTTGCCTTCTAGGGAAAAAAACCCTAAACTAAACATAACTTCTACCATCAGATCATCCACCTAATGAATGGCCCAGATTGACTAGAAATTACTATACTTTTACAAGGAAAATTTACATTTGTTTTTAGCTTTGGGGGCACTGCCCCCAAAACCCCCTGCTAGGGGGGGGTTCCATAAATTCGTAGCCACACCCCCCTGGACCCCCCAGGTAGAATTTAATTACGGGCGACGTTGCTACCCCATTAAGGTACAGGGGTCCAATGTTGTGATACAAAATAAACAAGATAATCAGGCTCCACACCCAACATTATTAATGTAGAAAAGAAACTAGGTGTGCTAGATCGATAATTCAAATGATTTTTACTTTCGAGAAATGAAGAATACAAACGACAATTTCTCTTTTGAAGGAAAAATGAGGATTTCAACAACAATTTCTCCTATCAAGGAAATGATGATTTTACGACAATTTCCTATTTTGAAAGCAAATGATTCTTAATGTCACCATAAAAAGTACTTTGAAATCAACTTGTCAATGATAAAGAATTTTTTTTTTCAAAACAACATTGAACAAATTTTCAGTCAAAGGAGGAGAAGTATATAGAGTCACTGGTCAATTGAGCATCAAAATTTTTAGAACACAATAGAAAACAAAACTGAAGCAAGTTGCAAAGTCAAATTCAAGGGAATTTGGTCACTTTCAGGAGTCAACACAGTCTCCAAGGGGAGACAGTGCTCTGCAACACAGGCTTGGAAGTGAGACAGTGCTCTGCAAAGCACTGTGTCCAATCTAATGGTGCATTGGGCACAATAGACAAGGGAAAATGCTACTGTTTAACTACTATATTTGCAAATTAATCTCTGAAAAAGTCTAATATTTTTGTGAAAGAACTACTGGGTGGATAAAAAAAGAAAATCAGAGGCTCTAACACCTAGAACTAAGAGAAATTCTCCCGAGTGGAGTCGTCAATTTGTTGGGCCAGAATTGTAATCTACAGATAAATTACGCTTCCCTAGACCGGTGCTAGTATAGAACAACAGGTGAAAGACTATACAACTATTTCTCATAACTCAAAACAGATACACAGAGAGGATTGGAGGCTTACTTGTTTAGTCTCTTCCAAATGACTCCTCCTGTCGCTTCTACTGCAGCTTCAAATTCAAGCAGTTTGTAGGCTGAATGCTTCCTGCAAGAAAGAACATTGAAATGACAGAAGGTGAAATAATATAGATATTTATTCAAGATATTTAGATAAATCAGTAAAGCATAGACCATACACATCAACTAAGATCTTGCAATATGGAAAATCAAAGCCAATACAGATGCATATAGGGAAAAATAATAAGTACTCTTTATTGATGATAGAAGGAGAGGTTACAACCTAGAGACTAATTTTAAGTGACCTTCCAGCAACATTCCCAAGCCTCATCACAGTATAAATCTCTCCAGCAGTAGCTTCACAAATCAAACTCTCAATTGAAAATTCTCCAGCATTTCTCTACTCAAATTCTTCCTCCTCAAGAACTTAGATGTGTGCTCAATTTATAGATGAACTGTAGGTTGTTTTGCAATCAATAGATTTCCAAAAATAGGAAAGACATGTTTCCAGTCATGTATATGTCAAATGGACACTTGGATCTGAAGCTTGACACATGTGAACTCTTCTAGAAGGCATTGGCCAAGTGAAGATTCCGGAACAATGATAATTTCGCTTCCAATGTGACCAACTCACCTGTGAATGTCGGGAAGTGCTTTGCAGAGTAGCCTTGCATGGGGCTACCTGCATATGCAACGCACTTAGGCCCCTTAGAGCCTGCGTTGGTGAGCTCTCATATGATAAATATTAAGGTTCAAACCATGGAAACCTTTTCTTGATGAAAGTCTTGCTTGATTTGGCTTGTTTCTTGTCTTAGAGCATATAGCAAATGAAATGATAGGGAATAATAGACCCTTGATCATCAGTCCTGGAGATGATGCCCAGTTAACCAGGTCATTCGGAATGGTGCCCAAATTTACCTATAACACACTGTAAGTATTCAATATTCTACACTTCCAGTCAATGAGGCTCAGAGCATTTATCTGACTTTCGTTGGGACCGGGCCCAAGGCTTACGGACTGGATAGTGGAAAATGTTGGATTCTTATGATAAACTCCCTTTCACCAATATTTATTCATCATTCATGCATTTAATTCATTTTCATAAGTAAAAACTCCTTTTTTACTCAATGATACATAAAAGCCCATTTGATTAACTCCCTTCATTCATAAAACATACAAACCCTCAAAAAACACTCTATCCTAAGTAAAAGTGGTGAAGTTATGAAATAATAAGCTTTGCTTTAAAAAATTTACTTTACTTGGTCATATAAGTGTATTTTTGTGTATTCCTTTCCCCTTGTAATATTAATTTCTAACTTATGCTATTAAATCCCAAAAATCACCTTATCCTACCTATATAATTCCCTTTATGTTAAATATTCCCCCAAAACCCATTATTATAAGAATTTAAGCCAAAGTTATTATCCACATGCTGAAATAAAACCCAAAAATACCCCCTTTGGCCTAAAAATAACTATATAGAAATACCCTACCCCCTATGGTTATAGACATTTCCAAAAGTCTAAAACTATATAATAAAACAAAAATGGAAATTGGCTTTTATTACATATCTTATGAATGTCTAAGCGCATAAATGTTATCCCATTTTATCTCATTTTATCCAAAGTTTCTTATAAAGGTTCAACCCCTGCCCTTGTAATATACTTACCATTCTTTTCCGCACAAGATTAACCTTTTCCCTCTTCCCCGTTATATAAAACTCCACATTTTATATAAACATTAACCCAAGTTAATATAGCCCCGCCTCATGCGCATCCCTCTCATTCCAATAAACCCACCATATATCGCTTCTACATATCCCTTTTGTATATAAAACTTTGATCACATCATATATCATATAAAGGTTTTATTATATTTTAAAGCCCCAATAGCACATATCAATAAAATACCCCGGTCCCACATACCTTTTGACCGCACCTTCCCATCAAATCTCAGCCGTTCACTCCCTTCCCGATGATCCAATGGTGCCAAATCCTTTTCACACTCACAACATAATAATTTTCCCGCAGTCCAAATGAATGCGAAATGAGTGGTTTTCTAATTTCTGCCTCCGTCGACGTGGCGAAATCCCATTCAATCGCGTTCGTTTTGGAAAAAACAGCTTACCACCTGAGATCTACTCAAAAACTACTGATGGTTTTCGCATTTCAGAATATAAACTGCCTTCCCGCCTGTGATAAGACATGTAATTAATGCATTTACGATGGTTAAATATCAAAGTTTAAAACCTTTGATATACCATTGTTAATGTTTATTTGTACATTTCCAAACTAAAAAAGAACTCCGCCCGACTATATTGAAGATGCCTGACTATTTTTAAGCCCATGTTGATCAATTTCCAACTCAAAATCTAGATTTGACCGCAGATTTTCCCTGTTTGAAGATTAGATGAGCCATTTTCTACTCCAGCAAGTTGGACCAGAGTTCAAATTCAACCACAAAAGTTGCAGAAAACCCTTCCGATAATCAAAAACTCGCCATTTGGGGTATTTTTCGACAAACAAACCTGAAAATTTCAAGGTTAAACCGTCCATAAGTAAATTAAAGTCTGAATTAGGAGAATTTTCCATAGAAATTGCCCAAAAAACTCCTAAAACAGGCCAAAACCTCAAAAAATTTCCCCAGAAATTTCTATGTTCAAAAATCCTCTTCTGAAGCCAATTTCCTCAGCTGTATTCACTTAAAAATCAATTTCAAAGAACAGGGAAGAGGTTGAAGCCCAAATATATCCTGAAAACACCTTTTTACAATCCAAATTATTTAGAAAACCCTCATTTTCTGTCTTAAACGAGTTTGCATATCTCAGACACCTAATTGAGAAAAGATATCACTTGAAACTTATCCTTGGCTTATAAATTGATAAATTTATCCTCTGTTTAAAGAAAAACTCTTGCAAATAGATTAAGCTTGCATTAGTTATTCAAAAATGACTAAGAAATAGATGACAACCAAAGCTGGGGGTTCTAAGCCTATTAAGCCTGGTGGATCCAAGCCTCCCAAATCTGAAGCATCAAAAGCTATCAAATCTACTCCAACACTTACTGCTAAAACCACTGTGTCTTTAAATCCACTTCAGCCACCAGTACCTATTGTAGAAACCATTCCATTAACTGATATGGACTACAAGATTGTTGACCCTGTGGTAGAATTTAACCTTTTAGAAATCCATAATTGGCTCTATGATAAATATTTAGATAAAGATGAAATGCCTATCTGGGAGACTAATTTGCCCCAATATGTAGTTCCTTTGACTCATCCTGGACAAGATCTTGTTAGACTTTGTCAAAAGCATTATGAACCAGACTAAAGGGCTATTGCTAATGCAGACAGGGAGGTCCTTTTTACAATCACAATAGAATCCATAAATCAAATGCTGCAATTACCATATGATCCTCATTTAGTCCCCCATCCTCATTTAGTCCCCCTTTCTATTGAATATTTAACCTAGTTGTACTTAAGTATGGATTCCCCAAAGAGGTTTATGATATTTCAGAACTTTATGCCTGCTCATGTTGACATCCCTAAATTGAACCCTCCTTATTCAACTGCCAAATTTCCTGAAGGGTCAAGGCATATTATTTCCATGTTATCTTTTATACTGGGATATTTCATAGATGGATTCATTGATGAATCCATTCTTGGCTTCCTATCCACTTTATCTCCAGGCCAACCCCCTACACTCTTTTTTGATTATGCCAGTTTTATAGCAGACAATATTCATCACCAATTGACCAAACTACCCATTGAAGGGGTGTTTAGGTACTCATCATAATTGTTTCATTTGTTTATGTTCTTCCAAGCTAACAATTTTCTAATTTCATTGCAAAAAATGGACTTAGAGGGCCAGCCTCTGTCCATCATCTTTTGGACTTCTTTGCTTAGGAAAGAAGGCAATGAGTTCAGTTATACAGATTTTTCATACCTATTCTTCCAGCCAGCAATGAATATATTGTACAAAGCAGAGAAGCCTAGTGTAAATGAAGATATGAAAAGAATATTGTAGTTATCAGAACAATATAATATGGGAGAATGGCTTCTTTATTAAAAACACATAGAGATACGAATTTTTGGCTCAAACTAGTTACCTTATAAGTTTCCAAAATACATGTGCATGAGAGTTTTTGCATTGGAATACTTAAGGAAAATTCTAAATTTTGACTCCATCAACTTCTTAGCTGCTAGGAAAAAGACCCAATTCAAGCTTAAAAATCAAGTTGGGCCTTTCGTCATAAATAACAGAGAAGCAGAAAAGGAAATCACCAAGATACTAGTAGGGTTTAAATTTCAGGAGAGCTTTCCATGGAACTATGATCCTCAAGGGATCTTGAGTAATTTAAGCATTAAATGCAAACTTACACCACTTATACATGAACCTAAGATAGAAATTGAGAAGTTTGCAAATCAGGTTGAATGGATAGAGAAAACTCTGATAGATACAACAGTTAATGCAGAACCAACAGAAAAAATGGATACTACACAAACTATGGTAGTTACAAAACAACCTGAAACTTCAACAAAAAGAGGTAGAGATGAAGGAAATTATACAGCTCAGACCACCATAGAGACAAAATTCAAGTTAATTTACAATAAAAGGCTCAAATTCAGTTCCATAGGAAAAGAAAAGATAATTGATGTTGAGGATACAAATGAGCCTGAGGTAAACAATGATGAAGTCATAGTGATAATTAATGATACTCTTGCAGGAATTCAAAAAGATCAAACAAAAGGAAAAGATACTCAGATGATTGAAAAACCCCAAAATATGGATGCTTCTTCCTCACAGAAAGCTGAGAAAAAAGACTTAGATATCAAATAAAAGTACAAGCAAATCAAGAAAAAGAATGAAGATATCAAATCTGAGATTTACTCTCAATTTCTTAAGAAAAAACCACGGAATCAAAAAAGGCTACTGACAACCTTTGATTATGCAATAAATAAGATGATTATGTCCTTTTTACAACCAACTACTTCAACACCTAAGACAGTGGCTTATTAAAAAAAGATGGAGTTTGCGGTAGATACTGAAAACATTCATGTGCTTGACCAAATAGAATTCCACATACACAGTTCTGAAATTCTATATTCAACTGTGGTGACAAAGGCAATGAGTGCTACCAAATTGCAAAATATTGTGTTAAATATGCACGAACAAATGAAACTGGATAAGGGATCCATATATGCCAAATATCTAAGGATTAAGGCCTTAGAAGACTTAGCTTTGTAGGTGGGAATTGATCCCTCAGATGTTAAGGCTGCTAAAGTTTTGATAAAAAAGAAAAATGATGATATTGCAGCTTTGAGGAAACAGCTGAAGCTTCCTCAAAATGAGCACCCACAGACCAAAGAAATACTTCAGGATCAAACAGAAAAAGAAGAGATGATGCAGTTGATCCTCAAACTAACTGCTAAGCTTAAAGAAATGGAGACTCAAATGGATAAAATTGTTAAGGAGAAAGAGACTGTAAAGGAAGCTGATGCTCCAACTATTCCTACAGTTATACCAGTAATTATCACAGTTGTGGTTTCTACTTTGGGAGAAAAATTAGCACCTAATGAGCCATTGGCAACTACAGTGTCAGTGCATTCAACTACTACATCAGACACAGATTCTTCAACAACACAGGTACAACAAACAGATGGAGTAGGGAAAATAGTGAAAGCTATGGAAGAAATGTACTTGAAAACAAATGAAATAAATAGCTTAAAAAATATGATTCAAAGTCTTGAAGCCACCAACAAAACAACACTGATAACTACTAAAAACCATGAGCAGAAGACCATAAGACTTGAAGAACAAATAAAGAATTTAAAAAAGGAGTTAACATTTACTGAACAGATTTCCTACATCAAGAATCATCTTTGGACAAATATTATTGAAGCCATACATTCTCAATGGCCTTCAATTCAGGTCATTTATGAGCAGAGAGACTTATTGTTAGCAGCCCAAAATGAGATTCAGAAAACCAAGGATGAGTTAGTTGATAAGCCATCACAGGCTTTAAAACTAATCACTTTCTTGAACAGTAAGAATAGAGCAGAGTTGGAAGAGTTACATGTACAGGATAAAACTGAAACAATATTACAAATCAAGAAGCTTGTGACCAAGAAAAATTTGATGAACAACCTAGAGGAAAAATGTGAAGCTATGAACATTTCCATTACTAAGTTTTTGGAAAAATACACTATTTTGAGGCAGAGAGGCCTACCAGATATTCATGTCTTCAATGACAAACTAATGGTCCAAAAATATTATGATAAGAAGATAAGGGAGTTTACAAAAGAATAAGTCAACAAACCACTATCACTGGGCACTCCTACAGGAAGGGTTATCCTTCAATATTTTGAAGACTTGTTTTTTCTACAGCATGAGATGAGGCATTTTTTTGTTTTCAGAGCTACCTTTTCCAAGTACACAGATGCCGATGAGAACTTTAGAAAGCTAAAAAATGTGAAAATTCCAAATGCAGCGCAATGGCAAGCATTCACAGATTTAATGTAATAGTAAAAAGGTAAAACAATGAAGAAAAATGCACTAAAAATAGTCAAACAGAAATAGTGAAATAAAGAAACAGTTAGCTGATTTTTTACTACAGTAAGACATATTTTTCAGCAGTAAAGAGTGAAATATCAATTAAAGTGTATCATTCTTTAAAGAAGCATCTTTAAAGAGTATCAGAAGAAAGTGTATCAGTCAAGGCAAATCAAACAAAGATATTTCCTAAACAGCCAACAAGCAGGACAACTATTCAATAAAAAGCTCCTTGTTAGATAAAGTTTCTCTATATATTTTGGATAAAGAGGACAGCTTGTTGATTTGTTAAACTGCTGTCCTTCTTATTTTGTAAAGATATTTTATATTTCCTAAAGATATTCCTACATTTCTCTAGGATATTTGTAAACAATATTTTGTATAAATACTTCTGTATTAGAAGTGTTAAGTTTGGAATAAAATTTCTAGACTTTACTATAGACTTTTTGTTGAAACATTGGAGGCTATTATATGTTGATTTCGAAGTAGTAGACTAGACAAAGATAAACTGGCATCATAATTCAAGATTCCTATGATAAATTGATGAGTAAAGTACTTTCTTCTTGTCATTGTTTTCTTTCTTGAGTTTCATGCATTCCATTATATATGTTTGTTCAATATTAATGAGTAACTAGGAATATTACTACAGGCTAGTCCTTTACTCCCTATCTTTAACTAGTTATCATTTAAATGTTTTATGTAGATTTCTGGTGTTAGGAATTCTTAATTGTTCCTACTCCCGTTTGACCCCTGCCTCCTTCTTCCATTTTCTGGATCAAAGGATATTTCATGACCTTTTATCCCGATCATACCATTTCACCAAAAACACTTTTCCCAAATTTCTGAGGGTTATCTATCTTTCCCTGAATACATTGTACCTTTTGACCTTGACTTCTAGTACTGCTATCTAGATTTAGACTCCATAGCCCAATGGACAAGTAGATTTCTCTCTAGTTTACTTCTAAGTGATTTTTTCCCACCAAAACCTTTAAAACAAAACCAATTGTTCTATCATAACTAGCCTAAAAACATAAATAAAAAACAAAGATAAATATTAAAGAGAGAACCCTCTCTGAATTCTAGGAAGGCTAGATCCTAGGATTTGAAGTAGGTTTGTGGTTACCCTTAGTGTTCTTTGACAAAAAACTCAAATCCCACAACTTAAGAAATTACTAGGGTGATAACATACTGGCAACCATACTGGGGATCGAACCAATCTCCAGTCATAAATTTAGTCTTAAAGGAAGATCTTTAAATTATCTTTTTACTTTAAGACTATTTTTATAGGTTGTGGGTATTCAAAATAGTCATTCTGGCTTCTAGGAAAACCTACTATACCAGGTCTAACCTGTATCCGAAGCCTGTAGTTATAGTAGATAACCCAGAACAGATTGGAAAAAAGAAAAAACAAATTGTCAATTTAGAAACTGAATTACCCTTGAGAAAAGCCAATTCTTTACCCAAAGAGTTAGTGAGTTTAAATGATATTGATTTTGATCTAAAGTTTGAATATTCATTGTTTAAAACTAAATCTGAAACTGATTTGAAAAACACTGTTAAAGATCCTGTTTTCCTTTCATGTTTGAATGGAAAACAGAAAAATATTTCAGTAGGAACAAAGTCAAGTAAATCTAAATATCAAAATACAGTTGAAAAAATTAGTGTTTCATTGATTAAAGATATTAATGAAGTTATTGAATTAGCTCATTTGTTATCTTATATAAAACCTCCAGTTTCTCAATTGCACACAACAATAATACCAACAACATATTCATCTTTATATGTTGTCACTTCATTTATAGATACTTCTGCAAGTTCATCTACAGACCATGTCAGTCCTAAGTTGCCTTTATAGCCTAGGATATTATTTACTTCATCCACTCAAACCATTGCATCCGCTACTCTTCAATCAGATTTCATAAGCAACACATCTTTATTTCCTAGCATTACCATTTACATACCATCTTCATTTCCCAGCTATTCAACTGCAGTTGTTAATTCATCAGCTACCATATCCAGCACTGCCTCTATCATTACTATTATAACTCCCAGTTCAGTAAAGCTTCAAGCCATGGCTGCTAGGTATGCTCCCCTTGTTTTACCTCAAAACCTCCATTCAATGCCTCAATATTACTAAAAGAATGTACCACAATTTGATAGCCTGTCACAATATACTTCTCAACAACATGTAACTAAAATGACAGACTACTGTGAAATTTATGAAATTGATGAATTAGATGTCCAGATGAGGTTACTTGCCCAAAGTTTGATAGGAGAAGTTAAAAAATGGTTCAAAAAATTAGTTGTTGGTAGTATAGCTGATTTAGCTGCATTTCATAGGACATTTTTAAATAAATGGGAAAGAAAAAAGAACCCCCTTCAAATTTTGTCTGAGTTTGATGCTTTGAAAATATCTCCTACTGAGTCTGTCCAAGAATATTGCACTAGGTATAACAGTGTCTATAATTCTATTCCTGCAGATCTTAAACCGACACCTTACTCTGTACTGCTCAAATTCCCTAATGGATTTGATATAGATATGACATATCAATTAAGAGAAAGAGATGCCCAAACTTTATAACAGATGCAATTAAATGTTGTAAGTGTAGAAATTAACATCTTAGCTAGGAAGGCTAGACTTATAAATGAAAGAAGAGTTACAATTAAAGAAGAAAGTTCAAACTCAGATGTTAAATTAGATTTTTTTGCTAAAACTTTAGAAAGGGTGGTTGAAAGATTAGATAATTTAGATAGAAAACCTCAATGGGATAATCAACCTCAAATCAAAAATCCCAATTTCCAAAAAAATAATAACCCTGGAAAAGCTAAAGAAGCTGCTCTAGATCAAAATATTAGGCCCCCATTTCAGGAGAAATATGTTGAAAATTCTCAAAATAATGATGAAGATGAGGATGACATCAATAATCTAATGGGAATAGATGAAAACAACACCATTTTCCTCACTCAGGAAGATCTGGAACTATTTGAGCTTCAACAACTCAAATTAAACTCCAATGAATCCTTTGACTTCAAAAAGATTATGACTTTGACATTAATGAAATTCACAGTCTGTATAACCATAGAAACAAGAAAAATAATGAAACTTCTACTAAAAAAAATTCCCAAAATCAAAATAAGAAAAATGTAGAAGCCCCAAAAACAAAAGTTTTGCAAATTCTCCCAAGGGAAAACAAGAAAAAATCCAATCCTTCCAGTCCTAAAAAACCAAAAAATCCCAAGATTGTTGATATTACTGATGAAGTAGCTTAATATTCCAAAGATGCACCAAAAGCTAATACTACAAAAGCCTCTAATTCAGTAAAAACAACAATTCCTTATCCTAAAAAGAGTCATGTTGATTCTAAATCAGCAAATCCTAAAACTGATAATATAAAAACAACTGCTGAAAATTCAAAGTGTGATAGAACATCTGCTGCCACAAAAACTGTCCCTGAAAAAAGAATTGAAAACAACAAAAGTCAAGAAACTCAGACAGAGAATATTAGAACAACTGAAGAGAAAAGTACATCTGTTGAAATTCAAGAAAAACCATCTCAGATCACAGTTACTAAAGATGAAATAGTTCAAATTAGTAAATCTCAATCCTCATTCAATATTCAGTCTAAAATAGCTAAGTTAAAAATACCAATTCCTTTAACAGAATTGGTAAATAATGACTTATACCAATCAACAATAACTGAGACTTTGAATATGAATGATGGTGAAGATGCCATTAATTTGAATGATGATCAAACAGATTTGATCTTTGGCCTTGATGTAAATGGTAAGCATTCAGATGGATCAGTTCCTCCATTCTATATCAACCTTACTGTTCATGATCAGATTTTACACAATGCTATGTTAGATTTAGGAGCTTCCCATAACTTAATGCCTAAAGCCATCATGGCAACTCTTAATCTAGAAATAACCAAGCCTTATAAAGATTTGTTCTCATTTGATTCTAGCAAATTTAAGTGCTTAGGTTTGATTAAAGACGTATGTGTGAATTTAGTTCAGTATCCTGGTAAGAGTATGATTATGGATATTGTAGTAGCTGAAATCCCACCAAAGTATGGTATGCTTCTTTCTCGCTCATGGGGATCAAAGTTGCAAGGATCTCTACAATTAGACATGAGTTATGTTACTATATCAGTATTTGGATAGCCCAAGAAGCTTTATAGGGAAACTTTAATGAAATTCATGGTCAGCAGTGCAGAAAGATCCATAAATTACCCCATTTATTCAACACCAATTGACCTTGATTCCTTCATTTTATGTAACTCTGATAACAATGAAATCCAAACAGAACTGATTGACATAAAGCCAAAACCAAACAATGACAATATTTTTCATGAAGCCCTTTGGCACTTAGACTTTGATGGCTCCGTGAATAAAACAGGAGTAGGAGCTGGAGTATGGATCACAAATATTGAGACCAGTCATTGAGAAGGACATGCCTTTAGACTCAACTTTAAATGTACAAATAACATGGCAGAGTATGAGGCACTTATCATAGGCCTCCAAATCATTAGAAATTTAGAAGGAAAATGAACACTAATCATGGGAGATTTAGAATTGTAGATTACTCTGTTCGTAATCCTAGATTAGCCAGATATAGAGATGCACCAACTGATTTATGTGAAGATTGATTGGAATGTAAATTTGCTAATATACCTAGAAAACAGAACATTCAAGCACATTGCATAGAAAATTTTGCTAGCACATGTAATTTGCCTTTTCAACCAACACATAGGTATACTGCTGAAGTTAAATATAAACCCATTGTCCCAGATAATGTCAAATACTGGCATATTTTCTCTAAAGATGAACAAATTTACCATTTTTTGAATAACGAGGAAGAATTTCAAAATTGTAAGATAGATTCAGACTATAATATAGATTCAGATTTTAATTGTGAAATAGATAACATAGATGTACATAAACTTAACAAACCAACTGTATTTACTCAATCTGATATATATAACTTAGATAATATAGATGTTGAGAAAATCATTGAAGAAGAAATCGACATGTTAGATTTTAAAGATAAATTTTTGCCTAAAGGTTTAACCCCTTTAGAAGACCTTTTTAATTCCAATGATGTGCCTAAAAATCCAAAAATGGAACCAGTTAGGTCTAACATTTAGGAAATGATTAAACTGTCTAAATCTTTACCTTCACAAGAAAAGGAACAATACATTGATATTTTAAAGGAATATCAGGATGTGTTTGCCTGGCGTTATGAAGATCTTAAAGCATATGACACAAACATAATCCAATACAAAATTCCCATAAAAGATAATCAGAAGCCATTCAAACAAAAATTGATAAGAATCAATCCTGTTCTATTACCTTTGATAGAAAAGGAAGTAAAATGCATGTATGATGCTCAAATTATTGCACCAATTAGATATTCTAATTGGGTTTCAAACCTAGTACCAACAAGAAAGAAAACAGGTGAAATTAGGTTATGTGTCGACTTTAGAAATCTTAACAAAGTGTCTTTAAAGGATAATTACCCTTTACCAAAGATGGATCATATATTACAAAGGGTAGTTGGTTCCTCTAGAATCTCTTTGTTATATGGTTTTTCAGGATACAACCAGATCCTAGTCCAAAAGGAAGATCAGGCTAAAACAACTTTTACCACTCCTTGGGGCACATTCATGTATGTGAAAATGCCCTTTGGCCTGATGAATGCAGGAGCAACCTTTCAGAGAGCTATGTATATAGCCTTTTCTAAGGAAATTAAGGAATTCTTGGTAATTTTTCTAGATGACATTACTGTATTTTCCAAAACAAATAATGAACACTTGGATCATTTGAGACAAGTCTTCATTAAATGTAGGAAATTTGGCATCTCTTTAAATCCAAAGAAAACTCCCTTTGGACTAGAGGAAGGTAAGTTACTAGGAAATATAATTTTAAAAGAAGGAATTAGAATTGATCCTGCTAGGATAGAAGCAATTTTGAACATTCATCCACCTAGAAATATCAAAGAATTACAAGCTTTCTTAGGTAAAATTAACTTTTTGAGAAGATTTATTTCAAACCTAGCTGAAATCATTAGAGAATTGAACAATATGCTGAAAAAAGACTCAACTTTAAAATGGAAAGTTGAATCCAAATAATCATTTGATTCCATTAAACATGCTTTACCTAAAACACCAGTCTTAATCAGTCCAGATTTCAAGAAAGACTTTATAATTTTTTCGTTTGCATCAAAACATACCATTGCTGTAGTTTTACTACAGAAGAATGATCAAGGTTTTGAACAACCAATAGATTTTTTTAGTAAGACTCTTAGAGATGCACCTCTGAAATATAACATAATGGAGAAACAAGCCTTAGCCTTGGTTAAAATTATAAAATATTTCAGATTTTACATTCTCTATTCGACCACATAATTTCCTATGTCCCTAATTCAGTAGTTAAATATGTTCTTACTTAGGATGGCCTTGATGGAAGAAGAGGTAAGTGGATTACCACTATCCTAGAATATGACATAGAAATTAAACCAACAAAACTCATTAAAGGACACGGATTAGCCAGATTTATGGCTGAATCCAACTGTAATTCATTAGACATAAATTTTATTGCTCATATTGATGACCAGGAAGAGATGGTGACTCCAATGATCAGTGAAGCCTTTCTAGATTCACCATGGTACTCAGATATTATCTTTGTACTTACACACTTACAAGCTCCTCCTGGATTATCAAGGACAAATGCCAGATTTCTTAAACTTAAAGCAATGAGATTTTGTATTTTGGATAATGTGCTTTTTTGGAAAGAACAAAGTGGGATATTACTGAACTGTTTACTAAAATCAAAAGCTGACAAAATTCTTGAATAATTTCATGTAGGTTACTGTGGAGGACACTTATATTGGAAAATTACTACAGATAAGATTCTTAGAGATGGTTTTTACTGGCCTACCTTATTTGCCGATGTTAAGAAATTTGTTACTTCATGTCACAAATGTCAAATTTTTGAAGGAAAAAAGAAATTGTTACCTTTACTCGTAAAACCAATTTCAATTGAGATGCCATTTCAACAATGGGGTTTAGACTTCATTGAAGAAATTCAACCCCATCCTCTGGCCAACATATGTGGATTTTGACTGCCACAGATTACTTTAATAAGTGTATTGAAGCCATTCCTACCAGACAAGCCACTGACACAGTCATTATCTCTTTCATAGAAAACAACCTTTTATCTAGATTTGGATGTCCTCAGAAAATAATTACTGATAATGCAACAACATTTAAATCTAAGAAAATTATTGCCTTATGTCACAAGTACCATATTACCCTAGGCCACTCTATTGCTTATTACCCTCAGGGTAATGGCGTAGCTGAATCTTCAAACAAAAGCCTTGTAAATATCATTAAAAAATTACTAGAGGACAACAAAAAGACCTGGAATAAAAAGTTAGTCTATGCCTTATGGGCAGATAGAACTACCACCAAAAATTCAATTGGCACTTCCCCTTATCAAATTGTTTATGGGATGGATGCAGTCTTTCCATCATCTTTAGACATTCTAGTAATGAAGATCATTCAAGAATCACAAGTAGAAATAAATGATATACAAAGGAGGATAAATCAGACTATACATCTACAACAAACAAGGAAAGAAGTATATGAGAAATCCCAAGTCATTCATGATAAAATTAAGAAATTTTTTGATAAAAGAAGTAAAGAAGATGAATTTTACATTGGAGATCAAGTGTTAAAGTGGGATTCCGGGAGAGAAGACAAAGGTAAGCATGGGAAGTTTGACTTTATACGGAAAGGGCCGTATGTAATTTATGGATATAGGGGTAACAATTCTTTCTTCATCAAAGATTTGGATGGCACAAATATTCAAGAAGGACCAACTAATGGTAGAATGCTCAAACACTGCTATTCTTCTGAGTTAACCAATAGTTAGCCCCAATTACTTTTTACATCATTGTAAATATCCATTGAAGTTTAGATTGGATTGGATATTTTCTTTCCAAAGTTGAAGCTCGGAGAGAAGGCCCTAAGCTTTGAAGAGTAAAATGTCATAGATATAAGTTGTTTCAGAAAACAAAAGACAATTACTGGATCATCATTGTCAAAATTGAAGGCTACTAGTCTTAGATTTCTTGACATTTCACCAGGAAATGCCATCCGCATGTGAAGCCGCTATTAGGGTCCTATAAGTATAGGATTCATAATTTGGAATTGACTTATGATAGTCTTGTAAAATATGTACATACCTTGCTTTCTGCAAGTTGTTTTCCCATATTTTGTAAAAAATAAAAAAATAGAAAATCAAAAAGAGGGTAAAAGTCCTAAAAGAAAGATCAAAAGACTTAAAAAATATAGACCCCAAAAGAAAAAAAGGATGAAAATAAGACATGAAAGTGTGAAAGTCCAAATGCCACTACTTTTTACTTCTTGCAATTGATTATGGCAGAGTGTTAATAAATGCCATAATCCATGATGAGTTAAACTATTTAAACTTGACTTGTCATGTTTTCAATTTCCATGTTTTAGATAGTGAATAAAGTTTTGTCAAATAGTTTAATCCTGACAAATCAGTAGATAGGTAGAGAATAACGAGGAGCTCATCAGTTTAATCTGAGCCCTCAGATGAAATAAGGTAGAGTTAGATAATTTTATGCTTTCAAAATAATAAATTTCTCAAGGTAGCAAGCTGAAATGCACCTACTAAAAGGAAGAAAAAATGTTAGAGTAATGTTGGGTAGGTAGAAAGAAGTGGGAAAAATCATGTAAATATTCATCACCGGGTAGAAAATCACTAATTTCCCTTCCCCTGTAAGTCTTCAATATTCTACGCTTCCAGTCAAAGAGGCTGAGAGCATTTCTCTGACTTATGTTGGGACCGAACCCTAGGCTTAGTGACTGGATAGTGGAAAATGTTGGATTCTTATGATAAACTCCCTTTCACCAATATTTATTCATCATTCATGCATTTAATTCACTTTCATAAGTAAAAAATCCTTTTTTACTTAATGATACATAAAGCCCATTTGATTAACTCCCTTCATTCATAAAGCATACAAACCCTCAAAAAACACTCTATCCTGAGTAAAAGTGGTGAAGTTATGAAATAATAAGCTTTGCTTCAAAAAATTTACTTTACTTAGTCATATAAGTGTATTTTTGTGTATTACTTTCCCCTTGTCATATTAATTTCTAACTTGTTAGCCACCTATAATATTTGTTATACCAAAAGGTGGCTAAGACTTTTTGAGCCTCCAAGGAACAAATTTTATCACTAAAAATTGTTGGCTCTTGAAGACTTTTCTAGGCCTCATGCCTCTATCCCAAATCTTCATTGTTGTTCCCATGTTATACTCAGAAATTCAGCTGAAATCATGAGAGGAAGCTGCCCCAAAATCATCATTTTTCCCCTCTCCCTCTTTCAAAACTAGCCTTCATTTGCTTCCCCTTTTATTCATAAATTTCCTCTAGTATTCATGTTTGCCTTTCTTCCCTTCATGAAAACCCCCTTTCCATAGCTAAAAACTCACTTTTTAACTATTTCAGAACCCCCATTTCCATTGAAAAACTATGAAATGTTCATAAAAAACAAAGTTTTATTACTATGGACCTAAGCCCCTTTGGGCTAAGTCCTAACCACTTCCCCCCACATGCCCCTTACCATAAAAACCAAGTGCTAAGCCCCTCACGGTGCTTATCGCATCGGAAATATCCAAATGCGCAAGTCTTGTGCCATGTTCAAAAGTTCTGATTGCGATTAGTTTTGTATTGAAAAACCCCCAATCGCATCATATCTTATATATATTTTCCTGTGGGCCCGACTTTCGCGCTTAAACCATTGGATAAACCATGCTCGATCTATTTTTTCCTTTGTAAAATGCCAAAAACCCACTTTTCCAAAAGTTTTGACTTAAAAACCCAAATCATGTGTTAAATATTAAAATGGGTTGATTAAAAAGACCGACGTGCAATCGCATCAGCAAATTTCAATGGGTAGATTGAAAAGCCCCAGCCCGAAGGCCCGACCCCGACTAGCCCCTATATACATAGGCCCAGGCCTATCGGAAGTATTTTTAAAACAGGCCCCATAACCGGGCGCCTAATCGCATCGGATATTTTCTTTGGTGTGGTTTCAATTTTCATTACTGCCGATTGCGATTGGCCGATCGCGCAATCGCATCAGCCCTACCTCCGATTATCGCAATCGCATCGGCCTATTCTCTGATCGCGCAATCGCATCACCTCATTCTCGACCTCCAATTGCGATTCCCCACGATTCATTCTCAACCGTTGATCTAACCTTTAGAATTGACGGCTTGCGCTTCGTCGCATCGCAATGTTTAATTGCACGCATTTTGTTTGTCCCTCTGATCAGTCAATCCCTCAATTCTTTCTCCACCGTTGATCTCATCCTTATATCAACGACCATCACTTAATTGCCCACACTCTCCCGATTGTGCAATCGCATCGGAGATTTTCATCGCACCCCTTTTTCTCCTCCTGCAGATTGTGATCTCCCGATTAGATTTGGACCGTCCACGTGTCCAGATCCAATGGCTACGCTCCTCTCCTGCCTTCTGAAGAATTTTTACCCATTCCGCAGGATTTTTTAAACTATTTCTGTGTTTTGTAGGTCTTTTTAATGGTTTTTCATTGTATTGAAGAGAAGGGCCGAAAGCCGAGAAAGACGTTTCCTGCGCCTTTAAACTATTAGAGAGAACCATTCGCGGGCTCTATTCCCTTGTTTTATCAATGATTCATGAGCATTGATACCATAAAGGCCCTGTGTGGCACTGCACATCGAAAAGACACTATTTTTCACAGCACAGTTAAAGAGTATAAGTTTTGAAGAACAAAGCGTAGCAGAGAAGGAGATTAAAGACAGATATGGGGAATTATGGCTAAGAATGATTATCAAAATCCTAATTCCCTGGATTAAAACACCATTAAAAGAACATCATAAGTGTTTAAAAGGTAGAAAGGACCTCCACTGCTGCATTTGAGGCAAATTGATTCCTCAGCTACCACAAAGCCACCTGTTGCCTCAAACCTTTCAAACAGAGGCCGAAGTTATTATTTTAAATCAGATATTTGTCTCAAGCACAGCCAGAGAGTTCTTCTGCAAAGAACTTAATGAATAAAATATCTGTAGATTTTCTCCACACAGCACGCAGAACCTTAAAGTCAAATAAATCTCCCACCGAGTTTAAATTCATAAATGTAAACATTAATATAGTAGTCCACCTATACACTTCTCCATCGAGCCCCTCAAAAGGTGAAGAAGTCATTTAAATATGTGTTAATGATCTTTGAGATCTTTTGTTAGTTCTCACCTCCTCACTCTTCTATAAATACCTCAGTAGAAGATGAGCAACTGTTGGTTGACTACGTTGCTGAGCATTGTTATGTAATTGAGCTTGAAACTTCTGATTGTAAATAGTATTCACTGGCCCTTGAAGCTTTGTTTGTAATAGATAAGTTAGGCTGAATAGTGAAGATGATTGCTGAACTGAAACACTGGACTTGAAGACTGTAACTGGTTTGACATCAATAACAAGTTGTTTCTTGGGATCCTGGTCTATATTACTGGTGAAGTGCCCCTTTATTTCTTATTTTTTTTTCCTTCTATGTATGCCATATTGTTAACTATTCTCTGATAAAGAAAAACATTTACAGAGTTAGTATTTACTGTTTATCAGTTCCCTTCTCTAACTGAAAATCTTTATCTTAACGTTTTCCTCTTATTTGTTTGTTTAAAAACGATTCAATACAGTTTAAGCAGTTAGGAATGCTGGAGTTCCCTCATCCTAATTTTTGATTTAAACATTTTTCTTGAAAGTTATTTTCCTTATTTGCTTATTAAATTTAGACTAGAAATTGATGGTTTGCCCTGTTTCTAGCTTCTATTCTCCAAAGGCAGATTCTGAAATTTTCCCTTGGTGTTGTCTGAAAGCTGACTAGGTTTAAAAGTACTTTATCTGATCTTAAGATGCACTTTGTTTCCTCTTATATGTTTTCACACTTTCTGAAAGTAATCATGTGGATTACTGGATTGTTTGTCAATTAAGATGCTTTAATACAAACTTGCCCAAGAATTCAATGGTTGGCCCTGCACTTGGTTGGTTTTAAACAGTTACTTAAGAGGCTTTTTCTTGTTTGGACTGACTATAAATCCCTTGTGAAATTATTATCAGTTTCCACCCCTCCAACACTTTATTGTTTCCATTCCATCATTTCAATCTCAATGATCTTGTGACATAGATGACTTGCCCCTTGGATCACTCTTGATGTTGTTGTTCAATTAAATCCTTGATATGACTCCATAGCCCAATGGACTAAAAACCAGCGTTATATATATCTTTTAGCCTAGCTGTTCTATCCACTTGCAACTTCTCACCTTTGAAACTCTTTGCACTTAGAACTTTCCCCTCAAAACAATATTCATGCTCAATCATCCAAAAACAAACAAAACCCTGGGCCTTCTTAACTAGCCTAATATCATTACCCAAAAATTCAAAGACAAATCCATATTTGCACTTATTGGAGAGATCCCTTTCCGGATTCAAGAGGACTAGATCCTAGAATCCCAAAGTTGGTTGAAACGATGTTGTTTTTGCAGTTTTAGTCTCACCAATCTGCTAAAATTACA
The DNA here is from genome assembly GCA_034641835.2 of Pinus albicaulis. Classification (NCBI taxonomy): domain Eukaryota; kingdom Viridiplantae; phylum Streptophyta; class Pinopsida; order Pinales; family Pinaceae; genus Pinus; species Pinus albicaulis. The sequence continues at coordinate 1,371,859,146 of CM076581.1, forward strand.
GATTCCTAACATTTCTGGCGACTCCACTGGGGAAGCATTTCCCTTAAACACTTCATAAAACCTTGAGAGTAAAAATCAGCCTTTTCAAGCACTACCAAGTCATGGTAATCATGGTAAAACTTGTTTGAATCAGTGAGAAACTAGATAATACCTAATATTCTCTTAAGACTTTATCTAACCTTGAAAGATCAGCTGGCTTAGCCATAAGAGTAAACTCTTTTTGTCTCATAACCGTAGCTAAGTTTTGAAACAAAGTTAGGATATTCTTAAAAACCATACAACTGAAAAATAACTTAGAAAAACCTAAAAATATTTTAGACTGGTTCTCAATAAACATGGTGGTGGACCATAAAACTTTTTACCTCCTTAGGAGCTAAAAACTTCCACTTGGTGACTCCATAATCCTTAATAGACCTTAAGACTCCACTGGGAAGAACCATTCTCATTATAACATCTTTCAAACTCAGTTAGAGGATTGTAGGATTGAATTTCAAACAAACTAGTTAACCTTTTAAAGATTGTCATACTTGGTTGAACTTTTCTTGTTTATTTGGGTCTAAAAAACATAGCATAGTGGCTTCTAGAAAGATTCACACTGGAGATCATCCTGACCCTGATCCACCTGAAGTAGTTGATAACCCAGAGAGTATCCTTTGGAAGTCTCCTAGGATTAAATTATCAACTGTTTTCACATCACCCTTGAGAGCTAATTCAGTCCCCGAAAATCTTACAGCTCTACAACAATCACAACCTGACTTAGTAAATCCATTTAGAACTAGGTAATTTGATGATATAACTCAGCTAGACTCTGAATTTTCACTTTCATCCCCTGAAAAAAGTGAGCATCCTGGTAATAGAGAAACAACACCCCCTGATTTTCATTTCCTTCACAAGTTAGGTGTCTCTCATCCAAGATCAGCTCAGCAGTCTATTCCTGGTCCATCCACTTCTACACATCCTACATCCACTGTCCAAAACACTCCACTTCAGCCCATTTTCCCTCTTGTAAATCCACCTCCACCTCCTGCCATGGCTGCATGGTATGCTCCCCTAGTCCTCCCTGTACCACTAGTCAATCTTCCACAGGACTATTAGTCCAAAATTCCATTATATGATGCTAACAATGCTACAACTGCATCACAACATGTGAGTAAGATGAATGACTATGACAGAAATGAAATTGATGATGATTCTGTCAATCTTAGATTATTTTCTCAAAGTCTAGGGGGAGAAGTAAGAAAATGGTTCAAAAGTCTAGCCCCCCATAGTATCAATGATCTCCAAGCCTTCCATCAAACATTCTTAAACAAATGGGAAGTAAAGAAGAATCCGCTCCAAGTCCTTTCTGATTACAAGAACCTCCATAGAAACACTGGGGAAAGTGTGCAAGCTTACTGCACTAGATTCAATAGTGTATACAATGCACTCTCCCCAGAACTAAAACCTCCACAAGGCTCAGCTTTAAACAAGTTTCCTGAAGGGTTTTACTCTGACATGAGCTATTAGCTGAGAGAAAGAGATTTTGCAACTCTTGAACATATGCAAAGGGGTGCTCTTTCTATGGAAGTCAACTTAATGGAGAAGAGAGCAAGAATGAAAAATGAAAAGAGAGTGTCTTTTAGAGAGGAGAACACACCTTCTACTTCAAACTCAAAGATGGAGAAAATGATGGAAGAAATGATGAAAGAGATGAGCATAATTAAGAGAGCACAAGCAAATCAAAACCAAACTGCTCCTCAAAATAGAAACCAGAACCAAAATCAGAATGTTAGAAGGAACCAACCTCAGAACAGACCTAGGGAAGATGATCAACAGATCTCTCCTCCCTTTCATCAAAACTATGTGAGTGAGGTTGAGGAAATAGATGAGATAACGGAGGAAGTTAATATCAACATGCTGGGCGTAGATAATGATGACTTTGAGATTCATTATGATATAAAACAAGGTCTATATACACCTTCTGATGACAAAAGAGATAATGATGCAAATGATTATTAAGACATGGAAAATTTCATCATTGAGTCTCAAAGAGAATATGACCTTAGAAGCAAAACTACTCAACAAACTCCCAACACCAAAACCTCTAACCAATCTTCACAAAATAGCACTACAACCAAGCCTAAAGTTGTCAAACAGAAGGAAAAAATAGTAGTTGTAAATTCTGATAAAGGTAAAGGGAAAAGCACTCAAAACAATGAAAAACAGAGTGCAGAAACTAGTAGTACTAACACTTCAGCTAGTACTCATGTTAAAACTATTGTGTCAAGTGTAAATAAAACAAATCAGCAAGATGATAGTGCTGATAGAGTGATAGTTAATAAGGCTGAAACCAGCACTTTTAAAAGCCAAATTCCTTTCAGCCTAGAGCAGGAAATTTCCAAAATCAAAATCTATGTTCGCTTGACTGAGTTAGCTTCCAAACATGTATATAGCACCCAAATTTTGAAGGCTTTAAATATAGAGGAAAATGGGGATACAATCAATCTTAATGATGACCAGCCAGAGCTTATTTTTGGTCCAAAGATTGAAGGTAAATATCAAGAAGGACTTGTTCCTCCCTTTTATGTAAGTTTAAACGTTCATGACAAAATTTTACACAACGCTATGCATGATTCCGGGGCTTCTCATAATTTAATGCCTAAAGCTATGGCGAAGAGCCTTGGTTTAGAAATTACCAGACCATATAAAGACCTGTACTCCTTTGATTCCAGCAGAGTAAGGTGTTTAGGATTAATCAAAGACCTTTGTGTTAACTTAGCCCAGATTCCAGCCAAATGGATTGTTATGGATATTGTTGTGGCTGATGTTCCCCCCAAGTATGGAATGTTACTATCAAGGTCTTGGGGAGATAAGTTACAGGGGACTATGCAAATGGACATGACCTACGCGACTATCCCTGTTTTCTATCAGAATAGAAGACTTTACAGGGAGTCTCATATGCAATACATGGTTACAAGTCAAGACAGACCACAGAACTCCCCTTTATACTCTATAGATACCAGCCTTGATTCATTTATCCTTTTTAACGAAGAAACATTAGATGAACAAATAACTTTAACAGAGTTAAAGGCCGATAGAGAGGAGGAGGTAAAAACCACAAAACTGACAAAACAATTTGCTGCGTTGGAAGACGTTAGTAAAATAAACAAGAGTCTTGAATTACAGGTCATACTTCCTTCGCTTTTGAACCTGGACACTAAAGAAAGCGACCCTAAAATGAACGCAAATCCCGGTGAATCAAAACAAATGCGACTAAGTGCGGACATTCCACAACTGTTGAGCATGTTAGTTGAGGACGGTAACTGAATAGTCGAAACCAAAAACAGTCCTCTATGGAGTAAGTTTTTTGATGGATCCTGCACTAAAACTAACGTAGGCGCATGTGTTTGGATTACTAATACTGAAAACAATCACGTAGAAAACATTTCCTGTAAACTAAACTTTCAATGTTCCAATAACATAGCGGAATATGAGTCCCTACTTTTAGGATTACGTTTGTTAAAAAAGATAGGAGCCAAAAGAATTAAATTTCACGGGGATTCAGAGTTAATCATTAGGAAAGTCAACGGGGAGTATAACGCTCATCATCCCAGACTTTGGGCCTACCAAAACGATGTCGTGGACCTTTTGGAAACTTTTGAAGAGTCCCAATTGATTTTTGTCCCAAGAAAGAAAAACATTGCGGCCCACAGCTTAGCCTACGCAGCTAGAACATGCTTGACGCCACATAACACGAAAGACTGCACAAATCAGATAAAATTCAGACCAGCTGTGCCTGATAATGAGAAATATTGGCAGGTGTTTGACAATGACAAACAAATAGAAGACTTCATGCAATTCAAAAATGAATTCGAACTAAACATCTCGGACTCAAACTATGAAACAGACTGCAAGGAAGAAAATTTTCTTGATAAAGAAGAAACATCTCCTAAACTTGCTAATATAAATATGTTGTCAAGCAAACTTAAAAGCGAAATAGAAATGAATGCAGAATCCAGAACAGAGGAGTTAGAAACTCTGCATTCTAAAGATGAATTTTTGCCTAAAGGTCTACCTCCCCTAGAAGAGTTGTTTGATTTTAATGATGTGGAAAATAAACCAAAACTAGAACCTGTAGAGACTGAGGTAGAAGAGTGCAATATAGGCAGTGAAATTAAACCTATGATGATTAAACTGTCTAAGACTTTACCAGCTCACATTAAAATTAAAGATATTGAGTTGTTTAAAGAGTTTTCCGATATTTTTTCCTGGAGTTACGAAGATCTTAAATCCTATGACACTGAAATAATACAACACAAAATTCCCCTCAAGGAGAACCAAAAACCATTCAAACAGAAACTGCGCAGAATAAACCCTGTTCAGTTACCGCTGGTTCAGAAGGAGATCATGAAAATGAATGATGCTGGTATTATTGTCCCTATTAGATATTCTGAATGGGTATCTAATCTGGTGTCTATTAGGAAGAAAACTAGAGAAATCAGGCTTTGTATAGACTTTAGAGACTTAAACAAATCTTCATTAAAAGACAACTACCCTTTGCCCAAGATGGATCATATTTTACAAAGGGTGGTAGGTTCTAAAATAATTTCTTTGTTGGATGGCTATTCAGGGTACAATCAGATCTTAGTTCACCCTGCTAATCAATTAAAGACAACCTTTACTACACCATGGGGCACTTTCATGTATGTGAAAATTCCTTTTGGTCTAATGAATGCTGGAGCAACTTTTCAAAGAGCCATGGACATAGCTTTCTCGGAAGAGGTGAGCTATTTCATCATTATCTATCTTGATGATGTTATTGTGTTTTCAAAAACATATGAAGAGCATTTAGAACATTTAAGAAAAGTTTTCGAGAAATGCAGAAAGTTTGGGATATCTTTAAACCCTAAGAAGACACTATTTGGTCTCCAAGAAGGTAAACTTCTTGGGCACATTATTTCTGAAGAGGGTATAAAGATAGATCCAAACAGGATTGAGGCCATATTGCAAATCTCTCATCCTCGAAACATCAAAGAGTTGCAATCTTTCATTGGAAAGATTAACTTTTTAAGAAGGTTTATCCCCAACTTGGATGAGCTCCTTAGGAATATCACAAACATGTTGAAGAAGGAGCAAGGGGTAAAATGGACCTTGGAAGCAAGGAAGTCCTTTGAGCTGGTGAAACAAGCATTAACCAAAACACCGGTTCTAATAAGTCCTGATTTTTCAAAATATTTTTATATCTTTTCATTTGCATCGGAGCATACCATAGCTGCTGTCCTTTTACAGAAAAATCCACAAGGACAAGAGCAGCCTATTGCATTTTTTAGCAAGGCATTGAGGGATGCCCCTTTGAAGTATAACATTATGGAGAAGCAAGATTTTGCTTTGGTTAAAGCTTTGAAAGACTTCAGAGTATACATGCTTCACTCACACATCATTGCCTTTGTCCCAAACTCAGTTTTTAAAGACATTCTAACACAGGACCTAGATGGTAAGAGAGGTAAGTGGATTGTTGTTATTCTTGAGTATGATTTAGAGATAAAACCCACTAAACTCATCAAAGGCCAAGGTCTGGCTAGATTAATGGCTGAATAAAACTTTGAAGTTATTGATATTAATATGATTAATGCTTTGGATGACCAAGAAGAATTCTCAACTCCTATAGTTGAATATCATTTTATGAATTCTCCTTGGTATGCTGATATTATTTATGTTTTTCTTAAATTGAATACACCTCCTAGTTTGACAAAAACAAAGGCAAGATTCCTTAAATTGAAAGCTGTAAACTATTGCATTATAGATAGATGTCTTTATTGGAAAAATGCAAGTGGTATATTGCTTAAATGTTTGCCTAAGTTTGATGCAGAGAAGGTTAAGCACGAGTTCCATGAAGGAGAGTGTGGAGGTCATTTGTACTGGAAGACAACAACCAACAAAATTTTGAGGGCTGGTTTCTATTGGCCTACTCTTTTTCATGATATCCACAAGATGATCATTGCCTATCATAAATGTCAACTTTTTGAAGGCAAAAGAAAAATCTTGCCCCTGCCTCTACATCCAATCACTGTTGAAGCCCCATTTCAACAGTGGGGACTTGACTTCATAGGAGAAATCCATCCCTCATCTTCTCCCCAGCATAGATGGATTCTTACTGCTACAGACTATTTCAATAAGTGGATAGAAGCCATACCTTGTAGACAGACCAATGATTTAGCTATTATAAAATTTATGGAGACTAACATTCTCTCTAGATTTGGCTGTCCTACCAAGATCATCACTGATAATGCAGCAGCATTTGGATCAAAGAAGATGGTTGAGTTCTGTCATAGATATCAGATAAATTTGGGGCATTCCATGGCCTATTACCCTCAAGGTAATGGACTTGCAGAATCCTCAAACAAAATTCTAGTGAACATGATCAATAAACTGTTGGAGGATAACAAAAAGTCTTGGCACACAAAGCTTGTTCATGCACTTTGGGCTGACAGATTGACTTTGAAGAAATCTATCAGCATGTCACCTTTTCATCTTATGTATGGTACTGATGCAATTTTTCCAAACAGCCTTGGTATACCAGTAATGAATTTGATCCAAGAGTTTCAAACTGAAGATAATGACATGATCAAAAGAATAAATTAGACCATTCATCTTCAGCAAACTAGAGAGGAAGTTTATAACAAAGCATTGCAGAAACAGGACAGCATTAAAAAGCTTTTTGACAGGAGAACAAAGGCCAGCAATTTCAAGATTGGAGACAAAGTTTTAAAGTGGGACTCAAGGAGGGAAGACAAGGGCAAGCATCGGAAGTTTGACAACTTATGGCTTGGCCCTTACTCTATTCATTCAGCTGCTGGTAACAATGTATTTTTCTTGCAAGAGTTGAATGGAGCAGAATTGTTTGGAGCTCCTGTCAATGGCAGGATGCTTAAACATTACTTCTCTTGATCCTTGACATGTTTTGAAGCCTTTTGTATCTTTTTTCATTATAAATATCTCATCCACCATTGCATTCAAAGTTAGAAAAATTAAAAATACAAAAACAGTGAAAGAAAGAAAAGAGGGCAGATTGATAAAACGATAAAGGTACAACCCCATACCAAAAAGAGAAACAAATCTGAAAGTGTGCAAGCTTGAATTCCACTCCTAAAAAACACACTTCTAGTTAGTCAAACAACCTAATCTTGACTAATTAGCTTTTGAATTTACTGCTGATAGGATAGTGAAATTGATTTTCCAAACTGTTTAATCTTTGTTTATCAGTAGGTAGATTAGGATAGAAATGAAAGGTTCAAACATGTTCAAAACCTGAACCTAAGTTTCCAAGCAAGATATGACTCAAAACTATTTTATTTTCTGAGTCAAGAGGTGTAAATCTGGTTCTAATCAGCTCAAAATCTGAACCAGAAAACAAGAAAAACAGCTCAAGTAAGAGTCAAAACAGAGCTGTAAAAGAGTGAAGGAAGTGCTTGAATTTTCAGATCTTAAGCCTTCCATTTTGATTTAATTTTTCTGCAAATAAATTTCTATGTGCAGCTTGTTTCATGCCATAGATCAACATCAAGTTAGACTGTTTAATCCTGACTTGAATGCTTTTAAATTTATGTTATAGAAATTAGAGAATAAAAATCTGTTGGACAGTTTAATCCTGACAGATGATAGATTAGGTAGAGAAGAATCTGAACTCAACTGTTTAATCTGAGTTCAGGGAGAAATAAGGAGTAGAAATAGATTAGATTTCCTACTTTCAAAAGAATAAAATGATGTGAATAGAGTTTGCCAATCCAAGTGCACTCTAATGAAGAAAAAATGTTAGATCAGTAGGATTGGGTAGGTAGAAAGCTTGTAGATGAAGATCCATTGTTTTCATAGCTGCTAATATGTTTTCAGAGCAAGATCATCCTAGCAAAGGAAGAGCAGCCCAATGGATTAGGCACAGGTTGGCCTCCCAGAGAATGCAAGTCTGAAGTTCTTGATGCCTTCAAGAAGGCATCATCCCCAAGTGGAGCCACTGTTAGCCACCTATAATATTTGTTATACCAAAAGGTGGCTAAGACTTTTTGAGCCTCCAAGGAACAAATTTTATCACTAAAAATTGTTGGCTCTTGAATACTTTTCTAGGCCTCATGCCTCTATCCCAAATCTTCATTGTTGTTCCCATGTTATACTCAGAAATTCTGCTGAAATCATGAGAGGAAGCTGCCCCAAAATCATTATTTTTCCCCTCTCCCTCTTTCAAAACTAGCCTTCATTTGCTTCCCCTTGTCTTCATAAATTTCCTCTATTATTCATGTTTTCCTTTCTTCCCTTCATGAAAACCCCCTTTTCATAGTTAAAAACTCACTTTTTAACTATTTCGGAACCCCCATTTCCATTGAAAAACTATGAAATTTTCATAAAAAACAAAGTTTTATTACTATGGACCTAAGCCCCTTTGGGCTAAGTCCTAACCACTTCCCCCCACATGCCCCTTACCATAAAAACCAAGTGCTAATCCCCTCATGATGCTTATCGCATCGGAAATATCCAAATGTTCAAGTCTTGTGCCATGTTCAAAAGTTCCGATTGCGATTAGTTTTGTATTTAAAAACCCCCGATCGCATCATATTTTATATATATATTCCTGTGGGCCCGCCTTTCGCGCTTAAATCATTGGATAAACCATGCCTGATCTATTTTTTCCTTTGTAAAATGCCAAAAAACCCACTTTTCCAAAAGTTTTAACTTAAAAACCCAAATCACGTGTTAAATATTAAAATGGGTTGATTAAAAAGACCGACGCGCAATCGCATCGGAAAATTTCAATGGGTAGATTGAAAAGCCCCGACCCGAAGGCCCGACCCTGACTAGCCCCTATATACATAGGCCCGGGCCTATCGGAAGTCTTTTTAAAACAGGCCCCATAACCGGGTGCCTAATCACATCGTAGATTTTCTTTGGTGCGGATTCAATTTTCATTACCGCCGATTGCGATTGGCCGATCACGCAATCGCATTAGCCCTCTCTCCGATTATCGCAATCGCATCGGCCTGTTCTCCGATCGTGCAATCGCATTGCCTCATTCTCGACCTCTGATTGCGATTCCCCCCGATTCATTCTCAACCGTTGATCTAACCTTTAGAATCGACGGCATGCACTTCATCGCATCACAATGTTTAATTGCACGCATTTTGTTTTTCCCTCCGATCAGTCAGTCCCCCAATTCTTTCTCCACCGTTGATCTCGTCCTTAGATGAAAGACCATCGCTTAATTGCCTCCGCCCTCCCGATCGCGCAATTGCATCGGATATTTTCATCGCACCCCTTTTTCTCCTCTCGTCGATTGCGATCTCCCGATTAGATCTGGACTGTCCACGTGTCCAGATATAATGGCTACGCTCCTCTCCCGCCTTCTGAAGTAGTTTTACCCATTCTGCAGGATTTTTTAAACTATTTCTATGTTTTGCAGGTATTTTTAATGGTTTTTCATTGTATTGAAGAGAAGGGCCGAAAGCCGGGAAAGACGTTTCCTGCGCCTTTAAACTATTAAAGAGAACCATTCGTGGGCTCTATTCCCTCGTTTTATCAATGATTCATGAGAATTGATACCATAAAGGCCTTGTGTGGCACTGCACATCGACAAGACACTATTTTTCACAACACAGTTAAAGAGTATAAGTTTTGAAGAACAGAGCGCAGCAGAGAAAGAGATTAAAGATAGATCTGGGGAATTACGGCTAAGAATGATTATCAAAAGCCTAATTCCCTGGATTAAAACACCATTAAAAGAACATCATAAGTGTTTAAAAGGAAGAAAGGACCTCCACCACTGCATTTGAGGCAAATTCATTCCTTAGCTACCACAAAGCCACCCGTTGCCTCAAACCTTTCAAACAGAGGCCAAAGTTATTATTTTAAATCAGATATTTGTCTCAAGCATAGCCAGAGATTTCTTCTGCAAAGAACTTCATGAATAAAATATCTAAAAAGTTTCTTCACACAGCACGCAGAGCCTCAAAGTCAAATAAAGCTCCCACCGAGTTTAAATTCATAAATGTAAACATTAATAAAGTAGTCCACCTGTACACTTCTCCATCGAGCCCCTCAAAAGGCCGAGAAGTCATTTAAATATGTATTAATGATCTTTGAGATATTTTGTTAGTTCTCACCTCCTCACTCTTCTATAAATACCTCAGTAGAAGATGAGAAACTGTTGGTTGACTACGTTGCTGAGCATTGTTATGTAATTGAGCTTGAAACTTTTGATTGTAAATATTATTCATTGGCCCTTGAAGCTCTGTTTGTAATAGATAAGTTAGGCTGAATAGTGAAGATGATTGCTGAACTAAAACACTGGACTTGAAGACTGTAACTGGTTTGACATCAATAACAAGCTGTTTCTTGAGATCCTGGTCTATATTACTGGTGAAGTGCCCCTTTATTTGTTATTTTTTTCCCCTTCTATGTATGCCATATTGTTCACTATTCTCTGATAAAGACCAGAATTTACAGAGTTAGGATTTACTGTTTATCAGTTCCCTTCTCTAACTGAAAATATTTATCTTAATGTTTTCCTCTTATTTGTTTGTTTAAAAACGATTCAATACCGTTTAAGCAGTTAGGAATGCTGGAGTTCCCTCATCCTACTGTTTTCTTTAAACATTGTTCTTGAAAGTTATTTTCCTTATTTGCTTATTAAAGTTAGACTATAAAGTGATGGTTTTCCTTGTTTCTAGCTTCTATTCTCCAAAGGCAGATTCTGAAAGTTTCCCTTGGTGTTGTCTGAAAGAAGACTAGGTTTAAAAGTACTTTATCTGATCTTAAGATGCACTTTGTTTTCTCTTATATGTTTTCACACTTTCTGAAAGTAATCATGTGGATTACTGGATTGTTTGTCAATTAAGCTGCTTTAATACAAAATTGGCCAAGAATTCAATGGTTGGCCCTGCACTTGGTTGGTTTTAAATAGTTACTTAAGAGGATTTTTCTTGTTGGACTGACTATAAATCCCTTGTGAAATTATTATCAGTTTCCACCCCTCCAACACTTTATTGTTTCCATTCCATCATTTCAATCTCAATGATCTTGTGACATAGATGACTTGCCCCTTGGATCACTCTTGATGTTGTTGTTCAATTAAATCCCTGATATGACTCCATAGCCCAATGGACTAAAAACCAGCATTATATCTATCTTTTAACCTAGCTGTTCTATCCACTTGCAACTTCTCACCTTTGAAACTCTTTGCACTTAGAACTTTCCCCTCAAAACAGTATTCATGCTCAATCATCCAAAAACAAACAAAACCATTGGCCTTCATAACTAGCCTAATATCATTACCCCAAACTTCAAAGACAAATCCATCTTTGCACTTATTGGAGAGATCCCTCTCCGGATTCAGGAGGGCTAGATCCTAGAATCCCAAAGTTGGTTGAAACGATGTTGTTTCTGCAGTTTTAGTCTCACCAATCTGCTAAAATTACAGATTCCTAACATAACTTATGCTATTAAATCCCCCAAATCACCTTATCCTACCTATATAATTCCTTTTATGTTAAATATTCCCAAAAAACCCATTATTATAAGAATTTAAGCCAAAGTTATTATCCACATGCTAAAATAAAACCCCAAAATACCCCCTTTGGCCTAAAAATAACTATATAGAAATACCCCACCCCCTATGGTTATAGACCTTTCCAAAAGTCTAAAACTATATTATAAAACAAAAATGAAAATTGGCTTTTATTACATATCTTATGAATGTCTAAGTGCATAAACATTATCCCATTTTATCACATTTTATCCTAAGTTTCTTATAAAGGTTTAACCCCTGCCCTTGTAATATACTTACCATTCTTTCCCCGAGAAACTTAACATTTTCCCTCTTCCCCGTTATATAAAACTCCACATTTTATATAAACATTAACCCAAGTTAATATAGCCCCGCCTCATGCGCATCCCTCCCATTCCAATAAACCCACCATATATCACTTATACATATCCCTTTTGTATATAAAACTTTGATCACAACACATATCATATAAAGGTTTTATTATATTTTAAAGCCCACCAATGCATATCAATAAAATACCTCAGTCCCACATACCTTTCAACTGCACCTTCCCATCAAATCTTAGCCGTTCGCTCCCTTCCCGATGATCCAACGGTGCCAAATCCTTTTCGTGCTCACAACATGATCATTCGCCCGCAGCCCAAATGAACGTGAAATGAGTTGTTTTCTCATTTCCGCCTCCGGCGACATGGCGAAACTCCATTCGATCGTGTTCGTTTTAGAAAAAACAGCTTACCACCTGAGATCTACATCAAAACTACTGATGGTTTTCACATTTCAAAATATAAACTGCCTTCCCGCATGTGATAAGACATGTAATTAATGCATTTACGATGGTTAAATATCAAAGTTTAAAACCTTTGATATGCCATTGTTAATGTTTATTTGTGCATTTCCAAACTAGAAAGGAACTCCACCCGACTGTATTGAAGCCACCCGACTGTGTTTAAGCCCATGTTGATCAATTTCCAACTCAAAATCCAGATTTGACTGTAGATTTCCACTGTTTGAAGATTAGACGAGGCATTTTATACTCCAGCAAATTGGACCAGAGTTCAAATTCAACCACAAAATTTGCAGAAAACCCTTCCAACAATAAAAAACCCGCCATTTGAGGTATTTTTCGACAAACAAACTTGCAAATTTCAAGGTTAAACCATCCATAATTAAAGTAAATTCTGAATTAGGAGAATTATCAGTAGAAATTGCCCAAAAAACTCCTAACATAGGCCAAACCCTCGTAAATTTTCCCCATAAATTGTTGTGTTCAAAAAGCCTATTTTGAAGCCAATTTCCTTAGTTGTGTTCACTTAAAATCAATTTCAAAGAAAATGGAGGAGGTTGAAGCCCAAATATATCCTGAAAATGCCTTTTTACAGTCCAAATTATTCAGAAAACCCTCGTTTTCTGTCTTAAACCAGTTTGTATATCTCAGATACCTAATTGAGCAAAGATATCACTTGAAACTTATCCTTGGCTTATAAATTGATAAATTTATCCTCAATTAAAGAAAACAACTCTTTCAAACAGTTTAAGCTTGCATTAGCTATTCAAAAATGACTAAGAAACAGATGAAAGCCAAAGCTGGGGGTTCTAAGCCTATTAAGCCTGGTGGATCCAAGCCTCCCAAATCTGAAGCATCAAAAGCCATCAAATCTACTCCAGCACTTACTGCTAAAACCACTGTGTTTGTAAATCCACTTCAGCCACCAGCACCTACTGTAGAAACCATTCCATTAACTGATATGGACTACAAGATTGTTGACCCTGTGGTAGAATTTAACCTTTTAGAAATCCATAATTGGTGCTATGATAAATATTTAGACAAAGATGAAATGCCTATCTGGGAGACTCATTTTCCCCAATATGTAGTTCCTTTGACTCATCCTAGACAAGATCTTGTTAGAATTTGTCAAAAGCATTATGAACCAGACCAAAGGGCTATTGTTAATGCATACAAGGAGGTCCTTTTTACAATCACAATAGAATCCATAAATCAAATGCTGCAATTACCATCTGATCCTCTTTTAGTCCCCCTTTCTATTGAATATTTAACCCAGTTGTATTCAAGTTTGGATTTCCCAAAGAGGTTTATGATATTTTAGAACTTTATGCCTGCTCATGTTGACATCCCTAAATTGAACCCTCCTTATTCAACTGCCAAATATCCTGAAGGGTCAAGGCATATTATTTCCATGTTATCTTTTATACTGGGATATTTCACAGATGGATTCACTGATGAATCCATTCTTGGCTTCCTATCCACTATATCTCCAAGTCAACCCCCTACACTCATTTTTTATTATGCCAGTTTTATAGCAGACAATATTCATCAGAAATTGACCAAACTACCTACTGAAGCGGTGTTTAGGTACTCATCATACTTGTTTCATTTGTTTCTGTTCTTTCCAAGCTGAAAATTTTCCAATTTCATTGCAAAAAATGGACTTAGAGGGCTAGCCTCTGTCCATCATATTTTGGACTTCTTTGCTTAGGAAAGAAGGAAATGAGTTCAGTTATACTGATTTTTCAGACGTATTACTCCAGCCAAAAATGAATATATTGTACAAAGTAGAGAAACCTAGAGTAAATGAAAACATGAAAAGAATATTACAGTTATTAGAACAAAATAATATGGGAGACTGGTTTCTTTATGAAAAACACACAGAGATAAGAATTTTTGGCTCAAACTTGTTACCTTATAAGTTTCCAAAATACATGTGCATGAGATTTTTTGCATTGGAATACTTAAGGAAAATTCTAAATTCTGACTCCATGAAATTCTTAGCTCCCAGGAAAAAGACCCAATTCAAGCTTAAAAATCAAGTTTGGCCTTTCATCATAAATAACAGAGAAGCAGAAAAGGAAATCACCAAGAAACTAGTAGGGTTTAAATTTCAGGAGAGCTTTCCATGGAACTATGATCCTCAAGGGATCTTGAGTAATTTAAGGGTTAAATGCAAACTTACACCATTTATACATGAACCTAAGCCAGAAATTGAGAAGTTTGCAAATCAGGTAGAATGGATAGAGAAAAATATGATAGATACAACAGTCAATGTAGAACCAACAGAAAAAATGGATACTACACAAACTATGGTAGTTGCAAAATTGCCTAAAACTTCAACAAAAAGAGGCAGAGATGAAGGAACTTATACAGCTGAGACCACCACAGAGAAAAAATTCAAGTTGATTTACAATAAAAGGCTCAAATTCAATTCCATAGGAAAAGAAAATATAATTGATGTTGAGGATATAAATGAGCCTGAGGTAAACAATGATGAAGCCACAGTGATAATTAATGAGACTCTTGCAGGAATTGAAAAAGATCAAAAAAAAGGAAAAGATACTTAGATGATTGAAAAACCCCAAAATATGGATGCTTCTTCCTCACAGACAACTGAGGAAAAAGACTTAGATATCAAAGAAAAGTACAAGAAAATTTAGCAAAAGAATGAAGAAATGAAATATGAGATTTACTCTCAGTTTCTTAAGCAAAAACCAGGGAATCAAAACAGGCTACTGACAATGTTTGATTATGCGAAAAATAAGATGATTATGTCCTTTTTACAGCCAAATACTTCAACACCTAAGACAATGGTAGATTAAAAAAATATGGAGCTTGAGGTAGATACTGCAAACATTCATGAACTTGACCAAATAGAATTCCATAGACACAGTTCTGAAATGCTATATTCAACTGTGGTGACAAAGGAAATGAGTGCTACCAAATTGTAAAATATTGTCTTAAATATGTAGGACCAAATGAAACTGGATAAGGGATCCCTCTATGCCAAAGATCTAAGGATTAAGGCCTTAGAAGACTTAGTTTTGCAGGTGGGAATTGATCCCTCATATGTTAAGGCTGCTAAAGTTTTGATAAAAAGGAAAAATGATGATATTGCAGCTTTGAGGAAACAACTGGAGCTTCCTCAAAGTGAGCACACAAGACCAAAGAAATACTTCAGGATCAAATAGAAAAATAAGAGATGATGCAGTTGATCCTCAAACTAACTGCTTAGATTAAATAAATGGAGACTCGAATGGATAAACTTGTTAAGGAGAAAGAGACTGTAAAGGAAACTGATGCTCCAACTATTCCTACAGTTATACCAGTAATTATCACAACTGTGGTTTCTACTTTGGGAGAAATATTAGCACCTAATGAGCCATATTCAACTACAATGTCAGTGCATTCAGCTACTACATCAGCCACAGATTCTTTAACAACACAAGTACAACAAACAGGTGGAGTAGGTCAAATAGTGAAATCTATGGAGGAAATTTCCTTGAAAACCAATGAAATAAATATCTTAAAAAAGACGATTCAAAGTCTTGAAGCCACCAACAAAACAACACTAATAACTACTAAAAACCATGAGCAGAAGGCCATAAGACTTGAAGAACAAACAAAGAATTTAAAAAATGAGTTAACATTTACTGAATAGATTTCCTACATCAAGAATCATCTTTGGACAAATATTATTGAAGCCATACATTCTCAATGGCCTTCAATTTAGGTCATCTATGAGTAGAGAGACTTACTGTTAGCAGCCCAAACTGAGATTCAGAAAACCAAGGATGAGTTAGCTGATAAGCCATCACAAGCTTTAAAACTCATCACTTTCTTGAACAGTAATAACATAGCAGAGTTGGAAGAGTTACAGGTACAGGAAAGAACTGAAACAATATTACAAATCAGGAAGGTTGTGACCAAGAAAAATTTGATGCACAACCTAGAGGAAAAATATGAAGCTATGAACATTTCCATTACTAAGTTTTTGGAAAAATACACTATTTTGAGGCAGAGAGGCCTACCAGATATTCATGTCTTCAATGATAAACTAATGGTCCCAAAAGATTATGATAAGAAGATAAGGGAGTTTGCAAAAGAACAAGTCAACAAACCACTGTCACTGGGCATTCCCACAGGAAAGGTCATCCTTCAATATTTTGAAGACTTTTTTTTTCTGCAGCATGAGATTAGACATCTTTTCGTTTTCAAACCTACCTTTTCCAAGTACACAGATGCCAATGAGAACTTTATAAAGCTAAAAAATGTGAAAATTCCAAATGCAGAGCAATGGCAAGCATTCACAGATTTAATGTAACAGTGAAAAGGTAAAACAATGAAGAAAAATGCACTAAAAATAGTCAAACAGAAACAATGAAATAAAGAAACAGTCAGATTATTTTTTACTACAGTAAGACATATTTTTCAGTAGAAAAGAGTGAAATATCAGTCAAAGTGTATTAGTGTTTAAAGAAGCAGCATTAAAGAGTATCGGAAGAAAGTGTATCAGTCAAGGCAACTCAAACAAAGATATTTCCTAAACAGCCAGCAAGAAGGACAACTATTCAATAAAAATCTCCTTGTTAGATAAAGCTGTTCTATATATTTTGGATAAAGAGGACAGCTTGCTGATTTGTTAAACAATTGCCCTCTTATTTTGTAAAGATATTTTATATTTCCTCTTGATATTCCTACATTTCTCTAGGATATTTGTAAACAATATTTTGTATAAATACTTATGTATTAGAAGTGTTAATTGTGGAATAAAATTGCTAGACTTTACTATAGAATTTTTGCTGAAACATTGGAGGATATTATGTGTTGATTTCGAAGTAGCAGACTAGACAAAGCTAAACTAGCATCATAATTTAGGATCCCTGTGATAAATTGATGAGTAAAGTACTTTCTTCTTGTCATTGTTTTCTTTCTTGAGTTTCATGTATTCCATTATATATGTTTGTTCAATCTTAATGAGTAACTAGGAATATTACTACAGGCTAGTCCTTTACTCCCTGTCTTTAACTAGTTACCATTTAAATGTTTTCTGTAGATTTCCGGTGTTAGGAATTCTTAATTGCTCCTACTCCTATTTGATCCCTGCCTCCTTCTTCCATTTTCTAGATCAAAGGATATTTCATGACCTTTTATCCTGATCATACCATTTCACCAAAAACACTTTTCCCAAATCTCCGAGGGTTATCTATCTTTCCCTGAATACATTTGTACCTTTTGGCCTTGACTTCTAGTACTACCATCTAGATTTAGACTCCATAGCCCAATGGACAAGTAGATTTCTCTCTAGTTTACTTCTAAGTGATTTTTTCCCAGCAAAACATTTAAAACAAAACCAATTGCTCTATCATAACTAGCCTAAAAACATAAATAAAAAACAAAGATAGATCTTAAAGAGAGAGCCCTCTCTGAATTCTAGGAAGGCTAGATCCTAGCATTTGAAGTAGGTTTGTGGTTACCCCTAGTGTTCTTTGACCTAAAACTCAAATCCCACAACTTAAGAAATTAATAGGGTGATAAAACTTGTAACCATAGATTTTTGGACTTCTGTCTCCATAACTCTTCTTCCTCCCTGCTTGCTCTATGGAAATCTTTTTGCAACTCTACTTCTTTATGAAGGTGGTCTTGAGTTACTTTGGAGTCCTCCAGGATCAATTGATGGAATTCTAAACTATCATGCTCATCCTTTCTTTTGGAGGAAGGAGATTTCATCAGTTTAGCCCAATCTTTAAGCTCTTTTTTAAGACCCCTAAGCTTTTCTTCCCAAACAAAGAATGGGGAGCCATGGATTTTCCGATTCCAAGCAATGGAGACCACCTCCTGGAATCCTTCTTGGTGAATCCATAGGGGGCTGAATCTAAAAGAGATGGGGCCAAGGTTTTTATCCAGGAAAAGCTCAAGAAGAATGGGTTTATGATCAGAAGTGTAGTTGGGCATAATTTTAGAGGTGGCTATTAGTCCAAAGGTCAAGAAGGAGGATTGGACAAGAAATCTGTCCAAACGGGCAGAAATGTGACCGGGACCTATCCTTTGGTTGGTCCAGGTGAATTTTCCAATGGAGGGTTGTTGTGTAACCAGCTCCAAAAAGAGAAGAAAAGAGATATAAACGCCTTAGAAATGAGCCACTTCAAGGGGGAAACCTCCAATACATTACATAAATGAACAATTCTTGGATGATACAAATGAACAAAACCTCCTTCTATATAGGAGTCCATGGGGCCATAATATAATCCTAGTGGGGCCACAGTGTAATCCTAGTCGACTGGCACAATAATAATGTAAGGGCACAATAATAACAAATATGCGGGTTACGGGGTACAAAAATAACAACAAGTGGGGCTACACTAACATAATAAGGGACTACACTATTAATACTAGGGACTTAACATGCCCCTCTCCTTCAAATGTTGTCCTCAACGCTTAGTTATTTCTTGATGCTGTATAAAATTCTCATCCTCCCATGTGGAATCTTCTACAAGAAAGTTCTTCCACTGGCTGAGATACTCTAAAATTTATCGTACTTGTCAAGTTCTTTTTTCTGTGACTGCATCAGAACTTCTTTCGATGTGATGTTGATCTTGCTGTTGTTTCATTACATCCTGCACCAAAGTTAAGTTATCCTTTGAGAATTGGAGAACTTGTTGTTGATGCTCGATGTGATCTTCCACTAGTTTATAATACATATTAGCTATTATTTGATCCTTCAAACCATCCAAATTAGCCTCCATTTCTTCTTTTAAACCATCTATGTCATCATCGGTTGCTCTTCGTAAGATCAAAATTTGTTGCATTTGGTACCGTAATTTTGATATCTCATACTGCAATTCTTCCTCTTCATGCATCATAGTATAGATTTCGAGGGCTTAATGGGTGTTGAATTATTTTTAGGAGGCATTTCAGAACAGAGAAATACTGAAATATATGCTCAATATGCTCTTGGAATCAATTCAACTTGATTCTTCAAACAAGACTTATGCAATTCGGAAAAAAAATACACACCTTTTACTTGCTTTGAGGAGCTCGATATTGAAATTGAACTATCTCTGTAATTGAAAATCCTCAATATCTGAAATTCAACCCTGTAGTAGCCCTCTGAAGCTTCTTTCAAATTCCACAGGTCTGATCTAATTTGGATTCCCCAAGACAAATTTGTGTCCAATCTCCCACAATAACCTAATTCTGGACTGGTTCAGTAGAGCAAACTTGTAGGACTTTCCACGTGTAATTGTTTCGTCCTTTATCTCTGAAATTGATAGCCAAGAAACTATATTCCGTGTACTTGCGACCACTTTTAACGGCACTCAAATCCACTGCACAGAGAGAGAGTTATTGAACTTTTCCCAGGATCACCTCTTTGAGATGAAATTCGGGAGCCTGAAAAAGAACTACCTTCCACAGATCATATCTCCAAAAATGTTGTGAACCAAGCTCTGAAATTTTTTGATGAGTTTCCTCAGGATTTCAGCTTCACACCATACAAATTTCAGATTCTGAACCTTCGTAGAAAAAACGTTATAGCGCAAATTCCACGATGACCTGTTTAGGAGCCTGAAAAAAGACCTAACTTCCACAGATCATATCTCCGAAAATATTGCAAACCAAGTTCTGAAATGTTTAGACAATCGTCCTCAGGATTTCGTCTTCGCACCCTAAAAATTTCAGCTTCTGAAACTTCGTAGAAAAAAATTTATAGCGAAAATTCCACGATGACCTGTTTGGAGCAGCGAAACCCTAGAATCCAAAGCTCTGATACCAAATGTTGTGTAACCAACTCCAAAAAGAGAAGAAAAGAGATATCAACGCCTTAGAAATGAGCCACTTCGAGGGGGCAACCTCCAATACATTACATAAATGAACAATTCTTGGATGATACAAATGAACAAAACCTCCTTCTATATATAGGAGTTCATGGGGCCATAATATAATCCTAGTGGGGCCACAATGTAATCCTAGCCGACCTAACAATAATAATGTAAGGGCACAATAATAACAATATGGGGGTTACAGGGGTACAACAATAACAATAAGTGGGGCTACACTAACATAATAAGGGACTAGACTATTAATATAGGGACTTAACGGAGAGCCATGGATTTTCCGATTCCAAGCAACGGAGACCACCTCCTGGAATCCTTCTTGGTGAATCCACAGGGGGCTGAATCTAAAAGAGATGGGTCCAAGGTTTTTATCCAGGAAAAGCTCAAGAAGAATGGGTTTATGATCAAAATTGTAGTTGGGCATAATTTTAGAGGTGGCTATTAGTCCAAAGGTCAAGAAGGAGGATTGGACAAGAAATCTGTCCAAGCGGGCAGAAATGTGACCGGGACGTATCCTTTTGTTGGTCCAGGTGAATTTTCCAATGGAGGGCTTGATATCCTCTAGGTCCCAACCTAACATGAGATCTTCAACCCATTATCTAGTTGGATCCATGACAGGTGAGCCCCCCTTTTTCTCTTCAGCAGTGAGAGTCACATTCAGATCACCTACAATAATAATATTTTCTAGATTGTGAAAATTAAGATAGGATTGTAGCGAGTCCCAAAATATTCTTTTCTCAGCTGGTAAGACCGGAGCATATAAGTTGAACATACTTACTTGATGGCTAGAGTCTTTGTGGAGAAGCTTAGTGAAGAGCCAGTGGAGGCAGATTTCTTCATTTATTAGGTCATATTTGGAGTTGTCTGAGAAGGAATCTATCCCTCTAGAAGCGCCTCTAGCACTGACAGCTCTCCCTTGACCTTTTTTCCAGAATGCTTTGCTTGCTTGGAGGAGGACATTGTCCTCCAACTTTGTCTCCTAGATGAGAAGGATTTCAGGCGAGCACAATCTCACAATGTCTTTCAGGGCTTCTTCTTTCAAATTTCTCCCTAGCCCTCTGCAATTCCAAGAGACGTATTTCATTATTTACTGGCTTGGGGAGTTGTGTCTCCCTTTGGAGCTTGGTAGTGCTTGTGTCTGGATCTGGTATTCATAATTCCTTTGAGGGTCTTCTAGGAGCCTTGGAGCACATCCATATATGTTTTCTCCTCTCTCTATTTCTTCTTAGACTTTCGACCCCTAGCCGTCTTGATAGGAGTGACTTGAGAGATATTTGATTCAGAGTATCCATCTTCTTATTCTCCCCCTATGTCGGAACCAAGGCTGATGTGATCTTCATTTTCTTCCTTTTCCCTTTGATCATCCTTTGAAGGAGGTAGGTATGTCATTGCCTTGGTTTCTTTCACTTTCTTCGATATGTCCTCTAGCACCTCTTGGATCTCATTGGCATCAGCCTTTTCCCCATAAGATGAACCTTATTTTGGCACTTATTTGGCTTTTGGATTGGGTTGGGGCTTCTCCATTAGCCCTGAGCTTTTCTTCTCATTTGGTTTTGGGAGTGCCTTGCCCTTTTTTATCTCTTTCCATCCTTTTTCGTCCACTTTGTCCATTGCTTGGGCTTTTGGGCAGTTTCGTTGGAAGTGTCCAAGTTCATGGAAAGTTCTGCATTTGAAAGGTAATTGACTGTAGTCCAATTTTTGATAGTGATGCCATTCACCAACGGTGAGTTTTACTGCTTCCGGAAGGCCAGCTTCTACATCAAATTCAACACAGATTCTTGCACAAGTTTATTTGCCTTTGTTATCTGCTTTATCAATGAAATGACCTAGTCCATTTCCAATCTTCTGCAGAGAGTGGTAGCTCCAGCAATGGATCGGGAGATTGGGAATACAGACCTAAACTGGGACCTCTTTCGGGACATTGACTGAAGGATCAAACTCGGGTGTCCACTTGTTAATATAAAAACCCTGGTTTCCCATGAAATATGGGCTGCTCCTGAAGACTAGATCTCAATCTTCTTTGGTGGTGAACTCAAAAATGAAAAATCCTCTTCTGACAACATAACAGATCACATTGTTTTTAAGCTGAGGTCTCCAGTTGTGCTGGATCCAGTCATCTATTATTTTTGTTGAGGGCCAACACCCCATAAACTTTCCTACCAATCCTCTATCAGCCAGAGCTAGGGAAATTTTTATTGGTTGTTTTTCTGGCGAGGCAATCTCAAGGATTTCTTCCACTTTTTGATAAATTTTGGGACTGATGGGATTGACGGTTTCTTCCCTTTCTGTGAAATTAGCCTTCTGAAGGCTTCTTCTGTGGAGATCGGAGGGGTGGGAGGAGGCTCCCCACCCCTTGGCGAACTCATGGCGGTGGATGCTTGTTCCCCTACGGCTGTGCTAACCTAATCCGTAGGCTGCAGTGCAGAGCTCTTGAAAGGCTAATATCGTGTAATTGTTCAAAACGATAATGTTTATTTTCCATTAAGCTTATGTACAATTTTTACACGATTAATATTTGGAGACAAGGAACGAGAGATCCTTATCTCTAAGGAAATATCCCATGCAAACTAAATCATATGAGCACCAAAAAAAACCACAATTTCTTCCCAATGCACCGTTAATGTATCCTCCTCTATTGCCTCAGCCGCATGTGCAACCTTACTGTAGCGTTAATCCATACCGTACCCCTTATCCTAATCCTTACCCTAATTCATATCCTTACCCATACCCTAGATCTCATTCAAACCCTAATCCATACCCTAGTCATAGTTCAAACCCTAATCCATACCCTAGTCCTAGTCCAAACCCTAATCCATACCCTATACCTAACCTTAGTTCTAATTTGAAACCTAGAACTAACCCTAGTCCAAAGTATAATCCCAATCCAAATCCAAACCTTATTCAAAGCCTTAACCAAAACCCTACCCCAAACCATATCATAAACCTTAATCTAAACCATCAGGTTGCATAGCAGTTTCAAACACCTATTCTTCCTGTTGATTCCCATGTTGAACACAATGCTACATCTTCCATGTTGGGAAAGGAAATTAATTTGGAAACTTCACCTATTGCCACAGAACATTCACCCTGGGAAGATAAAATTCAAAGACCACCAGAGGAGAAATATTTCATTGGAACTTGTCCTAAGAATATTGTTGAAACTCAAAACCTTGGAAACTCTCTCAACCATTCTTGTCAATCTGAAAATCAAATATTTGAGCCCGAACTTGAGGGATTTATCTTTTTTCTTTCACCAGATCTTTTGTGCCTCCAGGAAAATGACTATAAAACTATGGAAGACTTGCATCAGTTGGAGAATCATAAATTTTTGTATTTCATTGAATCTTGGTTTCGAGAAGTCATCAATACACCTTATTTCCCCATCATTCGAAAACGCTTAGTACCATATCAATTGAAGAAACTAGTTTCTCATGCTTCTGTATGTCTTGAAGTCTATTATTTAAAACTAAGTGTGAGTATAATCGACATTTTGTTACGCACATGGCTTCATTGGAAGTACGCCTACACTTAAAGTTGATATTTCTTCCTTTTAAAATAGGGTAGAGTAATACAATAATAATTAATAAAGATGTATAACAACACTCTTGAACTTGTGATTCCTTAAAATCATGGCTTTTGAATTTTTTATTATCATGCAATCTCGTGGTAAGATTTGTCAAAATAACTTTACACTTACTACCTTATATTTTAAAGTGAATTTGATTATGGATTAATATGTCAATAAAAGATATTGTTATAAGTTACATGTAATGATTTTCTCCTATCCTAATAAATTATCATCCAACAAATCTATTTTAAGTCCTCTTCAAAGGGATCAATGAAAAACCTCCTATGGTGGACCACTCCTCCAAAACTCTAATAAGCTTTCATAAAGAACCTTGGCATGATCAACTAACGGAATGTTTTTGGTCATTATCTGAGATTTCTTTAAATGAGTTCTTAGGGTAGCATGACGACCCAGTAAAGAATAGTAATTACAAAATTTTCACACCATCCTGCACTCTTAAGGAGTATATTTTCTTCCCCACCTACTAAGTAACCCATCTGAGGTTAATTATAATCATATTTTTTTCCAAAAAATAAATAAAAAATAAATTGAGGGATATGAGGTCTCATTGCGAGTCGACCTACTATGATCATGGGTCCTATGGAGAATGACATTACCAGACTGGTCACCAAGCCAGGGTAATGGCTTTTAGTTGAAAATCTGGAAGACAAGATGTCTCATCACGACCTGGCTTGTTCATTCTTGTTAGCTCTTGTGAATGTGGCACTATCATTATCTAGTTACCAAGCCAAGACAACTACCTTCAATTAACTTCTAAAAAAAGAGAAAAGGTAATCGTTTTTAAAGTGACTCTAGATATATATCTAATAGGTGGGATAAAATCATTTCATGAGGTGAAAAGGTACCCTTGTCAAGGCTATAGATGCCTGCTGGAAGCAGGGCCATGCCTATGGTATTAAACTTAATTTTACACTATGATTTACTTGGTTTTTTTTGCCTTTCCTTGAACTCACTATCAATATCTTTGAGAATGGATTTAAAATACTTCTGTTGTTATGGCTTGAACTCACTATCAGTCTCTTTCCAGACACTTTTTTTTCAGAGAAAGCTTTATCTAGCGCAGGAAATGTGATCACACAAAATTGTAGGGACATCATTATGAATGCTTATAAATGTTTTTTTTTTTTTTTTCGCGAGGAAGTGACAGTACCAGAATTCCTTGCGTGAGGACATGCAATATGGTCAACATGGGGGGATGTTGGGCCTCCATTTTATCTTGTTTTTACTCGCAATCACTCATGTTGTTGTTCCCTTAAGATATTACTGTTGCGAAAATTTGTTACTTTACTCGTTTTAACATAATTAAAACATTATTAATGGCGGTTAGTATTTTGCAGGTTTAAAATTCAATTCGATCATGATTTTATATAGTGTTTGGACATGCATTTACCTTCCTTCACCATGTAACAGATTCCTGCACCACTTTATGGTTTTCTTCACTCTGAAGGATTCTTGGACTACACTCATGTTTCTGAAATAGAATCATGGATGTGTACAATTCATGTTTCAGTATTACACCAATATTTCAAAGGGAACACTCTCGAGGTTACTACGATTTGAATGGCCCATGTCGTTCACAGTGACATTTCTTTCTTGGGAAGCTTCTCATTATCAATACGAGTTAACCAGCTAAATTTTACTCTCTAAGCAATTCGTTGGGGAACATATTTCATAGTGTTGTGGAGGTAAATCCCCTCTGCAGACAGAGGCGATCCCTACTAGCCCAGATCGGGTCTAGCAACAATCGTATCACGCTAAGGTGAAAGTTTCTAATTGCAATAAACCAAAAGGTGAAGAAGGCTTACCTTGAATCCAACGCTATTGTTTGTAGAGAAGATGGTGCTCCCGTTTCCTTGCTCCAGCAGGTCACAATCCTCTCACTTGCTGCGATCGAACACCTGCACACATAAGAAACATGACAAACACAAGCGTAAAATCCAATATATGCAATTATGTATCAGTCAGAGAGGACACAACTCATGATCATAATGAACAATACGAGTGGAACCATAACCAAAGTTGCTTATCATTAATTCATACAAAGGAAAATACAACCTGGCTCTGACGTCGAACCTTCCTTCAGTGGGTCGTTAGCGGAATACGTCTCAGTAAAGCTTACCGGGAATGGTGACAAGCCTCTCTCTTTGATCGTCAATCTCCTTGCTATTGATTTGACACTATGAGGACTATCAAGGCTCTTGCAGCATTCTTTAGGCTATGAAGGCTCTTGGAGACTAGCTTGCAAAGGGAAATGGCAAGCTTTTATAGATGGTGGAAGGGGAGTTGGGATCCCTACAATCATGGGATTGGCCCTATCCTCAAGGAAGCTTCCATGAGAGGTGGAAAACTACTTCCTCTACATGGAGAACCGGAGCCAAACGTCCCAACTCGATTTAGAGTCCAGTTCAGGAGTCTGTTGGATTCAATCTTCTGCCATTTATTTTTAAAAAACACCCTTTATTAAGCCTGGCGTGAGTGCAACTCTGAGACAGAGTGCCAATTGGCATGCCCTCTTTGGAGTATTTCCCCCATTGGCGTGGGTATAACACTGGCTAGTCATGCCAAGGATGGAAAGGCTATTTTTAGGGTCTTTCATAAGGAGTTGTCTTCAGGGGAATGAAAGTCCATGTCTAGGGGAATGCCATGAAAGTGTTTTCAGATCATGTCACTACTCATAGGTCATGAAATAAGCCCTCCAATGTGCGGGACGGGGAATTGTAGGGACGGTGACAAATTGCTGTGTAACAGATGCCCCCTAAAGCATGAGGCCCGAAAGAGAGAGAGGGGTGAAATGCTTTACGAGAACGTGTCCAACTGAAAACATTGCCGTCGGAAAACTTGCGTAGAGAAGTACAACTGATATCTCAAATACATGATATATGTGGTATGGGCGTGGCCATCCATAATAGAGTATACAAGAATCCAAATCCAAGGCATGGACGCAGCCATCCGATAAGGATCGATAAATAGACTCAGGTATGGTCGCAGCCATCCAATCAGTGAGTCATGTAACCAATCATAATAATCCACAAAATTGCAGCCTGGATTCCAACAGACAAAATCCAGGGTCTTGGCTTTCATCTTTCGATGTTTACAAAGTACAAAGTTCAAGCATGCGAATAAGTGAGCTGAAGTGGTTATCACGATAAAATGCTTTGAATTACCTGACCAATGATGAAAGTTGTTAACAGACGCGAGAGGTACCACCAATAATGACAATGGTCCTCAAGGTACTATAGGTACAATCTACGGCATGTGAATCAGTGAGTTGGTGTCGAACACCCGTAGAATCACTCGATCGGAGGCCAATGATGAAAACATCATGTCAAATGCGGAGAACCTGCCATTGAGGCATGCAGGCTCTAAGGTACCAGAAGGTAGTCTCTAGATCAGCTTCCTGGATAATGAGCTGAAGTCAACAGGAAGTGACCTTGATCGAAGGTGGGCCATAGTGTTTCCCACATCATCGACATGAGACAAAGGAACATAATGTCTTTGTGAATCATGATCAGATGAGAATCAGAGGAAGGTTGAAATTTTGCAGAGGTCAACTTATCTTGAACATATCGGCGGCACGACAGTGGATTTGGCAGTATTTGACATCAAAAGATCAGAGGTCATGGTGACGAGGCAAAGAGCAGATGAGAGGTAAAAAATGATCACCCAAACCCATGGAGGCAAGTGAAAAATGAGATGAGATATCCCCAACCCGACACGAATGCAGACAAGTGCCATGTTCAAGAGTGACATACTGCCGACACGACAATGATGTTGGTTCCATTTTTTCCCCCACCATTTTTGGCGAGTACCTCTTTATTTTTACACAAGCTTGAAGAGGATACCATATGCTTGTCATATAAGTTCGTCCTTCGGACGAATCCATCCTAGTACATTTAACGAGCCCTAGGAAGGAGAAACTCGAATATCGTCATTACGACTAGATCCGATGTCATCAGGGTTTAACGAGTTTGACAAAGGAAGAAATCAACGTCTTTTCATATTTAGAGAGTTTGAAAAGATAGTAGAAAAGTAAACTCCAACGGTCCCTTTTTGCAAATAGTTTCTCAGATCCGAAAAGATATAAAACTATGTTTGAGAAAACCTCCTAGTCTTGATAGGCTAGGGTATTCCTTTTTCGTAAATAATCTATCCCAACCCAAAAAAGGGGTAAACGTATACTGGGTAGATTTCGTTTTGCAACCACTATAACGAGATCAAAATGACAAGGGACTCGACAATCTTTTCATGTTTAGAGAGTCAGAAAAGAGCTGAAAGATGACTCCTCCTAGAGGAATGAGTGGTATAGAGGGTAGAAACTGGTTCCGGTAATGGTGGAAGTTCTCAAACCAAGTAAGGGTTAAGAGGCTGGCTAACAAGACCACTCATTGCAGCGGTTCCTCAGGAATGGTTAAAACAACCAAATGAAGGCATATGATCGGCCAAGCAGATAGTGTCGATGGAGTGAGAAAACCAAGGCTCATCTGGCAAAAACAGGCTGATAAAATGGAAATCACAAGAGGTAGAATGGGAATGGTTTCATTTTTACACAATATTGAAATCAGGAAACTTTACTTGAAGTTGGTTTCATTTTTACCCAAGCTTGAAACAAAAACAACACTGCTCCCAACAGACCTTGTTTCATTTTTTAAGGAGCTTGACACAAGGAAACGAGCTCTGCTCCAACCAGCTTGTTTCATTTTTTAAGGAGCTTGACACAGGAAAAGAACCATGCTCTGGACAGCTTCATCATAATAAAAAAGAAGTCATGGCTTCCAAGAGTTCCACACTAGATGGAAGGAAAACATCCTGGAAGTCAGGACCCAATTCCCCTAGCACCTGATGCACAATGGCACTATCACTGGGTACAGGCACGGGGTAGGTAGCCACATAGTTGACCTACAGTGGGGCAGAAACAACGGGTGGATAAAAACCAGGAAGGGATGATGGCGGGCCAGCTGCCATATCAGGACCAAAGAACGAAAGCTAATCAATGGTCACGATCCATCCTTCATGCGAAAAACAAACCACACGAAAAAGGGAGGAGACAAGCGCTCCCATGGCATAGGTGTAATCGCGCCCCAAGAGAAGATTGAAATATAAGGGGCCTGGAACAACCATCACGTCCATATGGATGGTTTTACCTCCCAAAGTAACATGTAACCTTGGAAGGATCCCTAACGGTTGACTAGATCTTCTGTTAAATGCCAACAGATTCTGCGTAACAGGCACAAGCGGCGGTGAACTAAAAGCTTGCCAAGTAGTTGAGGATAGAACACTAACAGATGCACCTTCATCTATAATAGTGCTAGGTACGACCAGACCAGAGGTTTGTACCGTTATCTCAAAAGGCACATAAGATGGAAAGCGGTATCCTGAAAATCGATTCCAATCAAAGGAAGCGACCAAACTACTCGGAGGGGCCACTATCGAACCGATATGGTCTTCCCCTAGTGTTACAGAAGAAGGAGCATCCTCCACGACCTCTATCTCGAAGGTGGGAGGGGTATCCTCCAGGACCTCCATCACGGGAGGCGAAGGAGCAACTTCTTGAGATATAGGGATAGGAGAATCTTTCTCCAAGTCCGAGGAATATAAAGAAACAAGAAGAACCTGAGGGATGTGAGATCCACTCTCAACAGAAAAGACCTGGTGCACCGAATACAGAGCCAGCTCAACCGATCCCACGACCAATGGTTGGTCGGGAATGGATTCCTGAATATTAATTTCCGAGGGAGCGGGATCGACCAAGGATGGCTCTTGACCAATCATGGAATCAGCTGGTGGAGGACTCAAAGAAAGTTGTTTATAACAATCCGGGAGGCGTGGTGTAGAAACAGTTGAGTTGTCCAAAACTCTCTTGGCTTCATCCATATAAGGACAAAGGTGAATGGCATGGTGCCCTTCACACAAATTATAGGGATTGGTAATATTACCCTGCTTCTTAGGAGCCTTACCAGCACCAGTTGAAGACATGCCCCCAACCTGACTCCTAGAAGCCAAAGGCAACGGTGGGAGACCGTTGGACCATACTTCGAGCACCTTGGGAATGCCAGGGCAGTCTCGAAGAAGATGGTCTTCTGTGCACAACATGCAAGGGAACTTGACTTTACGTGGGGGGTTAGGAGGTTTGTGAAGAAGAGATGTTTCAGAAGAAATAGTTGCATCTTTAGCCTCTCTCTTATCAGACTTATTCTTCTTTGTCTTCTTCTTCTTCTTCTTAGCCACCTGGTTACTCGAATCCAGACTTTCACCAAGAGAAGTAGAAGAGGGGGGCGCAGAAACAGGTGAAGAAGGGGAGAGGCCCACCTTAGAATCAACATGATGTTGTTCAAACAGAGGAACTAATTGAACAATAGTTGAGACATTCGGGACCACAGAGGTTGAAAACAACCAAACAAGCAACCCAACAGTTAACCCAGGAAGGGACAACGTTGCCATATAAGGAGCGCCAACATTTCCAAAAGGAGGAAAAGGACCTGTATTCCCATTTGAGGGGATTCCTTGGTTGGTGAACTCCAAAAAATTTGCCATCAGAAACGATCTTCAAAACAACACCCTAAGGAAACTAACTTTAACCAGGAATATTTCGTGGGAAGTTAATTTTTAAAACATTGAAACAAAACTCCGTTGTTTCATATTTTAAGAGTCAAGAAACAAGAAAAAGGTGACTCTATCACTTTCATATTGGAAACAAGCGTGAAAGGACAAGCGCTTGATGACCTTTTCAAATTTAAAGAGTCAAAAAATATCGAAATGACTACTCAGGAATTCTAGGGAAAGGGTGTACCAAATAACCGTGAACTGCAATATACACCTTGGTTTCAAAATGAAAGAGAAATCAACCATGGACTTAACGTACGTGCAGGCAATCTCCCCGAATGTTGTGTCCGGTGTATCACGGGTATAGGGTGGCAGACTCGGCTTCCTATGGATATAGGATGAAACCTAGTGGGGTCTCCCTTTATATACGCGACGGTACGGGGAGCAGAAGTCCGTACTAGTGTTGTCTAAAGCCAAGAGGCAAACGACAGCTACTAGGATTAAAGACGCCGAAACACGTCTCTAGCCTAGACCTCTAAATATTTCGTTAATGTTTCAATGCTGCCTTAGTGTAAATTGAATAAATTTTATGGCTGATCTTCAATTATGTATCGGTTTTTAGGGCCCTACTGCATGTCATATGACAATCTCCTATATGCAGCTATATGAGAAAAGAAAACTTTTCAATTCGATGAATGCTATCTAGTTAAGGGAAGAGCTTCAAACAATGATGCAACAAGCAACAACACTGTGAACGAAATCTTTTCCAAACTAGATGACTTTCACGATCCAAAAGTAATTTCAAACATTCAACGATGCGAATAATGCAATGTAATCTATGCAAAATCCTCTTTTTGAAAACTATGCAATTGTAATCTATGCACAATTTCCCTTTTCTTTTCAAATGATAAGAATGCACTCAAAGCGATTTTTAGCTTTCAATCATTAAACAATGTAATCTAAGTTCAATGATAAATCTCAAAATTAATTTTCAATGCAATGTGATCTAATGCATTTTAACGAAAAGCAAACTATGAGACGAATACTAGAAGAACGAAAATCTCCTTAATGAAGGATGAATGTAAAAGAGATGTAAACAAACACTAAGAATGCAATCGTTGTTTCAAACACTTTGTCATGAAATCCCTCAAAAGGAGACAAGACATATGAGGTCAAACACAAAGAGGACTTCCAAAGAAAGAGATCAAAACAAGGCATTCATTCCCTTTTACATCAAAGAATCATGGAAATAAGACATTCCAAAAAATGAGCAATGTAATCTATGCTCATACAGTGAAATACTGGAAGGGAAAGACACACTGGTGAAGGATTCGGGGAAAAAATCTCAATTTTCACACACCCTGAAATTGGCACGACTTTGTCATTGAGAACTAGCGCCAACTAGCGCGACTTGCTCACTGACAACTAGCGCCAATGGAAAATTGGTGTGGGTTGCTAACTGACAACAAGCACCAACGCCTGAAAATAAAAAAACAAAGAATTTCTCCCAACCAAGACCAGACTCACAACTTCAAGTAGAATCTCCAAGACTCAAATGAATAATGTAATCTAGGCTCAAAGCGAGACAAAGCGAAATTCGAATGAAGAAGAAGCCAATCACTCAAATAACGCAATAAAACAATAGACAACCACCAAACAAATGCAGAGAAGAAATCACAAAGTTGACTGAGCAGATAAAAACCACAAACTCCAAAGGGAGGCTTGACACACAATATCACCTAGATGCCCTAGGGCTAAAATGTTAAATCGATAGAAATGGGAAAACAACCAAAGGACGAAGGTCACAGTCAGTCAAAAAAGGCTCCAGAACACTCAGGCAGTCGAAGAAATGAAACCAAAATCACATATCAGGCTCAGAAAGCTCAGAACAGAGCAAACCCTAGCACCTTCCAGGATTGGCGTGACTGTCATGCAGAAACTAGCGCCATAACAGGATTGGCGTGGGTAGTAAACTGGTAACTAGCGCTAATTGGCGCGACTGTCAGGCTAATAAGCACGCCAGTCAAGTTTGCTATGTAAAAACTAAAAATAAGCAATCCAAGAAGCAGACCAGTGATGTTGGAGCTCAAACCAAAAGCCAAACTCAAGAAAAGAGCCAGCCAAAAGAGCTGATCAAGAAGGCAAAGTCAAGAATCGACTGAAAGACAAGACAATACTCCAAGTGTTCAGTTCATAAACTAAATTGGAGATTGACTAAAGCAACATTCATCTAATTTCGCTAATGCAGAGCAAGAGCATTTCAAAGGCTATTTGGCTAACTTCAGGCTCCGTTTGTAGTTTCTAAAACAAACAACAAGCTAAATCCCCAACGGAGTCGCCAATTTGTTGTGGAGGCAAATCCCCTCTACGGACAGAGGTGATCCCTACTAGCCCAGATTGGGTCTAGCAACAATCGTATCACGCTAAGGTGAAAGTTCCTAATTGCAATAAACCATAAGGCGAAGAAGGCTTACCTTGAATCCAACGCTGTTGTTTGTAGAGAAGATGGTGCTCCCGTTTCCTTGCTCCAGCAGGTCACAATCCTCTCGCTTGCTGCGATCAAACACCTGCACACACAAGAAACATGACAAACACAAGCGTAAAATCCAATATATGCAATTATGTACCGTCGCAGAGGACAACCAATACCGCGAACGTATCAAAACGTAGGAACCATAACCAAAGTTGCTTATCATTAATTCATACAAAGGAAAATACAATCCGTTTCACTACCAACCCTTCCTTTGGCGAAGTCTGCCAACGGAATACGCCCCAGGCTTGTCTAGAATGGCAGCCTTCTTCGATCTTCAATCTCCTTGCTATAGATTTGACACTATGAGGACTATTGCAACATTCTTTAGGCTCTTGAAGGCTCTTGGAGATTAGCTTGCAAAGGAAAATGGCAAGCTTATATAGATGGTGGAAGGGGAGTTGGGATCCCTACAATCATGGGATTGGCCCTATCCTCAAGGAAGCTTCCACGAGAGGTAAAATCATTGCCTCATGGAACTGACAAACGTCCAACCAATTTATCAGCTTCAGAGTTGGCAGCTTCAAATCTTCCGACTATTTGTACCATAACACCTTTACGTTTACAGGTGATTACTCAGGGAGCCACCAGTCACCTCTTCATGAACATTTCCATTGCGCGGGTGAGAACAATCAAGGTCACGTGCCATGACAAAAAGGATATTTTTAGCAGAGAAGGCGATGCCTGCGGAACTTGGTCCAGCGTTCAGGGAATGCCATGAAAGTGTTTTCGGCATCGGCGTCAACGCCTTCACGTCGTTTAATACCCAACTGCGGTGATGTGACCCAGGACGTGGACAAATTGTCAGAAAATACGCTGGCGGTGAAGGTCATTCATTTTATGAAACCGGACTGGCGTGGGTGATGGTGCACCATCCTTACACATGTTGTGCCGCTCAAAAGATATAAATACTCCTCGAAAATTGAAACATATCTTCACAATTTGGCTTATGGTGGCATTGCTCAAAGGTATGAAAATTAGAGGTCTGTATTTGAAAGGTCTGCACTCCTCCAACAATATTTCTTTCAGTTCAAAATTCTTGTGAAGGAGCAGCTGCCCCAACTTGCAAAGAATTTTGAGAACATATGATCACACAAGTTATGTATGCAACTGGTCGGTTCATGGCTTCTTTCTCCACAAACTTTCCATTTCCATTAGTTGTTCAT
Organism: Pinus albicaulis; assembly: GCA_034641835.2. Classification (NCBI taxonomy): domain Eukaryota; kingdom Viridiplantae; phylum Streptophyta; class Pinopsida; order Pinales; family Pinaceae; genus Pinus; species Pinus albicaulis. The sequence goes on from CM076581.1 coordinate 1,371,893,123, forward strand.
TTCTAGGGTGTTTTTATTCACAATGGGATGAAGGTTGTCTTTAGAATAGGCTTGGCGCTGCTCATATTCTTCAAGATGATTTGAGAGGATATCTTACCATTCCTACGATGGTTCCCAAAGGAGGTTTTGGATGCAAACACATTGATCCCAATGGCCTGGCTTCTACTTCACATGAATGAGGAGGAAGCATTTTCATATTTCAGGTTTTGGCCAAGTTGAAGAAAGCTTTGGTGTTCTGCAATGCGAATGAGTTCCCTCTCTTGACTCGTGAACTGAAGGGATTGTTCTAGAGCACAAATTTTTTGCACACCGCCATGACATTAGATGCCAATGTTAGATAAAATCATGCTTATCTTTCTAATATTCGTGAGAATTTTAGTGAAATGGCACATTCCAACCATAACGCCACTCCAGGAAAAGAGGAATGATTCACCAGAATCGTTCCCTATTTCGAAATTTAGTTGAAAATTAATATTATTCCTAGAAAATTTTTAAGATCGATAATTTTCCTCCTATATTTTGATTGGTTGATTGAAAGCCCCAAATTGTAATTCAATGTATATATATATAAGTGGCACGGATCAAACAATTTAATTAACTAGGCGGTGAATTAGGAAATCGATCAAGGGGAATTGGGAAGCACACACAGATAGAGAAGAAACACGCAGGAGGGAGGAGCCGGTCTAATATAGCCTCACGCATTTTATAACCAATGGATCCCTCCTCTTGTCTTTCTAGAGCTAAGTGTTGTTTGCATAATGTAAAGATTGATTTCAGGAATTAATTGAAGAAATTTTCATCCATGTTTTGTTTATTTATTTTTTGCATATAATGATTTTAATTTATGTGTAAATGAGGTCGCTCATAGAGGGCGCGATTTGGCTGGGTTGGCCAACAGACTAGCTCGACATCACTCTCCATATCTTAGATTACATAGCATTCAATTTATTATTTACTTTGTGAATTCATTTAATTGTTTTCAGTCTCTTTCCTTGCTCAAGTTAATGTTATTTAATTTGTTGCAATGTTTTATTTTCAATTTAAAAGTTAATTTGATTTGCTGCAAATTGTTGTTGTACCTGATTAAGATTTGTGCTTGCACTTGAGATATTTCTTCATATCAAATTGCGTCCCTTCAGAGTTGTAACGCGCAACTTGAATTCCTTGAATTGATCGAGACCCATTTAATTCATATTCTAAAAGCTGACATATATTTGAGTGTTTATAGAAGCAACAATTGCATATAAATCTATGTTTCTGTGATGGAAACCAAGTTATGTTGAAAATGATAATATTTATTTTCCATTAATCTTATGTACAATTTTTACATGATTAATCTTTGGAGACAAGGAAGATGAGAGATCCACATTAAATCAATTTATAAGTTTATTTACCCAGTAAATCTACTTGTTATGTTGTTGATGCTTAAGGTTAATTCCACACAGAATTAGTGAAAGCAGAATTAGTACATGAAGAATTAGTGCAAACATAATGATTTAAAATTTCTTTTGAAATTATTCCAGCACTTACAGTGTTTTGATATTGTGTCGACACTGCTTGGTTTCCAGTTCTGATTTCCTTTCTGTTTGCTTATACTTGGAATTTCCGTGTGCATTAATAGTACAAGATTGTCGTTTATTTCTCATGTAATTTTAATTGTTTTGATTAATGTTTCTTGAATTCTCTTTTAGTGCAAGATTTCATTTATTTCTGATATTAATGTGTAAGATATACTAGAATGTTTTTTGCAGGTTGCCAGGGGCTCTCTCTAACATTTCACTTGTTGCATCTTGAAGTTCACGAACTATCCAGATTGAAAATTAAATTTTGGTACATTTATAGACCCTATACTGCACTCAACAACAAGATACATTATTAGCCATAAACACAGAACTACCATTCTTATATTTATATGAAGTGAACCACATTTTGTGCAAATTCATGTGATGAGAAGCACCAAAATATAATAACCAATTTTCTTAATTATGAGAAACATTGCTAACAGGAAAATCTTCATCTACCATACCTAATTCAGCAGATAAAACTTCATCAATCATATCTAACTCAACTTGATTGTATTCCTTCTTTGATTTTTCAACGGACTCCTTTCTTTTCCAACAGTGTTTCTTGAGATGTCCTATTTTTTTCTAGTACCGACATTTATCTTTACACTTCTTTTCTTTTGATTTTTATGTAAAATAACTTCTTTCTTTCTCTCCTCTTTCCTTGGACATTTCCCATCCCAATATTTTGACAATATACATTATTACTCATAGGCAAAGAAAAACCATTCACAATTTGATATGAATTAAACCAATTTATGTGCAAACACATGTGCTGAGAAGCACCAGAATCTAACAACCAATTTTCACAATTCTGAGAAACATTGCAAACAAGAAAAACTTCATCTACCATACCTAATTCAGCAGATAAAATTCATCAATCATACATGAATTAACTTTATTTTCTTCCTTATTTTGGTTTTCAACGGAATCCTTTCATTTCCAACAATATTTATTGAGATGCCCTATTTGGTTGTAGTACCAACATTTGGCTTTAAACTTCTTGCCTTTTGATTTTGATCTAGAAGAACTTCTTTCTTTATCTCCTCTTTCGTTGGACTGACTTCCAGCTACCATGGCTTCTAGCATGGAACTTTCAATGCTAGACTTCCTTTGTTCTTCATCAGATAGCATATCTCCCACAACATAATCAAATTCAAAATATTCAGTTGTGCTCAAACTGATAGCAGCCACAAAGTGATCCCAAGAATCGAGCAAAGAACATAATAAGGTAATCGATTTATCTTCTTCTTCAAATCTAACATTCATCTATGAAAACTGGCAAATAAGTGCATTAAATACATTTAGGTGTTCTGCAATTTTAGTATCCTCCTTCGTCTGAAGGCTATACAATTTCCTCTTTAAATAAATTTTGTTGGTTAAATATTTGGTCATATATAGTGTTTCCAACTTCTCTCACAAACCTGCTACTAAGGTTTCTTCAACAATGTCGAAGAAAAATTTATCCATAAGGGACAACCTGATGGTACTTACAGTTCGGGTATCAAAGTCCTCCCAATCCAAATATGTCATGCCAGCAGGTTTCTTCCTAAACCCATTTAAAGCTTTTTGCAACCCTTGTTGCACCATCAAATCCCTTCAGTTTCCACAAAGCAAATTTTTTCCTATCGGTGAACTTATCCACCTCAAACTTAGCATTAGTCATTTTTTCTGTTTCTTCCTATACAGGCTCTTTAATATCTATGTGTGTGTGTGTGTATACATATACATATACATATACATATACATATACATATACATATACATATACATATACATATACATATACATGTATATGTATATGTATATGTATATGTATATGTATATGTATATGTATATGTATATGTATATGTATATATATATGTATATGTACACACACACACACACATATATGATTGGGTTCCTTTAACACATTCTGCTAGAGTTTCCTTTCTTCTTTCAATCAGGGTTTTCAACTAGGGTTTTAAAATATTCTCCTTCTTTAAAAAAATTCTTCAAAAACCCCTACTCCTTCCTTTTTTCAGAAATAAAAAAAATAAAACCCAAAGCTTTTCCCTTTATAAATGACTCCAATATTCAAAAGCGGGAATCAAACAACCAATTCGAATCCAATAGCCAATCCAAATGTCAATTCGCAAAAAAAATTCACCAAACATTTTATATATATATATATATATGAAAAAAAATTATGAAAAAAATCAGTACTTGGTGACCTGGTTTTCAATATGCTGGGATGATAGTATTTGTGGCTCCTTGGAAAGAGTCTGCGGGTCACTCCTTGGTGGATCAACAAAGTACAATCAACAATGGTGCTCATGTCATCTCTAAACCCCAAAAATCAATGCTTTCTTGTGTAACAAATATGCCCTTCTCAGCATCAGGCTTAGAGACAAGGTTTGCGCAAAATAGATTGGTTGTCAATAGACGACACCTTGATACCATCGGTTTTCTAGACAGGCTCAAATTCTTAACATGACTCCACTTTCTTATCATGCAAATACACCCTTCTCAGTGTCGCTCTTCAAGACATGGTTTTATCCAAACATGTTGGTTGTCAAAAGAAGATACCTTCTCAATGTCGATCTTCCAGGAAAGCTCAAATTCTTAACACATCTCTTGCAAGACAGAACCTTCTCATCATTGGTCTTCTAGACAAGTCTCCATTTCAACAGATACCTCATGATCCTCATAAAAACATGACTCTTCTGTATATATATGATTGTGTTCCTTCAAAACATTCTACTAGAGTTTCCTTTTTTCTTTCAATCAAGGTTTTCAACTAGGGTTTTAAAATATTCTCTTTCTTTAAAAAAATTCTTCAAAAAACCCTACTTCTTCCTTTTTTCAGAATATATATATATATATATATATATATATATATATATATATATATATATATGTGTGTGTGTGTTTGTGTTCCTTCAAAACATTCTACTAGAATTTCCTTTTTGCTTTCAATCAGGGTTTTCAACTAGGGTTTTAAAATTTCTCCTTCTTTAAAAAAATTCTTCAAAAAACCCTACTTCTCCTTCCTTTTTTTCAGAAATAAAAAAAATTAAAACCCAAAACTTTTCCCTTTATAAATGACTCCAATATTCAAAAGCCCTATTTTAAAATAAATGAATCAAACAACCAATTCGAATCCAATAACAAATTTTGAATCCAATAGCCAATTTTTAATCAAACATCCAATTCGAATCCAATATCCAATCCAAATTTCAATTCGCCAAAAAATTTCACCAACCAATTTAAATATATATATATATATGAAAAAAATTTACGAAAAAAAATCAGTACTTGGTAAATTGGTTTTCAATATGCTGGGATTATTTTATTTGTGTCTCCTTGGAAGGATTCCACGGGTCACTCCTTGGTGGATCAACAAAGAACAATCAACAATGGTGCTCATGTCATCTCTAAACCCCGACAACCAATGCTTTCTTCTGTAACAAATATGCCCTTTTCAGCATCAGGCTTTGAGACAAGGTTTGCGCGAAATAGATTGGTTGTCAATAGACGACACCTTGATAGCATCGATTTTCTAAACAGGCTCGACTTTTTAACATGACTGCACTTTCTTATGCAAATACACCCTTCTCAGTGTCGCTCTTCAAGACATGGTTTTATCCAAATATGTTGGTTGTCAAAAGACGACATCTTCTCAATGTCGATCTTCCAGAAAATCTCAAATTCTTAACACATATCTTGCAATCTAGAACCTTCTCATCATTGGTCTTCTAGATAAGTCTCCATTTCAATAGATACCTCATGATCCTCACAGAAACTTGGCTCTTCTTTTCTCTAGAAAGGGTCGATTTCTCCTTGGTCACATATCTGGACAGAGTAATACTTCAACAAATTGTGTGGAGTAGGGGGTAAGAAGACAAAATTTAATGTCACGAACCTCACAACCAAGCTCTGATACCACTTGGTGGTATTTTGATCCCATTAACATTTATTTGAGAATTAAATGCATAAAGTATAAAAATGAGACACACAACAAGAAACACATAAGTTTACGTGGTAAAGCCCTCATAGTGTGGCAAGGAAACCTTTGCAGAGCAAGGTGTTGGAATTATTTATTTTTCCAGGTAAAAAATAACTCTCCAAATATTACATAAAGCCTCTCGGTCAATCGTCAATTTAATATAGACTATTTGATTACATAAATTCCTATAGTTACAAAACTGACTAAATCATAGCTGGGCTTTATAAATTACATCAATTAATGATAATTGGTTGTCATTTCTAATATATATATATATATATAACTTTATTGCACAATAAATTTATAGATATCTTTAAATTATAAACAAACATTTAAGTATTTTTATATTCAAATTATTTGTTAGTACTACACTTCTTGTACCCTTTGTTATATATATATTTATAATTATGCAGCTTGACATTTGGGTATGGATTATTATTTATATTTTAATATTTTTAATTAAATATCTTTTATTAAATCTTGTGTAACATACAATATAATTTATAATTTGGAGTTAAGATTGTAGTTAAAAAAAATTAATAATATTTGAGTTAAGATGGTAATGATATAAAAATATATTGTATATAATATTTTTTTAAATATCATTATCGTTGATATTGTGATTGTAAAAGATTAAATTATAACTTTATTTTTTAAATTTTGTATTAAATGTGATTTGTTTTAAGGCATTTTATTTCAATTTAAGGTGGATGAGGATTTATTGAATTTGTTTTCTTTTAATTGAGGGCATAGATTGATTCTTAAGGGAATATGCTCGCCATATGTTTATCGTAATCCTTATCAAGGACTCTAGTGTATTACAGAGTTTGTTAAGTTGAATTGACTTTTAATAAATTTGTGCTTATCAAGGACTTTAGTGTATTACAGAGTTTTTTAAGTTGAGTTGACTTTTAATAAATTTATGCTTATCAAGGACTTTAGTTTATTACAGAGCTCTCGACCCATCAATTTCATAGGGATTTGAGACTATTCCAACTATAATAAGTTCCCCCATGATAAGTTCTTCCACTACAAGGAAAAGACCATCTAGTGGATGTTTTTGAGGAACCCCTTATAAAAATACCCTAGACATCCTTTTCTAGCGGAGGTTACTAGAGGAGGTTGGCGGGTGGAGGTTTTTGCGGATGTTTTTCGTCCGGGGCGCTAATCATCCTAAACCTCACTAGTGCGTTCAACAAGAGAAAGCATAAGTGCGCACAAAACATTGGCACACCAGACACCGTGTGCTCCGTACACACCCGCTCAGTGTGTATTATTATTGTAGTGCACAGATGATTTACAGAGATTCCGCATCGATGCGTCCTAAAACCCCGTGCCAAAATAGAAACTGCTCGGTGTGGTCTTAAGAAACCGCACCGGTGCACCAATAAAACCCTGCACACCGGAATAGGGTTAAATAAAAAACAAATTACGACCAAAAAACTGCATTTTTCACTTTTCTCAGTGCTCTAGATCTCGCAAGCACCGGTGCAATTTATCCTTTTCTGAGCCGCCCTGACATCGGTACTCCCATTGCACCCATTACACACATTGCTGTTGTGCATTGCCCAACAATCTCTAGCTTGAATTTTGTGAAACGGTGGGAAAATTTTATTTTTCAAATTATACAGCCAATATGCCTCCTCGATGGCCAAATGCACAGGTATGTTTCCATTTTTTCCATAATTAAGCCTTTTAGCGGATTAGAATTTCAAATTACCTTAAAATTAACCATTTAGAAGGAAAAAAAAAATTTGTTGTGCAGTGCACTCGAGCCATTCGAATCACACCGGTTCGCGGTGCTTCCTATAAATTTACAGGTCGCACCGCAGTCGATGCTAATGGTATCTGCACCGAATCTAGGGTAGTATCGAAAGGCACACCGTGTTATTTTAAATTTAAAAAAAGTGCGGTGTAGTTGGTTACCCGGTTGCACCGTTGACAATGTGGAATAGCAGCAATGTGGTGCATTGACTTAAATATCCACCCTGGGGCGAGTATTTTTGTCAGCGCACTACATTCCACATTTCGACAGGGTCGACGGTGCGGCTTGGTAAAAGACCCCACCATTGACTATTTAATGATGTTAGGAGGTCGATGCTCTGACCGAACTATATGCCCTGGGGCGTAGAGTTTAGTCAATGCATCGCACTCCTGACACCATACATAGTCAATGGTGTGATGAAAATTTTTAGGTGCACCACCTCTAGTGCGTTGAATAGTATCTACTGCACCGCGGCCAGTGCACGACAAAAAAGACACACCGGAACCGGTGCATGCTTGTTTTTTGTGGCGCATCGACTATTTTTTTTTTCAAATTATATATATATATATATATATATATATTCCTAAATACATGTCTCATTTAATAAAATTTTTTTATTTAATATGTCAATCGTTTAGAGATGTGAAAGGAGAGAAGAGGGGGAACAACAGTAACAACAGGTGAACCAGTATAACATGGTTCGCCTATGGGAGGCACGAGAGAGGGAGAGAGATGCGTACCCTCGACGTATTACAATAGCTACCCAAGTGCTCCTAAGGTAGGTAGGCCTCCTCAAGTTCTATGAGGAGGCTACTTCCCTAAAGGGCCATGGTGTGTTTTTGAGAGATCTTATCCACAGGTTGAATGCCCACCGACAAGCTTTCTAGGTTAGTCCTAACCAGTGGTACACGTCCACTGAAGAGGAGATAGATTTCATTACAGGGCTATCAAGGAGAGGGGTGGATTTTCCCTCGTTCCAAGAGGTTCCAGTTGGCTATGTAGTAGGGATTCACTTGGTGTACTCCCAAAGATACATTAGTGCAGATATACTATCTCCTTCAGATTTTCAGGTCTCTAGAGGTGAGTTACGTATTGGTGCATTTGGTAGTCAGGAGGTGAGGTGCTTCTCACTTTTGATTTAAATCATTTCACACAACACTAGTGACGGGAAACACATTAGTTGCTCTCTTTTATATTATGTTGATTCTTTGGTATAGGAACCACAACTTGTCAGGTGGTCTGCCATTTTTTTGCAGCAGTTCTGTACAACCTTAAATAAATGTCGTGCTTATGCACAAGGGAGGGTCAACTTCCCTTTTGCTTCAAATATTTTTTGTTTATATTTTGAGAGGTTTCCAGAGACGAGGCCTAATTTTGTTCGGTAGCCTTGTAGGCCGATGTTCAAGGCACGAATGCACATGTGGGGACAAATGATGCCCAAGATGGGCAAGACTGTGCTTTCCGCGAGGATATCGCATGATGCACTGGAGTTGCTAGCCAGTGTTGATGTGCATCCCTTCATTATGGTCCCCTATCTTTATGCTAGTTTGGATTGGCAAGGGTGTGCCAATATCCTCTTCACAAATGATGAGCTGTCGGATGATAGAGGTAATATTATTGTTTTATTTAAATTTATTCTGACATGTTATTTAACTTTTTTTTATTAAATCGTGCAATGAAATTTTCTAATTATTGTTGTGTACTTGTATATATTTTGCAGACATTGGGTCTTTTAATGGTGAGGACATGCCAACACCACCACATGATCCAGGTGTGGATCCCGATGAAAATCAAGGTATGCTAGATGTCAAGGATCATCAAGAGGCTGGTGCAGAGAGACCTGCTCCTGTTGGTGCGCCAGTACCGCATTTTTCTAGGTGCGGTCGACTTGATAGCAGATACAGGATGGAGTTGCACGACCAAATCACTGCATTTATTGTTGAGGCGAGCATCAAGCCCGCTACTATGAGAGACATACAGGTCGATGGTAGGCTGTTACATATGTGGATAGGCATGTCGCCTTGCATGTACAGCCTCACGCGGCATGTCATAGGAGCTACGACGTTAGTTACACAGCTGAGGAGGACCGTTGCACGATATAGGCTTGGTCGAGACGTGGCACGTTATCGACAATTCGGGAGCAGTGACACATCATCTGATGATCGTTCACCTCACGCCGCACCAGATGAGAAACCTCCACTAGAATCGAGCAGCACTCATCACGGAGAGTGGGCTAGACCATTGGCCACGTCCATTCAACAACCTACAACATCCAACAATACTCATGATCATGAGCAGGCTGGACCATTGACTGTCAAGGCTGCACCATTGACTGAGCAGGCCTCGACTAGTACTACTATTGATGATGTACCACCAGCTGATCCATGAAATTTATATTACAGTTGTATATTTTTGACATTAAATATATATCTCTGTGTGTGTGTGTGTGTATGTGTGGTCCATGTATTTTATGTTCATGTTGCAGTTGTACTTAATTTACATGTTGGTGATCATCATGATGTGTATATTGTTAGGTCATGTTAGATATGTTCATTTAATGTGCATCTTGCAGATAGATGTGTATGTGATAGTAGTTATTTGACACGAGATGTATATTTGATGTTTGTGTTGTGATGATGTTATACAATGCTAATTGTGTTTTGTTAGATGATCATGATCACGATGATGTTAATGAATTTGAATGTGTTTTTTAGTTGAATATTATGTTTGTACGATGGTTATCACGATCGTGATGTTTATTAATAAATTTAATATTAAATGACCATGATATAAATATTAAATATTATGTCATGATTGTAATTGAAATTTTAATTTTAAATGTATGTAAAATTGTAAAATTGTATTTGTAATTGTAATTGTAATTTTAACTGTAATTGTATGTAAAATATTTGTAAAATTTTAAATGTAATTGTAATATTTAATTTATTGTGAAATGATTGTAATTTTTATTGTAATTGTAATTGTATGTAAAATTCTAAAATTGTAATTGTATTTGTAATTTTAATTGTAATTTTAATTATAATTATAATTTTATGTAAAATATTTGTAAAATTTTAATTGTAATTGTAATTGTATGTAAAATTGTAAAATTGTAATTGTAATTGTATGTGAAATTGTAAAATTGTAATTGTAATTGTAATTGTAATTCTAATTGTATGTAAAATATTTGTAAAATTTTAATTGTATTAATGTGAAAATTTTAATTATATTAATGTGAAATGATTTTATTAAAATTTTTAAAATTTTAAAATTTGTAAATAATTGTAAAATAATAAATCTAGAATAATATGAATTTTTGTAACATAATAAAATTTAGAAAATAATGCAAATAATTTCATGTACTTTAGAATTATCATTATTTTATTATGATCTTACATACCAAAAAAACATAACTTTATACAGTACACCATTTTTATTGAGATCAACATAATTGCAAATTATCAAGTGAAATATTGATTTTAACATTAAATCAAAATACATATTATAATGTTTCGAAAAAAAGAGTCTTATAAGGTATATGGTAATTAAGTCCTCTTCTTTATAAAAACCCATCTTAAAAAGTATAAATATTGATGAATTAATAACACATGTACCATTTCACATGTACTAATTCCATTGAAATTTTTTTAGAAGGATTCGAGTATATTATCATTGCGTTGCCTCTTATGGATGCTAATTCCATGAACATATTTTAGAAGAACTCGAGGGTCAAGAATGCAATAGACAAAAAAAAAAAAAAAACATTTTTGGACTATTTTTCATTTTATTAAAAGGTTTTTGAGATTTTTTGTGGGGTTTATGGGTTCATGAGACAATAGGCAGTACCGACCCTACCGTATTGGTATTTCAGTTGAATTTTTCCTAGCAGCGATATGACCGAATCTTGTAGATATGCATTTAAAAAAGAACCCATATATTTTGAGAATATGATTGAAGACTATTGTCATATACTTGAGCACTATTTCATTTCTTCACCATATTAGCACAAAATAGAAAGAATAATTTCTTTCACCATAATAACACTAAACTTTCAAAAAAGAAAACACTACATTCTGTGTTTTGAGGCATTTTACGCAAATGATAGGCATTTCTATGGAGTTTTATCCATATTCTGCAATTTAATGAGGGTTGGAGGGAGCTTACAATCTTGTATCTATTACTAATTGCACCCTTCAGTAGAACCAAAGAAAATTGAGGCACATTTCTCAATGAAGTAGACTGGTCATAATCAATTCCTTCGATACCTCAACATAAGAAATAGAGATGCATCTCAGAGGCTCCTGTTGGCATCTTTTGTTGTTGTAGGTTGTGGAAAGGTTAAGTTTATTTTTCTGAAAGAAGAAAAGGTGTAGTTTTGAAAAGAAATGGCCCAAATATTTTCATAGAAAAATGTACATTTCCAACATGTCTAAAAACTAAAATATCTCCAACTTCAATAAATTGCTCAGAAACAAAACTTTCCCAACCATTTGTGAAAACTTCCCATGTCTTAGCATAGCACAGGTTGACTTGCCACAATTTCCCACTTGGGCCCTATAGTATTGCATCTTCACACGCCCCACATTGCATTCTCTCCACATAATCAGTGGGGACCTCTTGCAATAAACAAAATGCATTGGAAGAATAGTTATTTCCATCAAGAATTTATCCAATTCTAAATCTAATTCTAATTCTCAAGAATAAAAAAAATTCTAATTCTAATTGCATATTTCCATCAAGAATAAACAAAATTCTAATTCTCAATTTCTATGTTTGGAGTTAACTAAATTTTGGTGTACACACCTAAAATTAATTTCGGTGCATTTACCACAAATCAGTGCTAATGTACATATAACCACATAGGTGCATTTTAGTTAATGCGCACTAGTGCCGTGTTACCAATCAACACACCAGTGACAAATAACTGCAAATAAAAAAAATGCAACTCTATTTTCTTTAAGTGAAAAAAAATTGTAAATTGAGAAATGGGCGAAAAAATAATTTTGAAAATCTAATTTCGTAAAACAATTATTTAAATACTAAACACTTTTCATTATTTCACTATTTTTGCAAAAAAATTTAGCCAGAGATTTGCAGGAGACATACCTCGAGAAAGAGAGCACGAGAGCACTATGGAGCAGTGAAATATGTTCAAACAGAAGTATTCAGACAATCAAAATTCCAAACCTCTAGTGATTCAAACCCTCTAGCATAGAATTTCAAATGATCTCGTGATTAAATTTGATTATTTTTTTTACTTTTTTTGCAATTTTTTTACAATGTAGGAAAAAAAATTTCAATTTGTTTTTCATTTTCAGAAACAAAAAAAAAACAATTTTACCCTAAACCCTTCATTCTCTTTGTTTCTTCCCTTTATTCTCCCTTTCTCCAGTGTTAGATTGACATCCAACCCACGGGACGACTTGGATAGTCGAATCCCAATCCATGTCAGCCCTTACGTGAATTTTTGAAAAAAAAAGATTTTCTTTTATCGGGGCACCCTGCGTAACCTAGCGCACCGAAGTGTTGTGTAATATTTTTTTTTTTTTTTTTTTTTTTTTTTTTATCAGTGCGCCAAATGTAAAATATATCACTGGTGCGCTAGGTTATGCAGGGCGCACCGATAACGTGCTATTTCATTATGGCACACCACGAACATGTTGTTTTACAAAAAAATGTTTTATTGTGTTAATTGGTGCACCATGTAACATATAATGCACCGCACTAGGTCTCCTAGTTGACAGAGAGCATCATATGGTGGTCCCTTGTTTGCATGGGGTGTTTATGCTACAAAAACTAACACTGGACGATTTTTGTTATTTTCTCTATGTTAATCGATGCGGTGGTTAACATGTAACACACTGGTGCTCCTTGTTGACATAGAGCACCATACGACTATTATACTATTTGTGCAATGCGTTTATAAGACCCCCACGCACCAACGTTGGTGCATACACCATGAATGGCACATCGGTTTCTTTTGATTTTTTCTTTTACTTGAAAAGTTGACAATTTATTTATAAATATATTAATGAATGATATGGTACAATCTTCAGGTTGATAAAAAAATTACTGACAAGAGATCAAGTAACAAAAATACTGATAACACGTCAGGAAAAGGAAAGAAGGCAAGTTCTTTGTAAATTATTTACAAAAAATATTATTTTTGAACTATATGTAAGTTTAAATAATATGTATTGTTTACTTTGTATCATGCCGAGCCATAAAATGATGAAGCTCGATAGGATTATTTCTGATCTAGGACCAGAAGAGCGTAAATCCTTGATGGAAAAATTGCAAAAGGATGAATAAAGTGAATGAAAAAATATTATTGATCCAATATGTGTTTCTTTTTTTAATTTTCATTTATAATATACTTAAAACTATTAGATAACATGTGTCAAAAAATCTATTAATTCACATATTTTTAATGTTCTACAGGGACCAACAACTCAGAAAAGGAATGTCATTCTAAGAAAAGAAAAAAAATAGAACATGCAAATGAAAATGAATTGCTCCTTAGCTCATCTAGATTGGTGCTGGAGGTTAATGAAAGGGGGGAAATTTTTTACAAAAGTTTGAGGGATCTAGTGGAATGAATGTATAGATGTTTTTTCTACTTACAATACAAAAACCAATCCAATGATTCCAAGAACCAAATTTTATCTAAACTATAGGAAGAGTTTCCAGAGAATTGGTCAATGAGACATGTCAGACTTTGAATAGCAAAAATGTACAACAACAAAAAAGAAGGAATGAAAAAGTAATATTCCTTTAAATGTTTGTCTAGAATTATTTATAAATATCACTTTTTTTATATTTACTTTTCATATATAAATATAAAAATTAAATAGTTTATTGTCATGTTACATTTTCAGGAAGACTATGAAAATCTCAAAAGATGAACGAGCTGATATCGGAAATATGCCAGTAGGAATGTCCAAAAATGTGTACAAGGATATGGTCAAATAAATGGACAAAATTGTATCGCAGGAGGAGCCATCACAACAACGATGTGCTTCAAATGTAATATGTAATCATGAAATTTTTCGATCATTAGGTACAATAAATAAACAATTTAGCATTAAATATTAATTTTCAAGTATTTTATTGCAAAAAAGAAAAGAAAATGGAACCCATTCAACACATAAAATAGGATGACAAGGAAGAAAAGGGTTGATATCTAAGTTTGTGAGTAATTGTTACTTCCTTATAACAGCTTAAGTAGATTTCATTTTTTTGTTTTTTAAGTTTTTTTACAAAAATCATCATTGAATGTCTTCAAACAGGTGCTAATATACAAAGAAGAACCATCAGATGAATTGATTGAAATTGGGCTAAATATGGGTTGTGAGTAATTAATTGTGGAGTTTGTAAGCATCTATCGATCTTGTTTTACTTAGTTCAGTCTATAATTAATAGAAGAAAACAAATATTTTATATTAAATATATGATTTGTTATGGGGTATAAAACTTGCAGGGAACAAAGTATGGAACTGCGCCAATAGATGAAATCTTGAAATATGGCATGGTACATGGTTTTGAAATAATGTGTATAGTTATGAGTCAATTGTTGCTATGGTACATCATTTCTTTTCGATTTACATTGATGTGTATTATTTAATATTGCCATTTTCATTATTCTCACAAATGTATGTACACTCCAAGGTAAATTTTAGGGGCTAATATTTATAAGTGGGCTAATTTTCCATGATTTTTACAAAAAACAGATTCGCCAATTTCCATTTTTTCTAAAAATTATTCGCCCATATTTTATAGTATAAAAGTTTTTACCTTAAAAATCGCCAAAATTTTATATAGAGACTACGTAAAATTATTATAATTTGAATATTTTTATAAAAATATTTCCAAATATTTTACAGATTTCATATTATGGACTAATTAGATTCGCCTAGGTTTCTAAAATTTAAGATACATTTCCATCCTTAAAATTTTCCCTGATACACTCGTTACAGTTTATTTTATGTTTGTAGATGGAAGGTGAAGAAGAAGAAAACAATCAACACCATGAACAAAACATTCTTGAAAATAACCAAAGTCATGGAAGTAGCTCTAGCAGTGACATCAGCTCAAGTGAAGAATGATGATCACTATGTTTGGATATCAAAGCAAGGCATTGTATTTTTTAAAATATTTGTTTGTGAAGTGAGACATTTTGTTTAATGTAATGGACATAGTGTCCCAATTGAAAGACAAAGGGATACCAATAATTGTCCCATTTTGTATCACAAATACTATCTTATATATATATATATATATATATATATATATATATATATAGATATATATATGTTTTAATTTATTCTATTGTGTTCTCCATTGTCGCTACGAAATGTAACACCACTGATTAAATTTTTGGATGATTAAATATTATAATGAAGAGATGTGAAATTTGAGGATATGATATAAAAAATTAATTCAAACACCACATTCAAATGCACTAATAAAAATTTAATTCATATGAATATTGCTATAAGGTATATATGTGTTGACTTTTGATGAATAATGAATTTTAAAAAATCACAATAATTATGATATGATATAAAAAATTAATTTAAACATCACATTCAAATGCATTAATAAAAAATTAATTAATATGAATATTTTTATAAGATGTGTCTCCTTTTGATGAATAAGGAATTTTAAAAAATCACAATAATTGCACTATCACAGGTCGATGTTTCTAAAAAATACAAAATGAACATCGGTGCGCGTCAGTTACTGTACACCGGTGCGTTTGTATGTTGCAGTGCACAAGTGCGTTTCTACAACCTATGGGCACCACACAAATACCAAAGCCAATTAAAAATCTCGGTGCATTTGTGCAATACTGTGCACTGGTGTGTTTATGTGAGACTACGCACCGACGTATTTGTACGACGTATGGGCACCACATAAATACCAATACCAATTATAAATCTCAGTGCATTTGTATGATATGGTACACCGATGCGTTTCTATAAGTCTATGTACTGATGCATTGATATGACCTATGGGCACCACACAAATCCCTAGACCAATTAGAATGGCCCCATGTGTTGTATCACCAACACTACGCCCGGTGCGATTTTATACCTTGACGGCCTAATGCATGCACCTTCGACTGCCCCGGGGCCACTATCTAGATGACACACACCGGTGCTTTGAAACCTTAGTAGCGCACCGATGAAAAAGACATCCGTAATAACCTTTGGCTGCCCAGTTATTTTAGTTGTGTTTAATTTCCGTTAAAAGCTCTGCCAAAACCTCCATAACCATAAATGAATGTTTTGGAAGATGTTTTTTTGACAATTTTAGACAATTTTATAACACTAAAAATCTCCTTTAGTAGAACCTCTATAACCATAAACGAATGTTGTGGAAAATGTTTTTTTGACAATTTTAGAAAATTTTATAACACTAAAAACCTCCTTTATAACCTCTACTAGAGGGTATTTTCCTTGTAGTGTTCATTATTATACTAGGACAACCACATTAAAAATATTAATGTGGTTGATATAGCCTAAGGCTTCATAAATATAACCAATAAAACTATTGCAACACGATGAATGCCTTACCAATGTACACATTTACCTAATTAAGCATGTATAAAAATGTTACGAGTCAACTTTAAATTAAGAAAAAAATGAAATTACACATCTTATTGTATAATGAACCATTTTGCTAACTAAAATTTTACTATATATAAATGAATTTTATAAATAACAATGGGGAACTTATCATGGAGAAATTTATTAGAATTGGAATAATGTCAAATCCTTAGGAAATTGGTGGGTGGGAGCCACATGGCATGAATATTATTTTTAAAAATAGTAATGGACGATTTTACTAAAAAAAAATTGCTTATATATAAAAGAATGTTATAAATAATAATGAGGAACTTATTAGAATTGGAATAATCTCAAATCCCTACACCTAGCATGAATATAATTTTTAAATTTATTAAAATTCAATGAAACCTAACAAAAATTGTAATACACTATAGTTGTTTAAAACCATTAAGACTAATCTTATGTTGAGCATATTCCCTTGAGAATCAATTTAGAAAAAAAAAAAAAAAACAGGAGATCCTCATCCACCTTAAATTGAAATAAGAAGCCTTTGGCAATAAGAAAATTTTATTTAGAAAAATGGTCCATTAATTTAATAAATTAAAAAAAATTAAATTCATGCCACATGGCTCACCACCTACCAATTTCCTAGGGACTTGAGATTATTCCAATCTAATAAGTTCTTCCATGATAAGTTCATCATTATATATATATATATATATATATATATATATAGAGAAAAATGATCCATTTGACAATAATATGTGTAATTCCTTTTTTTCTTAAGTTAAACTTAACCCATAACCTTTTTATATATGCTTAATCAAGTAAATGTGTGCATTAGTAAGGAATTATTTAGGTTATATTTATAAATCCTTCTCATATATCAACCACATTACTATTTTTAATGTTATTGTACTAGTGGCAACGAAAATGGTTTTTTAAGGTTCTGACATTCCTTGCTACGGCGCTGGTCCAGGCGCAGATCGTCAAAGCCATAGCCACTTAAATCATCCGGATCAGTGATATGACTACAGACACCCTTCGGGTAATATCCAATCCATCGGGGGGGGACAGTATGCCTCCCCCTACAGGCAGCGGTGAGGATCAAACAAAGGTCTCTGAAACAATTGATGCAGAACAGATTCCCTCTGTCATGACAGAGCATATGCAGGAAGCTGATGCAACGCAGCAAAATAAGACGCAAGAATCCACGGAGACTACTGAGCCTCCAAAAGTGACTTCTGCTACTTTCAGACCCATTGTGGTTGAGAGACCCAAGATCGATCTGCCTAGTCACTGTATCAACGCTCAAATCCAGTTTATGAGAGATCATGCAATTATAGGGAAATTTATTGGCTTCTGGCTAAGGGAGAAAGCCTTGCAGGGCTGGATTACTTCTAAATGGAAACCCAAGGGACATGTAACCTTGCAGTTAGGGCCCAAAGGTTTTTTCAATGCCATTTTCAACTGCATCGAAGACAGAAACATAATCTTAGACAACGGCCCTTATTTCTTTAACTCAGCTGGCTTGTATCTAAGAGATTGGATAGAAAGATTCAATCCTGACAAAGAGGACTTCAGCTAGGCTCCGGTTTGGATCCAGATGTACTCTCTACCTCTAGAGTACTGGGATGAAGAATCGCTAAAAGCTATTGGCAATGGAATAGGAGAGTTCATTAAGATAGCTAAGGAAACAAAGCTTAGAAGATACACTTCCTATGCCAGAATATGCGTCTACATGCATCTCAAAAAAGCTCTCCTGGATTCGGTAAGCCTATATCATGATGATTTTGAATGGATACAACCTATAGATTATGAACATGTACCCTTTCGCTGCAGAAAATGCCATGCTTATGGTCATCTTTTTAGAGATTGTCCTTGAAACATACCCTCCAAACCCAACGGAGCCTAGGAAAAGTCTGATGTTGATACAAAAGTCTCTAATCGTAAAAAGCACAAAAATAAGCCTCCATCTACTCCCAAAAATCCCAACCCTAATGACAACATCCCCTCCACCAGAAATAGCTTTGATATCCTCGCTCAACAGACCCAATCCGAATCTGAACCCTCTAAACAACCTGATTCATCTTCTAAGCTCACCACCACTGCTCTCTCCTATGACCCCTATGCCTCTCAGAATAATCAAAAAGCAGCTCATGAATTGGTAACACCCGCCTCCATGCTTAATGCGGAAACAGATCTAGTTATATGGCAACCGAATGGTATGGATATAGATAGCTTACTACTAAATCCCCTCCACTCTAATGAATCAACACCAGAAAGTAGTCAACCAAGCCATATGGAAGAGGAACCAGAGATCTTTGATTTGGGACATCTACACATATTGGCACTTGAACAAGCCTGCAAAAAGAAAGAATATGATAAAATAAGTGCCTGACAGATAGACAGTTTAGAAGTGGTTCTCTTTCGTGCTCAACAGTAACGGAAACTAGGCATCCAACCAGGGAGTCATTGGGATAGGAAAAAAATTCTCAAAGAATCAAAGAAACGAGGAAGAAAACCAGATATGCAAAGAACCATCATCATTGGGGAAATTTTGGTGGAGTCAGGAAGATATCCCAAGATGCCCAAGTTCTACAGGCCGATAGCCAACAGTCCCCCATGAAGCTGACCTCATGGAATGTAAGAGGGCTGAACAACCCTGTGAAATACAGAATGATTAAAAATATTATACAACAAGAGAGACCCAAAATATTTTTTATGCAAGAAACCAAATGTAACAGTAGTGCCCTTGGTTCCATTCTATCTAGATCTTGGCTAGGATGCCATTCGGTCACTATTGATGCCTCTAGAGCTTTGGGAGGATTGGCCATTGCATGGGACACACAAGCCATCTCGCTCACTGATATACATGCTTCGCATAATCTCATCCAGGATTCCTTTCATCTTATTGGCACCAATATTCATGGTCATATTTCAAATGTTTACTTCCCTCAAGACTCTACATGCAAGATGGCACTGTTGAACACGATGGAAGAACTAAATTCCAACAGAGCATGCCCTTTATGGATCATAGGTGGGGATTTTAATATGATCACCAAGCTTGATGAAAAAATAGGAGGCAGAGCTAAGTTGGAGATCAAAAGCAATCATTTCAAGGATTTCATCCAAATAAATTGGCTTATTGACCTTCCATTCATAAATGGAATGCATACATGGAATAACAAATGCTCAGGAGCTCAAAAAATTGTTTCCAAACTAGATCGCTTTCTAATTTCTGATAATGCCATCCACTTAGGAGGAGAACTTCTTGCTTCCATCCTGCCTATATCAGGATCAGTTCATTGGCCCATTTCTCTTCAGTGGCAGCGGCTTGGCGAATCTTCCAAGCGACCCTTCAGATTTTAAGTGTTTTGGCTTACCCACTAAGAATTCAAAACCATGGTTACTACAGCTTGGAAAAATTTCTCTCCTCCAGCAGGAACCAAAATGTACCAATTTCAGCAGCAGCTTAGACATTTCAAACAACAAATCAAAAAATGGAATCACTCTACCTTTGGAAATATTTTTCAGGAGCAAAAAGTTTTAGAACAAAACATGGCTGAGCTCCAACAGAAAATCATTATTGAAGGGAGAGCTAAATCTCTAGCTACTCTGGAACAAAGTCTTCATGATCAGCTGGAAGAAAGAAGAAAGCAAGAGGAAATGCTTTGGAAGCAGAAATCCAGAATCAGATGGTTAAAAGAGGGGGAAAGAAACACCAAGTTCTTTCATCGCTCTACCATACAACGAAGGATGCACAACAGAATAGCCCAACTACAGAATCAACAAGGAGAACGATTGGAAGAACATGATGATATGGAAAAAGAGATTCTCAATAATTTTAAAAATGTTCACCAAGAGACCCAAACTTGTAGACAACCAGCAATAAATAAAATCCTACAACGTATCCCCAAAATTATAATATATGATCACAATCAGATGCTTCTATGACCGGTCACTCTCCAGGAAGTGGAATCAGCGATGGCTCAATTCAAATATGGTAAAGCCCCTGGCCCTGACGGCTTTACTTCAAACTTCTTTCACCATTTCTAGGACCTCATAAAAATGGATGTCTGGAAACTAGTAGAAGAATCAAGAACTCTGCATTGGCTGCTTCCATCCCTAAATGCTACTTTCATCACTCTCATCCCTAAAGAGGATCATTCTAACACTTCATATAAATTCCATCCCATTGCACTTTGTAATGTCATTTACAAGGTGATCTCTAAGGTCATTACCAACAGACTCAAGCCTTTGCTCCCTCTGCTGATCTCGCCTGAACAAACTGGATACGTGGAAGGGTGTCAAATCCTTGATGGTATTATCCTAACACATGAAATCATTCATTCCCTAAAACACAACAAAAAGGCAGGTATGCTTTTAAAAGTTTATCTTTCTAAATCATTTGATAAGTTAAGATGGAAATACATTAAACAGATGCTTGTAGCTTATGTTTTTGCCAAACTTGGGTCAGATGAGTCATGAATCTCATTTATTCCACCTTCCTCTCAATTCTAGTTAATGGCATTCCCTCTTGCCCCTTTTCTTCTTCTAGAGGCATTTGCCAAGTAGATCCCCTTTCACCCTTCCTTTTTGTCCTCATGGAAGAAGGTCTACGCTGCCTCATTCAACATGCTCTCCTCACTCAGAAGCTTCGAGGTATTACAGTCCATGGATCCCTTGCAACCACCCACCAATAGTTTGTGGATGATAATATGCTTTTTGGGCATCCCTCTATTCAAGAAGCTCTTTCGTTCAAATCCCTTCTTGATATCTTTTCAAAAGCCTCAGGTACTTCTATAAATGCTGCCAAATCTTAGATTTTCTTTTTCAACACTTCGACCACCACTCAAACCAATATTTCCAGAATTCCGAGTTTCCCTATAGCTTCTCTCCCTGCCAAATATCTGGGAGCTCCATTGATTTATTTTGCAATCAAACATGCTTCATGGAAAATGCTTCTAGAAAAATTGGAAGCCTGACTTTCCTCCTGGACTTATAGAGCCCTCAACATGGCAAGCATAATAATACTTATAAAAGCGGTCCTTCAATCAATGTTGTTGTACCTATTCTCGGTTTTAGCAGCTCCCAAATGGGTGCTCGAAAAGATCAAAAACTTGCAACGCAATTTTCTCTGGGGATCTTCAGGGAAAAACCTTAAATGGGCACTAGTCAAATGGATGATTGTTTGCACTCCTAAGAAGGATGGGGGTCTAGGCCTTCAAGATCCAACTCACAGTAATGCAGTAATGGGAGCAAGGATATGGTGGCAATGGATGTCTTCTCCATATACCCCATGGGCCAAACTTTGGACAGCTGAATATGCTAACAATCGACCACCAGAAGATCTTATTAGATTATTAACAGAAGCAGCAGGCTCATTAATCTGGAATGCGTCCAAACAACATAGGGCCATGATAAAGCAGCACAACTTCTCAGAAATAGAAAATGGGGGCACAACTAGATTCTGGTTCGACTCATTGCAACAGAGATCCAAGATAGTCGAAATTCTTAGACCTTAGACACCGGATGACCCACTTATAAAATTGGAAGAAAAGGTCAAACAAAACTAGTCTCCCTCCACAAATCGTTGGTATTGGCAATGGAAACAAGCAACACAAATCATTATCCAGGGGAAGGAGGATCTACACAAATATTTGGACATGGAACTCAATCACAGGAAGATCAGACATTCAGAAAAAAAGGATATTCTCAGATGGGGATACACTTCAAAAGGAATGTTCTCCACCAAGGAGGCTTATACACTAATGCACCCATCTCCGGCCCCACCAGACCCATTCTAGGATCGCTTATGGTCTCCAAGTATATGGCCCAAAGTCTCTACCTTTTGATGGCTACTTTGTCACAAAATAATACTCACTTGGGACAATCTCATCAAAAGTGGCTTTATTGGGCCATCTCGATGTCCCATCTATAACCAAAACGATGAAAACATTCAGCATCTCATGGATTCGTGCACTTTGGCAAAAAAATTATGGGAAAATCTCAGCTTCCGATGCAAAAGAAGGGGCCGAAATTTAGGAGACATAATCAGTAATATTCAAAATTGGCCTATGACACCATACAACAGCACATTGCTCAATTCGCTCTGGAGACTTCTTCCGGGACTTCTTCTATGGATAGTTTGGAAGTAATGGAACAGGATAATTTTTAAGAACGAGTGCACTCCTTTGGAAATCATATGGAAAATTTTTTGGAACAACCTCTGAGAATTTCTATCCCTCCATAAATGGTAGGAAGAAGATCTCCCTACTCAACCCATGGAATAGTCCATATGGGATAATTGGCATCTTCGAATCACATATGCTCCAACCAGTAAGTGTGCTTCCATAAATACATCAGACCCTCCAAGTCACTAGTCTCCCCCTCCTACGGGTCTGATAAAAATGAATTTTGATGGGGCCTCTAAGGGAAATCCAGGAGATGCAAGATTTGGAGGCATCTTTAGGGATTCCAGTGGCACTCTGTTATTGATATTTTTTGGCTCAATCAGTTGGGACACTCAATTCTGCTGAATTGGAAGGTTTGTGGCAAGGGCTCTGTTTAGCTCAACAATACAACTACTTCTCGATTGAAATTGAAGGGGATTCACAAATTCTCATCAATATGGCAAATCAAATTCTTTTGGGAACTCTGACTTCTAAGGTGGCATCTAGTTGGAGGATGGCAACCCGTTTAGAGTTGATTGACCACTGGTTAAAGATCCACAGAGCTATCTCCTTCATCCATATCAAAAGAGATGGTAATAAAGTTGCAGATTTACTGGCAAATACATGAGTGGAAAGTGATCAAACTTTAAACTTTGGATCCCTTAATATTCTCCATGATAATTCTGTTATACAGGAATGCATCAATTTGGTGCACAAAGATACAACATTCTCGGATGCGAGTGTCAATTAAGGGTGATCGTATGGCTGGTTTATGGCTGAGATCAAGGGTTGGCAAGTGGCATGGCCACAGGTCCACTCACGAGCTCACGTGAATTGCAATAAATGGAGCTAGCGGTGAATGTTATGGCTCATTTACTCTGCACTCGAGCCAATGTTATCTCCGTCTCTACAAGATGAGCTCTCAAATTCATCCTTCTTCTCTGTTTGCTCTGTTGTGTCACAATTTCTCTTCTCCTGTTCTGCTGGGTTGCACCTGCCCCCCTGGTATCTCGGAGCCGAGCTCCCGAATGCACACCAGGAAGCGTTGTAATATTCTCTATTGTATTGAGTTCATGCCTGGTTTGCATTGCAGCTTGCATTTGGCCTCTGCATTTTGGCACCCTGAGTCCTTCAATTCTTCTGCGTCTGAGCATCATAGTCCTCATCCCAAAGCTACCATGCCTCATCTGCGGCACCGAATGCTTTGTCATCATGGAAACAGCCGTGGCAGAGTCATTCTCATGCTCCCTTCAACCCATTCTGATACCTCCTCCTCTTCGCCGGAGCATACCCATGGCTGCTACCCTGCAACGCGACGGTCTCGCTCCCCGCCCTCGAACATTGCCTCTCCTTCGCAGCCCTGTTCTCAACTTCCAAATGTTGCTTCTCCGACGCTGCCCCAAATGGAAACAACTGCCTCCACTCCACCCTCTTAGCAGGTTGTTCTCTGCTAGACCACTCATTCCACCCATTTCCATTATTCCTACACTATGGATAAATCCCGTATTACTGCTTTCATCATAGTGTCTTTTAGGGAGGAACCTTCCAGTTTCGATGTCCTCTGTGCCATCAAATTGCAGAAAAATGAAGGGGGTCATGGCGCTCCCACTGCCATAGAGAAAGGCACTTCTAGTCGCAGAAGCAAAGATAGGGACAACAGCAGCGGGGATTGGCCCAGGGGCAAACATGACCGCAGCAAAATTCGCCTCTCTAAAGCTACCAGCAACGCTGAGGACGCCACCTGTATTGAAGCCACCACTTGTACAAAACATGCAGCAAAGGACGCCAGCGACGAATACATATGCTTAATCATGGAAGAGCCTCCTCCTTCACCAAATGACAATTAGACACTCAGGTTTTAATTGGTTTTTGGTCTTCGGCCCTAACTCGTTTGGGTTCTTTTTTGATTTCTTAGACAGTAATGTTTTCTTGGACATGAACAACGATGTATTTATTCTACTTTTCATGTTGGTTTCCCCTACGTGGACAACAAAAAACCTCTCTAAAGGACTGGTTTTGCTAACAAGGGCAGTCCAATTTTCTACTTTTTTGATGAATTTTGCCTGTGACTTTGGCTAGCACTGCATAGGCCCGAGCCTCGTATTTTTATGTCACATTAATAGAATTAGACTTAGAAAAAAAAATGTTATTGTACTAGTTTATTATATTCTCAATAAATATTTTCCTTTTTAATATTAATTTATTGTCTAATTTTGTTGTAAAATAAAATATTTATTGAGAATAGAATAAACTAGTTGTCTAAGGTGGATAACGATTTGTTAGTTTTTTTTTCTTAATTGAGGTCCTAAATTGATTGTCAAAGGAATATGAGGATGCATATGCTTAGTCTTAATGTTTATCAATGATTTTAGTATATTACACATTTGGTTGCCCCTGCCCACCAATTTCCTAGCGATTTTTGCCCAAGGCTTCTTATTTCAACTTAAGGTGGATGAGGATGTGTTGAATTTTTTATTTTTATTTTTTTAATTAAAGGCCTAGTTTGATTCTCAAAGGAATATGTTCAAATTATGTTTAATATTAATTCTTAGCCATTTTTGTAGTGTATTACAGAGTTTTTCAAGTTGCATTCAGTTTTAATAAATACAAAAATTAGATGGCTCCTTGCCCACCAATTTCCTAGGGATTTGAGATTATTCTAATTCTAATAAGTTCCTCATTATTATTTATAACATTTATTTATATACTAGTACAACCACATTAAAATATTAACACTTCATATATATAACAAAAAAATTTATTGCAAAACGAAGAATGTCTTACTAATGCACACATTTACACAAGGTAATGGGTAAATTTTATCTTAAGAGAAAAAAAGGGAATTACACATCTAATTGTAAAATGGATCATTTTTATAAATAAAACTTGTTTGTATATAAATTAATGTTACAAATAATAATTAGGAACTTATCATGAAGGAAATTATTAGAATTGGAATAATCTCAAATCTGTAGGAAATTGGTGAGTTAGGAGCCACGTGGCATAAATTTAATTTTTTTAATTTATTAAAAGTAATGGACCATTTTGTTAAATAAAATTTTCTTATATATAAATTAATGTTATAAATAATAATGAGGAACTTATTAGAACTTGAATAATCTCAAATTTGGTGGGTGGGGAGCCATGAATCTAATTTTTAAATTCATTAAAAGTCAATGAGACCAAACAAACTCTCTAAAGTAGATAAATGTTTTTTGAATTAGTCACATCATTAGGATTTGGTCCATGTTTCGAACCAGCTAATGTTGTTCATCCTCAGGACAAGGTGGATAAACTAATCGGTCTTGATGAATAAATAGTGGAGATGCATCATTGCGCACTTTATTAAAATTCAATGAAACCAAACAGACTCTCTAATGTAGATAGATGTCTTTCGAATTAATCACATCATTAGGAATTGGTCGACATTTCGAACCAACTAATTTGGTTCATCCTCAACACAAGGTGGAGAAACTAATCGATCTCGATGAATAAATAGTGGAGATGCATCATTGCCTAGAAATAACTGTTAAGAACTAGTTGTTAAGAACTAGCCGTTAAGACTAGCTATTAAGAACTAGTTGTTAAGAACTAGATGCTAAGAGTAGCTATTAAGAACTAGACTACAATGGTTGCTAAGAATTAAACTAACCATATGTTGAGCATACTCCCTTGAGAATCAATCTAGGTGGTCAATTAGAGGAAAAAAAATCTATTTTTTAAAATTGATGAAAATTAATTATAAATAATAATGAAGAATTTATCGAGGAAGAACCTATTTGGATTGGAATAATCTCAAATCCCTAGGAAATTGGTAATCTATTTTTTTTAATTTATTAAAAGTCAACATGAATCAATCTAGGCCCTCAATTAAAAAAACTAAAATAATAATTCAACAAATCTTGTCCTCATCCACGTTATGTTCCTCATTATTATTTGTAACATTCATTTATATATAAGCAATTTTTATTTAACAAAATGGTCCATTTTATAATAAGATGTGTAATTTTTGTTTTTCTTAAGTTAAATTTTACCCGTAACCTTTTTATACATGTTTAATGAGGTAAATGTGTGCATTAATAAGTCATTCTTGTGTTGCAATAGCTTTTTTGGTTATATGTATGGAGTCTGAAGTTATATCAACCACATTAATATTTTTAATATAGTTGTAGTAGTTATATTTTTTAAACTTATGGATGAGAAGCATATTATGTGAATTTTGTCCATTTTACAATTCACTAATACTTTGCACAATACAAAACAGAATTATTTAATATCTACTTTTTCATTTACTCTCAAACACCAATTTTTCCCTAACAATATATATTTTTTATTAATCTAACTATATTTAAATTAAACCATTAAAACTAAATACTATATAATATTTTCTCATATTATATTATTTTTCATTTGTTTTAATAATATTTTATTATTTTATATTTTATTATTATTTAGTGTATATTATAAATACTTAGCATAATAATAATATAGAACAAGCATGGGATGAGCCCTATAATTTGACACATTATTTGACTATTTTAAATTAGTGTTGAATGTAAAGAATTACGGCTTCTTTGAAATTAAATGTAAAGTATTACGTCTTTTCTGAATTTGATTAAATTGGAAGTTATGTGAATTTTAGGTGAATTTGTTAGATGGGTTTCTAATCTCGAGATCAACACAAAAAACTCAAACACTAATAATTTTAAGAAATTAATAAAAAATAAATATCCAATAAATTTAAATTTAAATCTAATTTTTTTTTTTTTTTTAAGTAAGTTTAAAATCTATTACTGAAACATATGGTACATACAATTCAAGGCCATGAGAGGCATCATGAGTTCAGCAAAATGACAAAAATGAGTTACTACAAAGAGGGAAACATTTGAGAAAACATATAGAAACACCTCCAAAAGAAACAAGCTTTGTGAACAAAGCTAACTTCGGTTTATTTTTAAAAAACGATGACACCCAAAGCAACAAAATGACATGAAAACTGAACAAAATTACTTGAATGAAAACCTTGCAGACTATGAGTCTTCGGAGGGGCTCTTTAACAATTACTGCTGATATACATCATCGTCATGGGAATGGAATGATTAGTGTTCTTGCTTCTCTAGTGTATTTAGCTATCTGCTTCACCTGATGTGATTGTATACACAGTGAGACTGTACATAGCCTTTGCTGCTTTCAGAATCTCTTTTTCTGGTTGGTGGGTTCTTGATCAGAGGATCTGCTTGTGTTTAGTTGGGCGGAAGTTGGGGGCGACTTCCGGAATTTCCTTAAAGGTGACGAGGCAGTCCATGACACTGAGGCCAATTAGTTTGGAATTGGAAATGAAAATGAGCATTGAACGGGTTGGTGAGATAATCCAAGGCGACGGGGCCCGAGGCGGGAGGATGTGCTCCTCAGGAGCCTTTATGCAGAGTTAATGTGGGAAGGAAGACTACGTCCATGCCACGCCCACCCCGCCGTGTGGCAGGGATCTCACATATGAGAGCTTTCAGAAGAGGAGGTCGGAGAACCGGTGGAGGGGGAGTGGCGTCGGCTAGAAGGCCGAGCTCTGGTACTTCCCCGATGACATCTGAGCATGTGCCTGAGCCTGGGCATTGTGTCACAAAATCAATGAGAGCGGGTAGAATTGAGCTGAGATGGGGAGGTGAAATGCAGGGAAGGAGGCGAATTGAGCTAAGATGGGGAGGCGAAATGAAAAGAACAGAAGGGACTATGGGAGAAGTGATAACCAGGAAGAAGCTCTAGGCAGCATCCCAGGTGACAGTATTTGCCCAGAGAAGTGTGTGAGCTGGGGAGCTCCACTTTAGGAGGGAAACCAGAGCTAACAGGCAAATGCCAATTATGCATGGGGCTGTTCGAATAAAGTTACAGCAGAGCCGAAGACTCATACGCGAGGGCGAGGAACGAAAACCTAAATCCAGAGGGCAGAATTATGCTGAGCTCGCGGCCTCGTCTTCCCCACCAGTGTAAATGCCTCTGAGTTTGACGGCTTGGATAGTTATGGCACTCGAGGCTCCTTAATGTTTGCTTGCAGGCGGCCATGTGGCCCTGCCACGCACCGTCCTGTAAATTGATTGCTATCCCTTCACAATATTGCACCTGCATCCGGGGTGTTGTTGTCCTGGTGCACCAACTGAGTGCAATATTGTAAGAATTTGTTGTCATTGAAACTGGAAAGGGTTCCAGCAGATAGAGTTTGAGTGCTGGTAACTCCTTTGTTTTCCAAGAGATCAACGACCTGGTTTCCAGTTCTTCGAATGTGCTTGAGGAAGATGGCTCTATTCTGCTGCATCCAATCTGCTATAAGTTCAAATCGGGCGGTGAGCCTCCAAATTTCAGTTACAGGCAAGGGAGGAGTGCCCATGAGCATCTTGTGGACAAGGTTGTTAATAATTTGTGAGTCACCCTCGATTTAGAGGGGGAAGTAGTCATGTAGCTGAGCCAGTTGCATCCCCTGCCAAAGTCCTTCTAGCTCTGCAGAATTATTGGTATCCCAGCCAATAGAACCATAGTAGATGAGCAGGGGATTGCCTCTGTGGTCCCTAAAGATTCCTCCATATCCCGCTTCCCCCGGATTTCCTTTGGAGGCTCCATCAAAGTTGAGCTTCAGAATGCCAGCTAGGGGGGGGGGGGACCCATTTACTCATGACATCTGGTTGAGGCCCATTGGGCTGAACTGGTAATGAATCAAGGGAGAGTTTGAATTGCCAGTTGTCCCAAATGAGTTTTTTGATGGGCTGAGATGGGAAGTCGTCCTGTTGCCACTTTTGGAGTTCCAAAGTTTCTTGGAGGTTTCTGCATATATTGCTCCAAAGGACTTCTTCAGGGGTACTCTGACTTTTAAAGACTCGCTTGTTCCATTCTTTCCACATAGTCTAGAGAGTAAGTCCTGGAATGAGCTGCCAAAGAGAGTTGAGGAGAGTGCAGTTGTAGGGAGCGAATGGACAGTTGTGAATGATAGCATTCATCTCTTCCTAGTTTCTGCCTTCCCTTCTGCATTTGAGGCTTATATTGTCCCATAGAAAAGCCGCTAGAGGGCAGGTGAGCATGAGATGCTGGATGTTTTCCTCCTGGTTGTTGCAGTTGGGACATCTGGATGGTCCTATGAAGCCCCTCTTGATTATATTGTCCCAAGTGAGGATTTTCCTATGACAGAGAAGCCACATGAATGTGGAGACTTTGGGCCATATATTTGAAGACCAGAGATCCTTCCAAATGGAGTCAATAGGATCTTGATTTTGAGTTAGCAGAGTGTAGGCTTCCTGGGTGGTGAACTTGCCTTTGGAAGTATAGCCCCATCGCAAAATTTCCTGCTTCTCTGAGTATCTAATTTTCCTACCAATTATCTCCTCATCTAGTGCTGTGTAGGCCTACTCTTGTTGCTGGTTCAGGCATATGGTTGCAGATTTCCATTATCTGAAGCCTTGAATGGGATTTTCCTCCCAAAAGTGATGGAAAATGGCCTCAAGGGGATTGATCTCATTCATTTGTAGCTGCAGATTAATGGAGGTGAGGAGTTTATGCCTTTGTTGCCAAGCATCTGTCCAAAAACGTGTTGTATGGCCATCACATACTTCCCAAAAACAGTGCTCTTGAATCAGATGGCAGTGTTGTTTGGCTACATTCCAGATCAAAGAGCTTGGGTCTGCTAAAGTTAACCAAATGAGCTTCGAGATGGGTCTGTGATTGGCATATTTGGTGATCCAGAGCTTCGCCCAAGGGCTATGAGGCACGGATAGCTATTGCCACCAGATTGTTTCTCCCATTATAGCATTATTGTGTTGAGGATCACGAAGGCCTAAATCTCCAGCGTGTTTGGGCTGCAGATGGTCGTCCATTTGACTAGAGACCATTTCCTGCTTTGCCCAGAAGCTCCCCAGAGGAAGTTGCGTTGGAGGGCTTTGATTTTCTTGAGAACCCATTTGGGGGCTGCCATCACTAAGAAGAGGTAGAGAGTCATAGACTGTAAAACTAAATTGACGAGAATGAGCCTGCTAGGCAGATTGAGAGAACGAAAAGTCCAGGAAGAGAGTCTCACTTCGAGTTTGTCAAGGAGGGGTTGCCAAGAGGAATGCTTAAGGGCAGAATCAATAAGAGGGGCACCAAGATATTTAGCAGGAAGTTTGGCTATGGTAAAACCAAGGATTCTAGCAATGCGATTCTGAGTGGGGAGCACTGTGTTGAAGAAAAAAATTTGGGATTTAGAAGCATTAACCGAAGTTCCAGAAGCTTTCGCGAACGTGTCAAGGATTTCTTTGAACGAGGAGGCTTCTTGGGTGGAGGGGTGCCCGAAGAGCATATTTTCATCCACAAATTGCTGGTGGGTGATGGCTGAGGAGCCATGAACTGAGATACCTCAGATCTGCTTTAGGTGGAGAGCTTGTTTAATAAATTTTCCTAACCCTTCGTCCATTAGTACAAAGAGGAAAGGAGAAAGGGGGTCACCTTGACGGATGCCACGAGAAGGAGAGAAAGGATGGGAGGGAAGACCATTGACTAGAATGGAGTAAAAGGAGGATGAGATTAAACTCATGACCCATCTAATCCAGGTGGGACTAAAACCATAAGCAGCGAGCATTTGGCGAATGTAACTCCAGCTGAGTTTGTCAAAGGCTTTTGACAAGTCGATCTTCAAGAGCATACCTGGCTTTTTGGTCTGTTTCAAGGAGTGAATGACTTCATGCGTAAGAATGATACCATCCAATATTTGGTAGCCTTCCACATACCTAGTCTGCTCAGAGGAGATAAGAATAGGTAGAAGTGGCTTAAGCCGGTTGGTGATGACCTTGGATATGATTTTGTAGATTACATTGCAGAGGGCAATCGATCTAAATTTTTCTGGAGTGGCAGCTTGATCAAATTTGGGAATAAGAGCTATGAAAGTATAATTAAGGGAGGGAAGGAGCCAATGATTGGTTCTGGATTCCTCAACTAATTTCCAAACTTCATTCTTTATCAGATCCCAGAAGTGATGAAAGAAGTTGGATGTGAAGCCATCTGGTCCTAGAACCTTACCTTCTCGGCTTTGAGCAACTTCCTGTTCTACTTCTAAGAGTGAGACAGGACAGAGTAACAGCTGTTTGTGCTCATCCGTAATGAGTTTAGGAATGTGTGGCAGAATCTTGTTGATGGCTGGTTGCCTGTCTGTTTGCTCTTCCTGTAGCACTGATTTGAAGTGGGCATTGAGTTCCTCTTCTATGGCTTGATGTTCTTCCAATCTTTCTCCGCTCTGGTTTTGGAGAAAATTGATATTGTTGTACATCCTGTGTTGAATGGTAGATCGGTGAAAGAACTTGGTGTTCCATTCTCCTTCCTTTAGCTAGCGTATTCTTGATTTCTGCTTCCAGAGTATTTCCTCTTGCTTCCTTCTTTCCTCCAGTTGCTTAAGAAGGCTTTTCTCTTTCGATGTTAGCTCCTCAGTGCGTCCCTCTTGTATGATGAGTAGCTAAAGCTCTGCCATTTCCTTTTCAAGCTGCTTTTGCTGTTGAAAGATGTTGCCGAAGGTGGAGTGGGTCCAACATTTAATGTGGGCCTTGAGATCCTTAAGATGTTGTTGAAATTGGAACATCTTGGAGCCTGGAGGTGGAGTGAAGGCTTTCTAGGCAGATTGTACCATTTCCTTGAAGCCTGGATGAGTGAGCCAGAAGGCTTCAAAGCGAAATGGTCTTTTGGTAGTGTCCCCTGGTCTATACCATTAGAGAGAAATGGGCCAGTGATCCGAGCCTAAAAAAGGCAGGATAGAGGTTTGAAAGTCTCCCCCGATGTGGATGGCATTGTCAGATAGTAGGAAGCGATCCAGTTTGGAGGCGATTTGTTGTGAGCCAGCTCGTTTATTGTTCTAGGTATGAGTTCCATTCGTGAAAGGTGGGTCTATTAGCCATTTGCGATGAATGAAGCCCTTGAAGTGAGCGTTGTCCCCCTCTAGCTTTGCTTAGCCTCCCCTTTTCTCGTCCAGACTAGTGATCATGCTGAAGTCTCCGCCTATGATCCAAAGAGGATGAATCATGTTGGAATTGAGCAGTTCTATTGTGTTTAGCAAAGCTATTTTCCCTGTAACATCCTGAGGGAAGTATACATTAGAGAAATTTCCATGCAGGTTAGTACCTAAGATGTGAAAAGTTGCTTGGATCAAGTTGTGAGCCGCATGAGCATCACTTATAGAGACAGCCTGCGGATCCCAGGCAATGGAAAGTCCACCTGAGTTTCCTGAGGCATCAACTGCAATAGATTTATAGCATGGCCAGGCTCTCGAGAGAATAGGATCGAGAGTGGAGCTTGTGCATTTGGTTTCCTGCAGAAAGACAACCTGTGGCTTTTCCAACTGTATCATGTTCTTGATCATTCGAAACTTTTTGGGGCTGTTTAGTCCCCTTATATTCCAAGAAATGAGCTTCATTGAGAACTATCATCAAGTGGTTGAAAGAACTTGGTAAGCTTAGGGTACCTACTAGATTCCATTAGCATCTCCCCAATGAGGATAGACCTTTGTAGATCAGTCTTCCTTCCTCTTTTTTTGGAGTCCTTGAAGAGTTTATTACCATACCATGGGCTTCCTATTTGAATTCCTAGGGATTTTTGATGCTGTTGAGCACAGGTAGGGCAACTGCTAAATTTTCAATCTGTTTTTCAAATATTGTGTCGAAATCCTTTTTCCTGCATGCTTGCTCCAGAGTGAAGATGTCTAGTTCTCAAATATCGACCCCTTTAGATCCTTCCTCCATCAGAATGACCTCGCTGACGAGAATTTCAGAGTTGTCGACCTCCATATTAAGGGAGGGACCTACTCCAGTTTCAGAAATAGAGGGGGGCTCGGGTGGCAGGAGGAAAGCCTCAGGAGGGGGAACAGAATGATCAGAGGTAGCAGGGAGATCGGAGGTTGATTTCGAGATTGACATTGGGAGATGGTTTTCAGCTAGCCCGGGGATTTTAGGATCAGATTGGGGATGATTAGCTAGGATTTCGAAGTTGTTACTAGTGGAAGGGATATTCAGAGCTTGAGAGGTGGCTTTAGGAGTCCCAGCAGGGGTTTTTTTGCTGTGACGTCTTCAAGATTGGACTTTGGTAAAGTCTTCGGCATCAGGGCTGGTGGAGGCTTCAGAGGGTTTACTGGGGGGAGGGTTGAGAGGGAAATTCCAAAAGAGGTGGACATGAGCATGGCATTTGTGGCATCTGAAAGGTACATGTTCATAATCAATGGACTGCACCCATTCAAAATCATCGTGAAAGAGACTTACCGAGTCTGGAAGGGCTTGTGCGAGGTGCATGAAGACACAAATTCGAGCATATGAGGTGTATCGCCTGAGCTTGGTTTCTTCTGTGATCTTAATGAATTCACTGAGCCCATTACCAATGTCTCGTAGGGATTCCTCATCCCAGTACTCCAGAGGTAATGAATAGAGCCTGATCCAGACTAGTGCCCAGTTAAAATCCTCCTTGTCCGGGTTGGACCGCTCGACCCAATCCCGCAGGTAAAGCCCTAAGGAGTTAAAGAAGTAGGGGCCTTCATCCATAACGTGATTCCTGTCTTCAAGACAGTTGAAGATGGCAGTGAAGAAGCCTTTGGGTCCAAGTTGCAGCGTAACCTGGCCTTTTGGCTTCCATTTATATTTAATCCATCCATGCAAGGCCTTTTCCGTTGGCCAAAAACCCACAAATTTTCTAATCAGCGCATGGTCTCTCATGTACTGGATCTGAGCATTGATTCGGTGGCTTGGGAGATCGATCTTGGGCCGTTCTACGACTATCGGCTTGCAAGTTGCAGAGGTCTTTTTGGGCAGAGCTGTGGTGTCCAGTGAGTCCAGATGTTTGTCTGGATGCTCTTCCCTTGTTTCCCCAGGGGTTTGGTGGGCTGCGGCCTTGTCCGTGGATCCGTTGATTGTGGCAGAAAACTGAGCATTGACAGATGATGGCTGTTTTGGGTTAGAAGAGGGTTTCTGATTATCCACAATATTGATAGTGGGGGAGGCTCTGTGGGCCTCCCCCTGTGGTGGATCCATTAGTGAAATTTCAGCAGATGCGATGGTGATCGATGAAGCCTGTGCAAGAAGCGAGTACAGAGCTTGCTGAGAGATGATGGCGTCATAGCAGGGGTGCAGAAAACCCTATTTTGATTGTTGCAAGAGTTCTCATCACATGATTTAAATCTAATTTGAATATAATATAAATCTATTTTATTTCAATGTTGAATATTTTTTAATTAATATATTTTTTTAAAGTTTAGTACGACTATATTTTTATCATGTGTAATATATCATGTAATTTCACATAAGGGAATTCTTTAACATATATTTATATATTTTACAATGTAATATTTTGATCAAATATAAAGTGAAATATATAAATAAACATATACTAAATTTAAGAAAATTATTTCAATGTTTAAATTTGTTTTATTTATAATTTTTGAATATATATATATATATATATATATATATATGATATAATATTATACATTTATAGAAAATTAGAATAGAAAAGTCATATATTAATAAAATATAAAAATCATTTAGATAAAAGTAAAACATATATGTAGAATATTTTATCACGTCCAAATACATCACCCTGATCAGGCTAGGGAATTGGACACTTCACATTAATAAATGTTTTAACAATGCACCCAATCACTTTCTATCCAAGACCCCCCTCCACACACACACACATACACACACACACACACACACACATATATATAATCATTTAAAAGTTATTATTATATTTATTTTATTAAAATTTTGCTAAAGAATTTTTTTTTTGTTGATATAAGTTTTGTGTTTTGTTTTATCAATTCTAATTTGACCATAAAGAAAAAATGAAATCAAGTAAAATGATAGAAATACAAATTATGTAGGAAAAATATGTATAGTTGCTATTTATGTAAGTTGAGAGCTTTTGCAAGTCATGTTGAGTTATTCTGCAAAAGATCTCAATCAACATGCTCAAAATGCTCAAATCATTAGTTATAATTTGTTTTGAGGAGGGGTAATTGATCTCAAATTTCAATGTGATGAGTTGGATTGAAAAAGGCCGTTATAAATAATAATAAAAATTTGAACCCACTATTTCTTTTAAATAGGGATTTGGGAGGATTTTAATATTTCAAGAAATAATAATATATAAGGTATGTGTCTAGAATAAATTCATGATTGTTTACCCAGTAAGGGTGGGTCCCTTTAGAAGGTATCCCAAGATTTGAAAGGCCAAAACCTAGTCATATTCAGATTCAATTATGAATTGATGGATGGAAAATGAGCTATGATAATTTTCCATTTTATATTTCCATTTCCAACAACTATATAGATCTATTTTATAAAAATTGGAATTTATAATGAACATACTAACTGTGAACAACTATATGAAAACTCTCAAAATCAGATAAAAAGTTGTTATGTCACATTTATTATTTGTATTTAACTATTAAAAGGCCCTTCAATCTAATTACTCTACCCAAATAGGGTTTTTTATATACCATACATATGTATTATGGCCCATGGGTGAATAATGGTGTGGGATTGCAAGATGTGAGTTAGACAAAGTTTTTTTTTTTTCTAACATGCCTAAACACCCATAGTCTTGGTGTTTATCGTAGAGTCTATAACTACCACACAATATGTGCTTATCTTGGAGTTTTGTATTGTGTCTATATTCTTTATTTTATCTTTTCCAATTTGGAATTGCTTATATCTAAGACATAAAGTTATAATATACATATGTAAGAAATATCCTTATATATATCTTACACACATACACATATTTATCTTATCAAAAAGTAAATGTCAATAATGTCGTGCAGATTTTAAAATTGCTAATATTAAATAGTGAAAAAGAACAAAACACACTAAATACACCTAAAATTTAACTATTTTAAATATTATTTATAACATAAGTATTTAAATTATATAAATTTATATATTCATAAATAGTTATAATTAAAATGTAATATTTCAGTAAAGTAGAAATTATATATATATAATTTTGTTTTCATTTATTATTTATATATATGTTTACGCCAATCCCATTTAAATTATATAGTAACTTTATATATTTATAAAATAGTAATAGGGTTATCTATATATAGATATAATGATGATGATGATGGGTACCCTCCGTTAAGAATAATGTCGTCTATCAGACCTTAAGAGAGGAGAAAAAATCTAAGTTTGATTCTTCAAAATCTAGTTTCCATGGTCAAAGAGAAGCGAAATAAGTGCTCCAAAATGGCTATAGGTGGGCTAGCTTAATAGGTCAAGGATTTGGAAGCGTGGCAGTTGTTAGGGAATTGAGAGCGAATGTGAGTAAGAGTTGAGAAGTCTAAAAGGAAGTGTTTTTCATCGTCCACCTTCTTAGAATCACAAATCTGACATATTCTATTGTTCCAAGGGGTCCTAGGAATAGACCACCTCTCGATATCACTCCGAAGCTCACGGTAATTAGTTCTTATCTTAGCGATGTTCATTTTTTTCTTATTGCTAGACAACACAGAGAGATAATTATGATAATTATGATTATCAAGGGTGGGGTTGATCACTTCCTTATAGTATCTTAGCTTCCTTTTACCCTCCAGCT
This sequence comes from Pinus albicaulis, assembly GCA_034641835.2. Lineage (NCBI taxonomy): Eukaryota > Viridiplantae > Streptophyta > Pinopsida > Pinales > Pinaceae > Pinus > Pinus albicaulis. The sequence continues at coordinate 1,371,930,763 of CM076581.1, forward strand.
CCTCATCCTCCCACAACTTGTCCTTAAACTTAGAGGTAATAGTACTTTTTATATTATCTTTGCTTCCCATACTGAGCTCCTCCTTAATTCCCCAATGGTTGAGCTAGGACTGAGTATCCTTATGCCACCTGCTCTTGAATATATATATATATATATATATATATATATATATATATATAATCTTTTAAATTTATTATTTTTGAATAAGAATATATATGTGTTATTTTCTTATTTATACCTTACACATTTAATTTATATGAATTTATATATTTATAAAAAAATATAATAAAGTGCAATATTTTAAAAGTCAAAAGATAAATAATATATATATATATATATATATATATATTACATGTATTAAAAAAAAAAATTAAATGTTGTTGTTATTTTACTGTTTAAAATTTTTGAATATATATATATATGTGTGTGTGTGTGGACATTAAGATGGATCTTGGTTGGTATTATATAAATTTCACATCTTTGTAGATAAAAGTATTCTCATTTTTAATTTATTAAAATTTTGATTTTAATATAAATAAAAAACATGTGAAAAAATTTATACAAATTGAATGAAAATAATATTCAGATTGATGGTCACATTGAGATGGTTGGGCAACATAATGCCCACCCTGATATTGTTGAGAACCAGAATGACCGCCGATTGGTTGAGATCCAACACGACCACACATTAATTGGCCTCTAGGGGAATGCATATCACCACCCTCACTTAATTGACCACCACCTATTGATGGGCCACCAGGGGAATGTCTAACACGACCACCCTCATGCGGCGAGAGGGAAGCTTCATAAAAAATTATGAATATATAATCAATTAAAAAATACATACATTCATATAAATACATGTACATATGATTGATTAAATTGCGTGAACCATACCACGATTGTGTGAACCATGGCCATGCTCCATTGATGGAGTAGATACTCTTTTCCTTCTAACTCCTAAAAAAAATGAAATTTATTATAAACTAATTTAACTCACAAAATTGATAAAAAATCAATTCCATATGTATACATGTATGTACATGGGGATATATATATATATATATATATATATATATATATAATATGGACATTTACAATTATTTTTAAAATTACTATTTAAAATAAATTCAAAATATTTCAAAAAATTATTGTAATTTAGTACACAAATGTTGAGCACAAACACAAATTATGTAAAACACAACATTCAAAGCACAAATTCATGTGTGAAACTCACTTTAAACAATTTTTTTTGAAGTACTCACATTTTAATTTTATAAAACTTGAATTTCACCAAATTGATGTGTGAAACTCACTTTAAATAAAAAATTGTTGAAGTCGTCACATTTTAATTTTACAAAACATGAAGTTCACCAAGTTGCACTTACATGGTGGGAGCACACTAGGTATATAATTGAAAAAAACACATGGTCATTAAAAATTATGCATATATAAATAAAAAAAACACACATATCAAAGATATGTTACAATGTCCATCAATCAATTTTGAAGGAGAGCGTCTCAACACTAATTCATATTTGAGAGATGAATCTTGAATTGGCATTGCCCAGTATAATACTATTTATTCTATTAATTCACCTTTGATAGATGAATCTTAAATTTGCATTACCCCACACAATAGATCACCAAAAATCTTATTAACATTTGCACAATGTCTTATACTGAAAAAATGAAATTGTCTAACAGTATTGCTTTCTTTTCCATGCAATTGTTTTAGCCTCTCCTCTTAACTTGGTACACGACTTCCATCTGGTTGCACACAAGTTTAGAATTGGTGAAAACTACAATTCCATTTGATCCATACTCCCTAGATGTTCCCAAGCCTTCTATCGATGCAATATAATATGCCTCATTGTTTGTTTTTCTTCCCAGTATATTCATTTTCCTTTGGAGGACCTTGTTAGTCGCAATATTGCAAAGCACATATGTAATCACTGCTTTCCTTGGATTGGGATAGCAAGAATAATCTATGCATAATGTTCATTTTTCAACCATGTTTAGTGGGATTTTTGATCCCATAAAAAAAAAATTCAATAAAATATATTAAATGAACATTTATTTCAAATGCATGGGAGAAATGACATATACATGGTTCCAAAAAAAACTAGCAAAAAAAAGAAAAACAAATTCAATAAAATATATTAAATGAACATTTATTGCAAATTCATGGGAGAAATGACATGTAAATGGTTTTCCTTAAAGATTATGGGTGAAATGACCTGTACATGGTTCCCAAAAACACTAGAAAATTCCTTAAAGTTTATGGGAGAAATGGCATGTACATGGTTCCCAAAAACACTAGAAAATGCCTTAAAGCTTATGGGAGAAATGACATGTACATGATTTTCCTTAAAGTTTGCCTTGAGTTTATGGGAGAAATTACATGTACATGGTTTGCCTTAAATTTTATGGTAGAAATGACATCTAGAAATGACATGGCTTAATGTTTTACTTTCGTAGAGTTTATGGGAGAAATGACATGTACATGGTTTGCCTTAAAGTTTATGAGATAAATGAAATAGAAATGACATGCCTTAAAAATTTTCTTCATTTTATGGGAGAAATGACACATGTACATGGTTTGCCTTAAGGTTTGTCTTAAGTTTATAGGAGAAATTACATATAAATGAAATGTATATAGTTCCCAAAACAGTAGGAAATGTCTTATATTTTATGGGGAAAATTACATGTACATGGTTATCCTTAAAGTTTGCCTTGATTTTATGGGAGAAATGACATGTACATGGTTTCAAAAGACACTAACATTTTCTTAAAAATACATTAAATTAACCTTAAAGTTTATGGAAGAAATGAAATGTACATGGTTTCAAATAACACTAACATTTTCCTTAAAAATATATTAAATTAAAGTTTATGGGAGAAATTACGTTTACATGGTTTTCCTTAAAGTTTTCCTTAAGTTTATGGGAGAAATGACATGTACATATTTCTCCTTAAGTTTTCATTAAGGTTTATGGGAGAAATGACATAGAAATGACATGTACATGGTTCACAAAACACTAGAAAATGGCTTAAAGTTTATGGGAAAAATGTACAAAGTTTATGGAAGAAATGACACGCTAGAAAATGCCTCAAATGGGAGAAATGACACACTAGCAAATGCCTTAAATTTTATGGGAGAAATTTACAAAGTTTATGGGAGAAATGAAATGTATAGTGAGTGCTGGTAATAACTCACTATTAACACACAGATATGAACATATAATTTCCATTTCCAGGCATTTTGATCTTGCTAACTGTCACTGTCTGTATTGGCACATTACTTCATGTTCTTGGTGTCAATGGGATTTGAAAAATGGTTTTCTGCCTCAAATTTTGTGTTGATATTGATACCTTTCCAAACTCATCCATATAAATCATAAAATGGTATTTGAAAAATGGTTTTCTACCACATGTTTTGTGTTGATATTGATAATTTTCCAAATCCATCCATATAAATCATAAAACTTGGACTAAAAGGATATTGATAATTTTCCAAACCCATAAATATAAATCATAAAAATTGGACTCAAAATAAATGATTGTAGTAAAATGTTTAGAAAAGATTGTTGTAAAATGTATAGAGACAAGCAAATAAAAGCTGTAGACAACTTCCAAAGGAGATAATTAATAACATTGCATCAACTGAAAATTAAATTAACAAAAAAAAACCATAAAAAAAAACAGATCATAAACCATATAACCTTCTCGCGCTTGCAACAAGGAGGCAGCAACAGAGCAGTGCAACAGTGAGACAACAACAGAACATAGAAATGAGACAGAAACATAGCCACGCATTTTGTGCTGATATTGACAATTTTCCAAACCCATCCATATAAATCATAAAACTTGGACTAAAAGTAAATGATTGTAGTAAAATGTATAGAGACAAGAAAACACAAAATGTCGACAACTTCCAAGGGAGACTATTAATAACATTTCATCAAATGAATAAGTTAAATTATAAGAGAACTTAATACATAGATAAATATTCCAAGGACTTCAAAAAGGATGACAGAATCACAAAATAACTTCAAAAAGGATGAAAGAGCTTCCGACAGAAGAGAACATTGGGACAAACCTTAAAATATTACACACAACATAAAGAGGAACCTTGTTAAATCTGACATAGATTCAAATAACATGGCCACAACACCAATAAGGATTACAGAATCGGGAAATAAATCTAAAAAGGATGGTAGGGCTTCTGACATAATATAAAATTAGGAAAAACCTCAAAAGTTTACACACATCAATATAAGAGAACATTAGGTAAACTCTCAAGAGATACAAACATTGACATAAGAGAACATTAGGACAACCCTCAAAATATTACACACATCAAAGATAGTGGGTTCAACGAATTATATCAGTGAGCATAATTCTTGTAGAATTCTCTATGGAATCACGATGACCTATCCCCGAAACCAATCAGTGCATACATAGTGAATTTTCATCTTATCATAAGCATAGTTTACTTTATATATAGGTCACTCTATTGATCTTGTTTATTATTATATGCCAGAGTTGGAGTCATTTACAGAAAATGATGAAAATAAATAATCTACGCATGCACCTTGGCTTGAGTAAGAATCACATAATGAATCTTCTATAACAGAGAATAATGAAATAATGAATAATAACAGAGAATACAAATAGTAATACTAAGTAGATAAAGTAGTGTCTAAATTACGTGTTACTGCTTATGAGTGGGTTAATATATGAAATGTATCTATGACCTTAGCGCAACAACATAGCTTCTCATCTACTGGTTTTATGGCTAATATGTACAGAGCATTATTTGACTATTTTTTATTATATGTACATAAACTAAAACTACTTGCACGAACTTCCTATTGATCAATTTTTGTCTAACATTCACTGTTAATAGAGATGTAAAATTTTTAATTTATTCATGCTTTATTTAGTTTCATTTTTATGATAAGCTCAGTGATGTCATGTATAAGGGTATACAAAAAGGCTAAATGGGCTTACCAATGGATTAATATATGAACTGTATCTGTGACCTCAACGCAACAACAGAGCTTCTCATCTACTGTTTTTTTGGCTAATATATACAGAGAATTTTTTGACTATGTTTTATTATATGTACATAACCTACAACTACTTGCACGAACTTCCTACTGATCAATTTTTGTCTATCATTGACTGCTAACAGAGATGTAGATTTTTTGTTTTATTCGTGATTTATTCTTTTTCATTTTCATGATAAGCTCAATGATGTCTTGTGTTACTACCGACCTACCTAGGATACTTATTTTCGGTATCACATTTAGAAGAATAATATTTTTTCAATGTAGGTTGGAACAGTCATATCTAATCACCACTTTTGGGATATGGAATTTATCGTTAGATTTCGTATAGTATAAGATAATTATAATAATTTGTAAATTCACTAGATTTTTGTGTAATAACAAACCTTAACCTAATGTTAGTGCCATCGTCGCTTACGAGGAGTTTGAGTTTCAAAGGTGGAGCTGTTAGTGCAAAATTCTCTTTGTTTTCTGTCATATTAAATATAAGAGTCATTGTAATGCACAGGTTCGATTCCAGTAATCGTAGGAACCAAGCATAATGGTAATACCTCAATATAGATAACATGGGAAATGTGTTATGAATATAGTGTATATTGTACTACTAATTAAGAGTAAGAAAACATTTATCATGCATATTAACCTATTCGATATCCAATAGCTATAATGGGAATAACGCTATTGTAATAAGGTAAGTAGTGTTCCGTGTACTAGTTGTAATAAATCTAAGCTCTTCTATTAATTACGGTTACATGGAGTTAGATCTATCATTCTCCTTATATATTTGTATATAAGCTTGTGTATACTACTGATGTGATACGAGTCTTATGTGATACGTATAGTTAATTACACACATTTTCCTGAATACAACTATCCCCATGGTATTACTACTAATAGTTTCATATATTATGTTGATTACTAACCTTCCTTTAAAGTGAAACAATATGGAATAGGAAGATAAAATACATTGAACACTTGACTCTATGCACCTGAAGTTTGTACTATTACTTATCTAGCTAATAGGAAACAAGTATTTGAACATAAGTTCAGTATCAGAGTCTATTGGAACTGTGTATAGTACATGCCATTTGCCTTATAATAAATAAGGATCATTAATATCATGACATGGAGTAAAGATAATTAAGATCTTACTATTTTATGTAGATCCTTCTACTGGTTGACTAGTAAAAGGTATTAGTTAACCTAGAACATAGTTTTAATTTTAATTGGCTTATTAGTGGATCAATATATGAATTGTATCTGTGACCTCAATGCATCAACAAAGCTTCTCATCTACTAGTTTTTTGGCTTTAATATATATAGAGAATTTTTTTACTATGTTTTATTAATATACCTTAGCTCTTTCACAATTACAGTACCAATACGGTATGTGTTTCCTTTTTATTAACTATGTAGATTACGTAGATTGAATAAGTGGTTTCATACTATGAACTGAACCTCGTAGAAACTATAACAAGGTAAGTATTCTATATAATAAGGAGAACATGATATGAGCTATTACCCTTATATTACACATAAGTATGAGTGAGCTTCGTAATGGATAAAAATGTAATGAGACTAATCATGTAAAGCTTATATCTTAATGAAACCTGTAGACCTTTCCTAATTATGAGCTAATAGTTATGGTTACAACATGTGTTAAGAGATCATAGTAATATCTGTATTCAATTAGTGTGATAGAGCTTATACCTTATCATTGTAATTACTATAAATGACTCACATTATGTGTTAGAAAATGCATGGTAAACACACATGGAAATAAGAAAAGCATGAGTTATCATTCTATTAGCCATATATGTGCATTTATATTACATTGGCGTGACTCTTGGATTCCACATTCCAAGGTCACTTGGACTCCTCTTTGATTGTTCACCTTCCACACCTACCCATAGAGGATTAGGTGTTGAAAATCCCCCCCCTTAATCTGAAGGGGTATGTGTGAGTCCAAGAAGAGAGCTATAATATAAATATGCAAATTATGCATGGAAGCACTTAGGCTGAATGAGCTCTCTCAAATGTTGGTAAAAAGAGGTGATTTAAGGATGACCACCAACATTGGAATGCTTAGTGCAGATCTCAAAAGTCTTCCAAATATAGTAAGAAGCTGAGGTATTTTGCTAGAGGAAGTGCTCCTCATAGCTGAAGAGGGAGGCCTTCAACCTAAAAGAAGGGAGGTCTACAATCTGCAATGGTTTAGGGATGACCACCAAGTCTGGAATGCTTCATGAATTTCCTAGAACTCTTCCAAAAATGGCAAGAAGCTAAAGTATTCTGCTAGAGGAAGTGTCTCGAATTATTTGAAGAGGAAGAATATCAACCTCATATAGATGGTTTAAGGATGACCACCAACCAAAGGCATGCTCATGGGAACTTGTGTCTCTACCTACAACTCTGAATATGGAATGAAAGTTTGTGGCTCAGGCTCACTTGAATTGTTATGTCTCTGGCTACAACTTTGAATTTGGAATGAGAGATTGTGGCTCTGGCTCACTTAAAATATTGTGTCTCTAGCTACAATTGTGGCCCAGGTTCGCTTGATGTGTCTTTGAAGCTTGTAGAAGACCACCATTCCCCGCCCCTATTAGGTAAAACGTGAGATGACGGTGAAAACTCAATTCCAAGCTTTTTCAATATTCTAGAACAAGTTTTGACAAATGACTTAAACATATTCTTGGATGTTGATGCCCATTTCAAAGAGGCAATACATCTAATATGAATCTCTGTTCTTGTAGGAGGCGAGGCAATACATCTAATATGAATCTTTGTTCTTGTAGGAGGCTTTCTTCTGAAGCATATATGTGAAGAATGGGTGTGCCGACCAAAGTTATTTCATGGGTGAAGATCGAAACAATAATATTTCATATGGTCAACTCGATCACAGTGTTGGAATTTTACAAACTATTTTTGTTGATGTGGAAGAGGAGCGGAACCTAGAATAGTTGTAGGTGAGCTATGATGAAGAAAGTTGGCACTCTGAAATTGAATGGGCTTGTAATAGTCTGGAATATGAAAGGAAACCTCCTCGTCATATCCAACAAATGTTCTGTAGTTGTTGTTGACAAGCTCTTGCCAAGGTTTGATGATTGGCTTCAGAAGTGCAGGCTGGATTTTTTCTTCTGCATGCAAATCATCTCTCAAACAAGGAACCTGATGGGATTCAACCTCAATGTTATTTATTTGACCATTTTCTTCTTTTTGATGGGTTTCATGATGCTTATGCTGTTGTAACTCATCTTCCTTAAGCTGAGACTAAAGCTGCAAAAAATCTATATTTTCTTGTGCGTTATGTAGATAGATATGGATGTCAAAAAGAGTGTCATTGCTGATGTTTTCCATCCCATCAATAATGTAATGTATTAAATTATTCAACAAACATATTGCATCATCAATCCTAGCCATATTTTTATTTTTATTTTAATACAAACTGTCAAATTATATTGTCAAATACATATATTAAAATGCATGTAAAAGAATACCTTTACAATAAACCTATAAGAAGGAATAGTACCTTCAATTATTTCTTTCAGACTAGTAATGCAAACAATTATATCCCTAATGAAACAATAGATGAGAAATAATACTTGAACTGTTGTTCAAGTAGGTAGAGATTCAATTCGATTAAAATTTTATAAGCACTTGTTTAATCTCTATCACTTTGATCTATTCTCCTCAAATGGCCTCAGCTTAGGGCTGCCCTCTGAATTATTCTTATTTTTGTTTTGTTGGCACCACTCTTGTGATAATAGACACTGTTGGAAATATGATGCAATATGTTGTCCTTGATGGCAACCTACCTAATGAAGTTGTTCTTGATGGAAAAATCTTGATGAGTTTCCTTTTGATAAGCAACCTTTGCGTTAAAGATGGGAAAATGATGTTTCTTCAGGTCAATTCAGATGTGACAAAGAAAGGAATTCCAGTAAGTGGCATAAAAATGAAACAGAAAATATTTTTCAATGTATACGCTACTTGGTATAGAGAAAACCCGCGTATACATCCAGAATTAGTATATAAACTATTTTTATGAAGTGAAGTGGCATATACATACGGGTACGAAAAAAAAAACGTTGTTTATGCCTTTTGCGCTCTAAATTTATGATACTAGGGGGCTTTACCACAGTCTTAGCCCACAGTATTGAGCGTTATGTCGTCTATTTGATTCCATCCAAGAATACCATCGGCAGTTGTGTGGTTTTGGCTCATGGTATTGGTAAAGGATAAATCTATATAAGGAGAAGAATATCATAGTGCAATAGAGTGCATGTGTAAGGGATCTTACTGGATACTTCTGTTTGAAGTATATCTGCATGGGATGAACTTTTTTTTATTGGCCGACCCGAATCTAGGATGCACCCTTGGATACAATGATGGATCAGGGACTTTAGACCTGAAATGACTATGCACCTAGTCTATTCAAGATATGGTTAGATTTGTGACCTTGCGCATGTTTGCTATAGTGAAGTGAAGAAATCAGGGTAAGTCTATAGATCTGAAAAATTATGCAAATTTAATATTTATAGATATATACGCTAGTTTGTATCGGTGAAAGCATGTATATATGCAGATTTGTCTGTGGGAAAGCATGTATTAAAGCTAGTTTTTTTTCTGAAGCTTACTACAAAGGTTATATGTTTATCGCTGCTATATTTCTTCTGTCTCTCAATGAAGTTTTCATATATATCTGGGTTGATTGAATACTTTTTATGATGCTAAGCTGAATAAGTACAAATCTTATCAATGAGTGAGTAAATATTTTTAATGATGACTGACTTATTAAGGGTTCTGCAATAATGGAAATACATCCGACTGAAAAACCTTAGATCTAGATCTGAGACTAATCACATCCTATAAAAAACATCTTTCTCAGATATATACGGAGGTTGGGGTGAAGGAAAGCACGTATGTATGCGGGATCAGTGAAGTGAAGTAGCGTATGTATTTTAAGATAATGAATGATCACGGTTGAGAATGTTTCTGGATACTGATTCTGAAATATAGGTTATTACTGTGTTTTGGTTACAATGATCTCACTATTCTGATTTAAGTCTGGGTTAAGTTTATTATTGATGATATTTATGATGAGTTGAGTTGAAGGTATGGGATCTAGTGTGAAAATTGATGAAACATGGTCTACAGTGGGTCTGATAGTTGAAGCCTTCAATGTGGAAGTAGAAGTTGTTGTTCTAATTAGGGGGTTGGAGCTACTTTCCAGTAGTGGCTAGTAAACGAGATCATGGGGTTGTAGCTCCCTCCCAGTAGAAACTGGATAATGAGAGAAGGTTGTAACCTTCTGTAGGTAGATGCCTACATACTAATATGAGTCTACATTAGTAAAATATTGTAAGTAGTTTTCCATATAATAAATATTGAAGATAGAGGTGACAACAACGGTGGTTTTCTCCCGAATTGGGTTTCCACCTTAAATCTTGGTGTTCATGTGTGATGTTCTTATGTGATGATTTATTCTTCTGTTACTGCACATATTTACTGCTTAACTATCTGATTCATAACAGATAAGCTGAGTTAAAGATTGTTTCTGAAATTTTCTCTAACAATAAACTTATCTCATTATACGCAAGTTTCTGTTGGTATATCCACGTGTATACGCTAGTTGGGTTCATTAAAGTCGCATATAGAATTCAGTAAAGAAAAAGTAAAATTTTTCGGTGAGCTATAAATACCCCCCCCCCTCCCCCGCTCTCAATATTTTTCCCAACAATTGGTATCAGAGTAGGTCCTTCTGAAGAATCTTAATCCTATAAGGAAGATCAACTAGGATGATTAATCAATATGGGACAACATCTATCATGCCTCCTCTCTTCAATCGAAACAATTTAATCTTCTGGAAAACAAGGAAAAGATCCTATCTTCAGTCCCTTGGAAAATATGTATGGGCTATAGTTGAAGGAGGTTATCAATATCCAACTTTAGTTCGAATAGATCCAGCAACAATAAAGAGCTATGAAACCAATGCAAAGGCGGTCAATGCATTATTGGGAAGTTTTACTGAATCTGAATTTGCTAATGTCATGCAGTTGAATACAACAAGGTAGATATGGGACAAAATCATTCTGAGCTATGAAGGTGATGCCAAGGTAAAAAGAGCTAAATTCCAAACTCTCAGAATTCAATATGAAAAACTAAAAATTCATAATGAGGAAGGAATTTCTAGTTTCTTTTTACGTCTAGATGATGTTGTAAATTGTATGAGAAATATGGGTGAATCCATAACTGACACTACTCTAGTAGAAAAAGTTTTGAGATCTCTAATTTCCAAATTCAAGTCAAAAATGTCTGCTATTGAAGAGAAGAAGATCTAGCAACTATTACTATTTTTCAACTTCATGGGATTCTGACTGCATGTGAAATGAGGAAAGGAGGTCCATTTAAAGTCAAAGAAGTTGTCTTTAGAGTTGCTACAAAAGGAAAGGAAGTAGAATAACAAGAAGGATCAAGGTATGTTTCAAAAGAGGATGGGAAATTTTTTGTAAAGAAGCTACAAATTGGCACTGGAAGGTTCAGAGGTAAGCTTCCTTTTAAATGTTTTTCTTGTGGAAGAGTTGGTCGTAATGCTGGTAAATGTCCCCATAAAGATAATCATGAAAAAGGAAATGAAGTGGCAAAAGTAAATAAAAAATGGTTTATCAATAGAAAAAGCTATTATACTCATGAAGATAGTGATGGTCTATCCAATAGTGAAGAAGGAGAATCTGCTCAAGATATTAGACTACTCATGGCTTTTGAAAAATACTCTAGTAAGGCTAAAGATACTTTTATGGATGCATTAGAAGAAAATGATTTTCTTGAAGAAATAAATCATCTCAAAATATGTTTGGAAGAAATAAAAAATTCCATAGATACTCTAAAGAATCAACTTATAGAAAAGGAGAAGCACAGTGAGAAATTAGAATGTGAAATAGTAAGTCTAAGAAAGGAAATTGAGAAACTGAAAGCTTTAAATCTTAGATTTTCTAAAGGATTTGAAACCTTAGATGAAATTATCAAGGTACAAATCTCTCCTCTTGTAAAGACAAGTCTTGGATATATTGGAGAGTCCTCTTAGTCTTCAGCACCAAGCTATCTAAATGCAGCTAAAGCCAACTAGCAACATTTTATCACTCAACAAAAGAAAAAAGAGACTACACAGGTAAAACGTGACCAATTCAATACAAGGAAGAACAATAACAGAAATATCAATCAGCAGGTAAACATAAAAAGACGGTTTTATGATCGCATAAATTTCTTCTTTAATGGACAATGTTTCTCATGTCATAATTTTGGTCATAAATTTGCTCAATGTGTTGCATCAAAACCATCATGACCAAAGAAGCATGAAAGAAAAGAAATGAGACTGGAATAAAGAAGAATACTTATAACAAATTTTATCCTCTTCAAAATTAAAGTGAATGTTCTTATTGCAATAAATTTGGAGATGAAGAATATGAATCGAGGAGCAAAATTCAGCCAAAACAGCATATACCTTCAAATTCCAAGGTATGGAGAAATAATGACATACAGGTTGAAAGGTGTGGCATAGCTTTATTTGGAGAAGGGGAATAAAATCAATGGTAAATTGATAGTGGATGCTCAAAACACATGACAGGTGATAAAAATAAACTCCTTTCATACAATGCTCTAGAGAAGGAAAATAATGTTACCTTTGGAAATGACTCTCCTTCTGTCATTAAAGGAAAAGGTTCTATTTTTCTAAAAGAAAAGGTGAAAGCTAAAAATGTTATGTATGTGGGTGGATTAAAGAATAACTTGTTGAGTCTGAGTCAAATGTGTGATCAAGGAAATGAAGTTGTATTTAGCTCAAAAGAATGTGTAGTACGTGAACTTGACACAGAAAAACGATAATAAAATAAACTAGAACACCAAGAAATATATACGTGTTGAAAGGTGGCCAAGAGAAATGCTACTTAGGTAAATCTTCATAAAATTCTTTATGGCATAGAATATTGGGACATTTGAGCTTCTCTCAAATAATCAAATCTAGCAGACTCAAAGTTGTTCGTGATCTTCCCAGCATCACTCTACCTGAAAGTATCATATGAAAATCATGCCAATTTGGTAAGAAAACCAGGGTGAAATTCAATGCCAAAGAAGGATTAGCAAGTAAGCCTCTTGAACTTATATATACTGATCTATGTGGTCCTATAAGGAAAAAGTCACCTCTTGGAGAACAATACTATATTTTATTTATTGATGACTTCTCTAGAATGTGTTGGATCGGTTTACTGAAACATAAAGATGAAGCATTTGAAAAATTTAGAATTTTCAAAGCTTTGGTTGAAAATGAATTAGATCTAAAAATAAAATTTCTTTGATCTGACCGAGGAGGAGAATATATATCATATGAATTCTTTGATTTCTATGAACATCATGACATAAAACGATAGTTTTCTGTAGCTAGAACCCCACAACAAAATGGCGTGGCAGAAAGGATGAATAGAATAGTTCAACAGATGGCTCGTGTTATGCTTGATGAACCTAGAACTCCCGATACTTTTTGGGGAGAAGCAACACATACTATTGTAAATATTCTTAACAAGGCTCATGTTCGTGTGAACAATGATAAAACTCCTTATGAGCTCTAGTATGGTAATCTTCCCACTGTAAAGGATTTTAGATTTTTCGCAAGAATATGTTTTATCATGAACAATGATGAAAAACTTGGTAAGTTTGAACGTAGAGCAGATGAAGGAATATTTCTTGGTTGCTCTTCTAAAATTAAATAATGTAAATTTTAACATATAATACTTTGGAAGATTGTTGAATGTATTGATGTTGTAATTTATGAGTCTCTCATAGCTCCTAAAAGGGAAATAACAACAACAAATGAAGATGATGATGATATATATTTTCCCTCATAAAATAGCAACAATATAGAAGGAGAACCTAACGAAGCCCCAAAAGAAGATATATCTGAAAAGCCTCCATCTAGGTATGTTCAAAATAATCATCTAGAATCTCAAACTCTGGGAGAAAATGGATCAGGTGTCCAAACAAGAAGAACTCTTGTACGATCCCCTAGCTATCTAGAATTCTTATCCACTATTGAACCACATAATGTAAATCAAGCTAGTAAAGATGAATGTTGGATTCAAGCCATGCATGAAGAACTTGATCATATTAAAAAGAAGCATACTTGGGAATTGGTTCCAAGACCTCATGATAAAAATCTTATTGGAACAAAATGGATATTCAAAAACAAGTTAAATGAAAATGGAGATGTTATTAGAAACAAAGCTAGACTTGTTTGTAAAGGGTATGCTCAACAAGAAGGTATAAATTTTGAAGAAACATTTTCTCTTGTAGCCAGACTTGAAGCCATAAGAATGTTTCTTTCTTTTTCAAGTTTTCAACAGTTGAAAGTTTATCAAATGGATGTAAAATATGCTTTCCTCAATGGTGATCTTGAAGAATAAGTTTATATAGAACAACCAAAAGGATTAATTCTGGGAAATGATGAAAGACTTGTTTGCAAACTTAAAAAGGCTTTATATGGTCTCAAACAGGCTCCTCAGGCATGGTACTAACGTCTTGACAAATATCTTCAACAAGAATTTTTCACAAAGGGATCCGTTGACAGTAACTTATACAAAAAAATTGAGAATGATAAATTATTTATTATTGTTGTGTATGTTGATGACATCATTTTTGGAAGTAATGAAGAGACCATGAGTCAGAAATTTTCTTCTATTATGCAGCAAGAATTTGAAATATCATTATTGGAGGAACTAACATATTTTATTGGCTTAAAAGTGCAAGAAGAAACAGATGAAATATTTCTATCACAAGAAAAATATCTCAAGCAAATTCTAAAGAAGTATGGGATGGAATATTGCAAACCTGTGAGTACTCCAATGGTAACTAGATGTAACCTCAGTTCTCATGATGATTCTCCCATGGTGAATCAACCAGAATATAGATCCATGATTGGAAGTTTTATTTATCTAACCGAGACAAGACCAGATATTATGCATGTAATTGGGATTGTTGGATGATTCTAAGCTAACCCAAAATATTCTCATCTTCAGGCTGTAAAAAGGGACTCAAGAATTTGGTCTATGGTATCCAAAGAATGTTGATCTAACTCTTCATGCTTACATAGATGCAGATTGGGTAGGAAATGTTGATGATCGAAAAAGCACTAGTAGTGGTGCATTGTATATGGGGCCCCGATTAGTATCATGGTTCAACAAGAAACAAATTTCTATTGCCTTATCTACAATGGAAGCATAATATATGGTTGTTTATTCATGTTGCACACAACTTCTTTGGATGATGAAGACACTACAAGACCTTCAAATCAATTTTTCACCTTCCATTTCCATTCTATGTGATAATACAAGTGCCATTAGTATCTCGAATAATCTTGTTATGCATTCCAAGAACAAGCACATTCCTATCAAGTATCACTTCCTACATGAACAAGTGCTTGAACAAAAGGTTAAATTGGAGTATGTTCCCTCCAAAGAACAAGTTGCAGATATATTTACTAAACCTCTTCCCAGGAAAGCATTCGAATATCTCAGACAGAAGATGGGATTTGTCTCTACCTCTCTTATCAAATCTGCTTAATTTCAGAAGATTAAATTCAGTACACTGGTTTCATAAAGGCGAATCGCGTATACACGCGAGTTTATGTGCATAAAACCATGTATGGTTTTTGCTAAAAGAAATTTTCTGGGTCAACTTTCAGAACATTTTGTGGTGCTATTGGGTAATCTCTGTTGTTGTTCCAGTATTCATCTTACTGTACCTTTCTTTGATATTTATCTCCCTGATGAATATGCTTTGATGAATTGGTTGTGTCCAGGATGCACAAGTTTAGGGGGAGCACCTGCCTTGTGGAAAAGGATGCATTGTTGGCATTCTGATTGGTTGTTGTGTTATGATCTCTTGTTTGATATTCTTTGGTTTTTCTTATAAAAATTCATATCTGTAATTTGATGAAAAGGTCATGTTGAGACCTATGATGTAAAATTGTTATATTCAGTCATGTAAGGACTTGTTCAAATTTGTAAACCCTCTTGGTTGGGTAGTTGATTCAAAATTCGTAATTCCCCTTGGTTGGATCATTGATGTGAGTATGAGTCATAGGTGATCAGAAAGGTCATACTCGATTGAGTTATATATTCATATAATTCATTGAAAAATCTTTCTAAATATTCAGCATGAACTCAGGGGGAGCATGGTAATTTCAGTGCACATTAGATCCACAGAGCTCTTCTACAAGGGAAGAGAAACCCTGTTTTCGTATTGATCGGCCCTTTGCCCGTGATTTCAAAAGGGGAGAGTATCTTGGTGTTTGAATAATGGTTATGACTAATGAATCTACATGTTGTGGTGATACAACACCATCATGGTTGCCATCAAGTCAAAAGGGGTACATTGTTGGTAATATGTTGTCCTTGATGACAACATACCTGATGAAGTTGTTCTTGATGGAAACCTCTTGATGAGTTGCCTTTTGATAAGAAACTTATGTGTTCAAGATGGAAACATGATGTTTCTTCAGGTTAGTTTAGATATGACAGAGAAAGGAATTCCAGTAAGTGCCAGAAAAATGAAACATGAAATATTTCTCAATGTATATGCTACTTGGTATATAGGAAACACGCGTATACATCCAGAATTAGTGTATATTTTGTTTTTATGAAGCGAAGTCACGTATACATGTGGGTACGAAGAAGAAAAGTCGTGTATGCCTTTTGCGCTCTAAAATTATGATACCAGGGGGCTTTACCATTGTATTAGCCCACAATATTGAGCGTTGTGTCATCTATTTGATTCTATCCAAGAATACCATCGACATTTGTGTGGTTTTGGCGCATGGTATTGCTCAAGGCTAAATCTATATAAGGAGAAGAAGATCATAGTGCAATAGAGTGCATGTGTAAGGGTTGTTATTGAATACTTCTCTCTGAAGTATATTTGCATGGGATGAACTCTATTTTACTGGTAGACCTGAATCTAGGATGCACCCTTGGAAACAATGATGGATCAGGGTCTTTAGACCTGAAATGACTATGCACCTGATCTATTGAAGAGATGGTTATATCTATGACCTGGCGCATGTTTTCTGAAGTGAAGTGAATAAATCAGGGTAACTTTATAGATCTGAAACTTTCTACAAATTTAATATTTACAGATATATATGCTAGTTTGTCTTAGTGAAAGCACGTATATACGCGACTTTGTTCTGGAAAAGCGCATATGAAAGTCACTTTTTTCCTGAAGCTTACTACAGAGGTTATCTGTTTATTGCTGCTATATTTCTTCTGTATGGAAATGAATTTTTCATATATATCTAGGTTGGTTGAATACTGTATATGTTGCTAAGCTGAATAAGTACAAATCTGATCAATGAGTGAGTAAATATGTTTAATGATGAATGAATGATTAAGGGCTCTGCAATACTGGAAAGATATCTGACTGAAAAACCTCAGATCTAGATATGAGACTGATCACATTCTGTAAAAAACAACTTTCTTAGTTATATATGTAGGTTGGGGTGAAGGAAAGAACGAATATACGTAGGATCAGTGAAGTGTAGTGTATGTAGTTTAAGATAATGAATGATCAGTTCTGAGATTTTTTTTGCATACTGATTTTGAAATCTGGGTTCTTACTGTGTTCTGGTTACAATGATCTCACTGTTCCGATTGAAGTTTGAGTTAAGTTTATTATTGATGATCTTTATGATGAGTTGAGTTGAAGCTGTGGGATCTAGTGTGGAAATTGATGAAACATGGTCTGCAGTGGGTCTGATGGTTGAAGCCTTCAGTGTCCAATTAGAAGCTTCATGGAAGTATAAGTTGGTATTATAATAAGGCAGTTGGAGCCGCTTTCCATTAGTGGATGGTAAACGAGATCAATGGGTTGTAACTCCCTTCCAGTAACAGCTGGAGAACGAGAGAAGGTTGCAGCCTTCTGCAGTAGATGCATGTGTACTGATATGAGTCTACAACAGTACAATATTGTAAGCAGTTTTCCATATAATAAATATTGAAGACAGAGACAACAACATCATTGGTTTTATCCCAAATGGGGTTTCCACCTTAAATCTTGGTGTTCATGTGTGATGCTCTTGTGTGATGATTTATTCTGCAGTTACTGCACATATTTATTGATTAAGCATCTGATGCACAAATGATAAGCTGAGTTAAATATTGTTTCAAATTTTTTATCTAATAATAAAGTTATCTCTATATACACAAGTTTATTTTGGTATATTCACGTGTATATGCTATTTTGGTTCATTAAAGTCACGTATATAATTCAGTAAAGAAAAAGTAAAATTTTTCAGTGAGCTATAAATACTGATCCACCCCCTCACCTCTCAATATTTTTCCCAACAATTCCCATCCATGAAAGAAATTGAATTATGCCAAAGAATGCAACTACCCAGAAACACCACCACTGATATATAATACACTACTATTTCGAGATTATGTCTAGTGGTCGAGCCAACGTAACAAATCTCATCCAACTATTCAAATTCTTCTAAAAGCTAACATTAAGATGTAACTTTTCTGAAGAAAGCATTCAAATAACTCATATAAATTAATTAGATTTAATTGTATCAAAATAGTTATGTTAATACATCTTTAACCGAGCATCTAAATCGCTGACTTCCCTTATCTCCAAATATTTCGAAATGCTATGGAATTAATTATTTTGTAGATAATCACACTCTAATTAACATGAACTGCAAGTGAAAATGCTCAAGTCACTTATAGTTGCACAAGTCGACTCAAA